>JBAWJQ010004555.1:0-258322 GCA_037783105.1 Bactrocera zonata | reverse complement strand
ACAGAATTGGAAAAGTGGAAGATGAGACTCGGAACATTATGCCAAGTCTTCAGCCGGATAAGATGGGGTATTCAATGTTCCAACTTGAGAGACATTGTGCAGCACGGGTGAAAAAAATGTGTTATTTTGCCAAATACACTGTTTTGCTGGATAAGGCTTAATATGTGATCAAATTTAAAGATGAATCTTGTACATTTCATCTCCTTCAAAGTCTCACAAAACGATGCGTATCTCAACTACTAATGAATATTTGGACGTGAAATTTAGCAGAGATGTCTTCTATCAGTACTACCGACTTACAGAAAAAAAATATACCGATTCGAAAAACACGCGAAGTATAAATTAAAAATTCACCTTTCAATTTGATCACAGTTATTCGAGATCTTTTCATTAAGTTTTCTGAATATTTCCTAATTTTTCGAATATTTTTCATCATATGTGGAGTGCCATATACTTGTAAATAAAGGAAAAGTTAACATTTAACTGGTAAAGTTGTTCTCAAGTCAAAGCAAGTGGTAGGGTTACTATATAGTAACGCCATATTTTATCCCGCTCATTTGACATTTCTCTTCACTAAGGTTTGTCATTTTATTACGGAGAAATGTACAATCCAACAACGAGTCGAAATTATTAAAATTTACTACCGAAATTTGGAGTCAGTGACCTTAACTTTGAGAGCGCTACGTCCAATTTATGGTCATAATAATCGTCCAGTCAGATCAACAATTGAGCGTCTAGTGGAAAATAACAATCCACAGGCATAGTACAAAGTGTTCCCGTGCCAATGAGACAAAAAAGTACCCATAATGTCAAGAATATTGCTGTCACTGCCGCATTAGTTGAGGAAGACTCAAATCAGTATCTCACACGTCGTTTTCAAACGTTGGGCATCTCTGTGACGTAATTGGGGCAAATTTTGACGGAAGAACTGAAGCAGCTTGACCACTAGAATCGTCGTATGTTCGCAAATTGGGTTTAGCAACAACTTGAAAATTATGCGGATTTTCCTCGAAAAATCATCTTCAGTGATGAGGCTCATTTCTGTCTAAATGGCTCCATGAGTGACCATAGCATCCCGAAAAAATTAAGGTTTGGTGCGGCTTATAGGGCGGCGGCTTTGGACCGTACTTCTTCAGTGATGGTCAATACCGGCACGTTACTGTGAATGGAAATCGCTACTGCTCAATGATTGTCGAATATTTTTAACCCGAATTGGATGATCTGAACTTGGACAATATGTGGTTCCAACAGGACGGAACCACAAACCACACAGCGAATATCAGAATCGATTTGTTGAAAACCATGTTTGGTGAACGTGTTATCTCACGAAATGGTCCAGTCAATTAGCCGCCTCGGTCGTGTGATTTGCTGCCGTTAGACTATTTACTGTGAGGCTATGTCAGATCTATGGACTATGTCAATGAGTCAGCGCCGATTGATGTACTTCGTACTTGCGTCGAAAATTGTTTTCGGCGTCTGGACTTCTGCAGGCGTGCTCATGGTGGCCGTGCAAAAGAAATCGAGTTCCATACGTCACATGCATACATTCGCAGAAACAAAGAATTTCATTGATACCCAAACCCCTTTTTTTGTGGCGCTTTTGTTGAAAAACCCCCTCCTAAGGGTCACCCAGCTCATAAATACAAGTATTATGGGTAGCCACAAACAAGGGCTCTTAATTTTAATCGTTATAATTAGCTGGCAAGCCATTAATTTTTTTTTGTTTCGCTGTAAATCATACGAACTATGTAAGCAAATATTCAAATTCGGTCAACCGTTCTGGAGGTCTGATATATACTTCTATGCTCGTATATATATGTAGATCTCTAGTGACAAAACCTGCTCCTGTAAAAAAAGAGCTAAATATTGAATCTAAATCTGTAAACAGCTGAAAGCTGTCTGGGAATACTGCTTTCTTCGCATATTAGTTTCTCTTCTAAAAAGACGGTGGAAGAATGAGGTATCACTTCATCATACGCGAATTAGATATGTATCCCATAATGTTAATTGTTTTTGCAATAAAATAAATTGTCTTCTCTTAACTGCATGTAAATCCTTAAAGGACAAGTCGACTGCGCTAAGCCCGCATTTTTCTTTGACAAATCGTCTGGGTAATTCAAGCAGATATAATAACCACAAAATAACATATTTCATAACGGCGAAAAAACCACAAAACAACAACAACAACAATAAGAAGGGCCACGCGGAGAAATAAATGACATTTTCCGCACACTTACTCAAACGTAAGTGATTCAATCATCTTTAAAAGCGAATAAAAACCGCATCAACATGGAAATTTAATGCGGGCGCAATATTTTATTTACATTTTAAAAACGACGGAAGGCAGCACAAAACACACACACACACTCACTTAAACGAGTTGTATTGTATGTGGACTGTGCGAGTGTGTTTTTGCATGCATGCAAGCGAAGAATAAAGGAAAAGGCTGTTTATTCTGCACACACACGCATACGCACACTCACACACATGCAATAGCGGCTCAAATGGGCACACGTGTGTGTGTGTGTGTACGCGTGTAACTGCCAGAAGAATTGCCGATGGCACCGCATATGTCATGCAAATGCAGGCACGTACATGTGTGTGTGTGTGTTCGGCTGAGAAAACCACTCCTCTCGCTGTGCGGAGGGGCGTGAGCGCGTGCTCACTTGTACGCGCTGGTTAAAGACAAATTTGTGCAATTTGCGTGGCGAAATTGAAAGCGAAGTCGTGTTGCGACGCAGGGCGGAGGACCGCCGGCACGAAAATGACAAGAAGCTGCTTTTGGGTGCAGAGCATGACGCATTTGAAGCGTGCAACCTGTCATGGCTTCAACAATAAATGCGCTTCAAATGACAGGCCACGGCTGAAAAGCGACACACCAACACAGGCACACCTGCACACACATGCAACACAAATGTTTTATTTAAATTCAGCAGCGCGGCGCGGCGAACGTGCGCAACGCCAAGCAAAATTTATGAGAAGCACGCTTTTCGGCGCATACACTCCTGCAAGCGCAGGCGGCCCTTGCAACGTGTGCGAAAAACGTATAATTCTCCATAAGACGACAGCAAAGTATGCTGAAAAAAATTCTAAATAAAATTTGCGTGTCTGTTGACACTTTAAAATTCATTACCTCAAAACAACAACAATAAAATATATGAAGAGAAAAAATCGCAGCAAAACTATCTTTCACTTTGATGGCTCCATCAATGAATGGATGTCAGTTTGGCTCCCCGTCAGCCGCAGAGTCATTAGGGCGTCAGCTCTACAACCTTGTCATCGCCAACTCAATCTGATGCCCGTGCGTTCACCACTCCCATGCAAAGCTACAAAATACGCTCTGCGTCTTAAGACCCACTGCTCAGCCATCGCAGCCAGCTCCCCTCGACTGCCATGCTGACTTGGTCGCTGGTAATTTGCGCTTTTCATCAGTGATTTAACTTTTAAGTGCTTTCTTTCGCACACACATACACACACGCGCACAGAGACAAGTCAGAGCCTTTGCTTGCCCCCGCCGCCTGCGCTTGTTTACGTCACTCGCTGATGATTTGTTCATTTACCAAATTGAGTTGCGCGTCGCGCTGAGTTAAGTTGCTGTGGCATTAAATATTATCCACACATTTGCGGTTGTTTTTATCGCCGCCAGCCGCCGTACGTTATACCCCCCGCCTGGCTTTACGACACCCTGAAAACAAATTCAAAGTCACTTAAACCAGATGAAGCGGCACCTCCACTGTGGCGTAATCAAGTGCGGGTGGGCGATGGGTGTGTGAGAGGCGCCGGGCGAAAGCGCTTGTTTTATCATCAACTCCATCAACTCACGCGTGTGACAATTTCCGACAATCTGCACTTAACACCAAAACGATTTTTTTTACTCTCAACCCCCATCAAAGCGCGCTGGAGGGCTCGCCCCTCAAACTGCTCGACTGTTGCTTTGTTAAAGTGATTTTTTTGCTTAGTTAAATTTTTCATTGTCTGTGTTTTTTATTCGCAGGTTTTGCTTACTCCAGCCTCTTCGCTTGCTTATGTGCACAGCTTTCGCTTGCCTCTTTTTTTGCTTTCATTTATCTTTGCTTATGGAAACCTACTCTCAGGCATATGGAGATTCTTCGCTAATGATGCTTTTCGCACGCTGCTCTTATCAGCTAATGTGGACTGAGTTGCTTATGAAAAATACACTTGTAGACGCATATATACTTTGTCACTTTTATCTTTGCAGGAAGCGTTCCAAGTGTGGGAAACGTGTGTGTGTGTAGTATGTGTGCAATATTTTTGAATATGTGTATCTGCTGATTAGCTTATTATTTTCAGAAAAATGTTATTATACTTAGTATGTTTCTGAAGAGCTGCCTGTCACTTTAGACTACGCCTAATAGTGGTTTCTATTATTATTGAAAATGACAATAACCTTAGACAACCTATTCTTTCTTTCAAGGCTTACCTCAATCTGATTCAATTAACACGAATTATATGGTGATCGATTTCAAGTTATGGAAGTACACCAAATTGTTTTAAAACTAGAAAAAATTTACTTCTGCGACACTTAAGGGGTTAGGGGTAGTCAGGGGCACGAAAAAATGAGATTTTCAGTATTTTTTTTTTTTTTGCTACTAAATCGTGTTATTTTACAAAAACAGTAATATGGCATTATTATAGGATGTGTTGACTTGAAGTCACGAAAATTAAAAAAAAAAATTTATTTCCGAATTTATAGTTGTTTGTGTTGACCCTGTTCCAAAAAAGGCACTTGCGGTGACAAGCATAAGTCCTTGGAGATTCATCTAAAAACAATCGCACAAAAAAATTAGTTTTATAAATAGATAATCCCGGGCCTGATCGAAGGATTTTTTTTGTTTTCAAAATTAACAAAATGGTGGCCTCAGGAATTTTTTTTTTTAATTTTTGCGAAAAAATCAATAGTTAATTGGTCTTAAAAAAGCTGTATACATGTCATTAAAATCTACCGAGCGGTTTTCGAGTTACAGTTGGTTATGGCTGTCAACAGTGACGTGAGAGTCTAGTCGCGAGTCCGACGACTGTTTGTTTGATGACAGGAGATATTTCATCTTGCCCTCGTTCACTGCCAGACCCATTTGCTTTGCTTCTTTGTCCAACCTAGAAAGCAGAACTAACGCCGCGGTTGTAGAGACCAATGATATCAATGTCGTCGGCGTACGCCAGCAGCTGTACACTCTTATAAAAGATTGTACCTTCCCTATTTAGTTCTACAGCTCGTATTTTCTTTTTTCAAGAGTATCAACTCATTTGGCATCGAACGGCTCAGAAACGACAGTTTGCACAGCCATAATAATTTTGCGGAGATACTAAATTCAGACATAACATAACAGGCGTTTCGTGCTGTGAAAAGCAGCTTTGAAATCGACGAAGATGTGGTGTATGTTGATCGAGGAACCAAAGGTTGAAATTCACGCAAGCGATTAAAGTTCTCTGAGCGCCATTCACTTGGGAGTGGCCGAAAATAATTCTTTTGCATATTGTGACCTCCAGGGTTTTCCACTGGGTTGATAACCTCCATGTAAAAAAGCACCTCCAATGAAAATATCAAAGAAAGATATCCCTTAACTGGTCGTAGAAAAAAAATCCTAAAAACCAAGCCATCACAAGGCATGAGCAGTTTACCGAAAGTACAGAAACGATTTCTGCCCTAATTATTGTTATCAGCCAAATCGATATTTTCCTTAAAAGTCTCAATCATTAACTAAATGTTCGAAGGAATCGCAGTCAATGAGCCAATTAACTTTGTTCGATTAGAAAATTACAGATCATCAAAGTTTGAATTTGTCATTTTCAGCAAAAATAAAGCATTAAAAAGTAGTAAAGTAAAGGAATTTCAGCAGCAACGAAGAACAGCAGATAAAACCGAATTTGAATCACAACAAGTCTCCGGTGACCCAAAATAAAAAAAGTAATTGCCAGTATTAAAGGTTGTCAACCTTTTCAATAAACTCACTATTTGAATTAGCTAACGCTTTGCTTAATGTAGCAAAACTGTATGAAGTTTCTCAAGTATGAAGCAATCCAATTCATTTCGAGCAAGTTATTAGTCGCGAATTTTTGCTAACGGTACCTGCTTATATCTGCCAAAGTGATACCGCTAATTGAACCCCCAATTATATTGAATCCATATTGCGTAGACATTGCACAATATGTTTGAACGCACCCGTGCTTTGGCAGCTCACACAAGCTTCACAAATTTCATAATAGCGATTGGGTGCTCTTCACTTCCTCAATTACTGCGTAGGTATAATCATATAATTAATTTATGGCAGCTGGCATTTCCTACGCAATGCCACAACAGCCGTTTACTGTGCTTAATAGACATGAACGCACCTATACCTAGGTAGAAATTTATAGCTTCACATGCTTGTATTGTTTGTATGTATGTCATACACGTATATACACATATCCCCACTTACATACAAATGTATTCGAAAAGTACTGCACGCTTTGCTCCCGTCTCCCCAGCTGATGCACGTCCAATTACGGTAACGGTGATTACTCGCTTCCTGCACAGACAACGCACACACAAATTAACACAGCCATAGACGCATACAGACGCAGTTCACTCAGTTAGATCACACCTGTGCGAAGATTCAAACTATCAGCGCGCTTCTAATATATAGCCGCTTATATGTCGGCACGCAGCATCCTTCCAGTGGCAATGCCTGTGCCTGCTGCCACTAATAACCCGCAAGCGCCGTGGAGTATGCTACAATTTAGGTTGTGCACTTTCGATTTACGTGCAAAAGGTCAACGCGAGCGCACCGAAGATATCACTTAATGTTCCTTTGCACTTCCGGCACGCAGGCGCTTGCGTGTTTGTGTGAGTGTGTGTGTGTGTGAGCGGTGCTGCACCAGAAGTACAATAAAAGTCCCAAGGCCATTAACAATTACAAGTGGTAAGCCGTGTGCTGTGCGATGCGCCAAAAACTAGTGGCGAACTGTAACAACCGTTAAAAGCGCAACAAACAAGTTCGACAAAAAAGTAGATGAAAAATTTGTTGGAAAAATACCCAAAAGAGCAACAAAACACGGAAACGGAATGTGGCTCGACCAGCGCCAGACGCACACACCGCGACCATCAACACATTACAATGATTCCGTTATACGTAACGCTTTGTACTGCGAGTCACCCATATGCTTGAGTATGGCTGTGTGCGCAGTTGTGTGCCAGTGCGGCTTCGTGGCTATTCACTTTAACTGTAATTAATTCCGCCAGGTGAGAAATAATTGAAATTGATGCTGTTGATGCGCGCCACAGAGTCCCCTCACCCCATTCTCTCTCTTGTCGTAATTGTGAATGTAATTGCGCATTCCTTTACACACATCCACGCACACACACTCAAGTGTTGTTTTGTGGCATTTTCGCTTAAGAGGGTTCAGCAGAGCAATTCCGGAGAATTAATTCGGGGCTAAGTTGAATGTTAACAAATAGTCAGTCTATAATCGTATTATGGCTGCGGCCACTCTTCTGCTACGCAAGCGTGTGTTTCTGTGTGTGTGTGTTTATAGTCTGGCAGACAGTTTTTTGCTTTGTCTATTCGAGTTGGTTTGATCTATTGTTCAATTTGGCAAAACAAGCAGAGTTATTGCAAGAGGTTCAATGCCAATATGAATTCGTAATATTTCAGTTCTGCTAATGGGTAATTTGTTTATCCTTTTGCAGGCTTTAAGTGCGATTTTCAACTTCAATGTTGTAACACTTGTTCGAAAAAATATAGAATTAAGTTAAAAGTAAAGTGTTGATTTTATCGATGTACGGCAGCAAAATGTAGGGCTGGACTCGCACGGAGGATAAAATGTCATTCATTAAGAATTTTTTTTATTAATCGAGATAAAAACTTATAATATAATAACTGCAGTGGGCAAGATTCACAGGGAATTGTTTTTGAACTGATGCTAACTTGTTTGTTTTTACTTTTTATATACTTGAAATCACTGCTGTTTTTCATTGATCTGTAAAATAGTGACTGAATTCCAAATAACGGTCAAGTCGAGAACTGCCGTGCACTCGATAGTGTCATAGCTGAGCACTTATACAAGGTCTATTCACAGACACTGCGGAAAGTAAATACAGGCACTGACTTTTTAATGATTTTGAACGGAGGCTGTCGTAGGCTTGCCTACGCGGACGGTGTAGCTCTTTTGGTAAAATAAAAATCCCTAAATACCGTTTAGGATCTTACCCAGATGTATTTAGACCAAGTGAAGAAATGGATTAGTCATAATCCAAATAAGATTAAGATAGTTTTATTTACTAAGAGTTACAAAATACTCTCTCTTAGTTCGGAGGATTTATTCTTCAAATGAGGAAGGCTTCGGTTGCGGCCGCCTACCTTTCTTCACGTTGCAGCTGTAGACCTAGCTGGCTTGTGTTTTTCGGCGAATTTTCTTCACGGATGGCTGGAAGATAGTTCTTTCGCGGTAGATGGTAAGCTCAAATCCCTTTGTCGATCTATGAGGTGAGACACTTTAAAGAATGTTTAGTAAACACAAATGACAAATATCTGTTTAAGAGAGAACCATACATTTTTGATCAACTCAACAAACTTAATCTTCTGGGATTACAGTACTTTAAAGCTTTAAACAAAAATATCTATTTCTTATCACAGGGAAATAACGTGCTCGTTCACCGTTTTTAGTTATTTTTGTATGAAAGCATTTCAGTAAAGCAAAATAAACACTGTATCAAATAGCAAAAAAACGGCAGATGCAGAAAGGTATATTTACAAACACAACAATAAAAATATATTCATATATATGTACATATGTACTGGTAAATATCGGTAAACTGGCCACATAAAAAGGCTCATCCCTTTACTTATGGCTGAAAGTTATTGAAATGGAATAAATTAAGAAAATAGGCAAATGTATAAGTAGACAAGCAGCGTGAGCCCCATGCGCGTTCGACACGCATATATACACATACCGTTATGTACGCTATACACTGCCACGTTGAAGATTGTTATGAAATATTGCTACAACGCAGCGCTCGCTGATGACCTTCGCGCTGCACAAACACACACACGAAGGAGCTGGCGTTTGTGGAAGAGTATGTGTAGTGTTGTGCTTAACATTACTTTTTATTTGCCACTACTCGCTGGCTGCGCTGCTAGTGTTTCCAATCTAATATAACTAAAAGGTTTCCAGCGCCAATTCGCCTTCGGCAGACTTGACTTTGGCTTCAATTTATGCATGTTTATTCGCTATAATAAAAACGGGTGAAAAAGGAGACGCGAACACAGCAAACATCAAGGAAGAACGTGCAATTCCGCTGTGCTTGAGGTACGGAAGTCAGTGGGCGGCCGGTTTATTTCGACTATTGAAAACATCGCGGGCGCAGCTTTCGATTACATCTATAGTTTATTGTAACTATATGTGTTGTATATGTATGTGTGGAAGTGTGTTGGTGCTTTGACTGCTGGGCGGACGTCTGTCGTCGTACAAGCAAATTTTCCGCACTCGCAAGCAAATATTTGATAAGCTGAATGGAAGTGAAGCAACTTAAGGCAAGCAACTTGGTATCGAATAGCAACGCCTTCAGGCAACAACGCCGAGCAATAAGAGTTCAAGTGACAAATAGTAGAAAATAGTGCTTGGCGTCAGGAATTCAGCCAAAAACTATTATTATTATCTCATAACTGCAAAATATTTTTAATTTACGCATTGCCTGAATTTATTGGATTTTTTTTGTGCTGAACTTGAAGAATTCTGTTGTTGTATGATTTCTATTCTTAAAAAAAAAAACATAGAGTGATCTTGCTATTTTGTATCTTTTTCCTCGAGTACACTTTAATTTGCCATATACTGATATAGCATATATACATATTAGGGTGGGTCAAATAAAACGTATATCTTTTTTCTTATGTCAATTATTCCGAAAAGACGAAAAAATGTCTGGAAAAGTTTGAGCTCTTTGAATTTTGAGTACAGTGAAAATGAAAATTCATCATTGAAAAAAATTTAAAGATTCACAAAAAATCAAAAAATATAATTTTTAAAATTTTGTACCATAATAACACCCCAAATCGTAAAACATCTTTACTTGTATGAACTTATCCGGTATTCCGAAAGATATTCTAAAATAAAAAATTAAAAAAAAAACTTATATCCAAGAAAAAAAATTAAACGTATTTTTCGGCCCACCCTAATACATTTAGCTATACAGATATACACTTTATATAACCTTGATTTTATGTTTTTGTGTATACTTTGTAATATGCCCTGAAGATATTTTTTTTTTTCAAGAATATTTGTGTTTTCTCAGTTATTCATTTACTCACCTCTGCTGCTTCCTACTCTCTTCATTTTTAATTTCCCCGTAGAACAAGCTTCGACTTCTCACCGCAAAAATATGCAATTGTATTCATATTTCTCAGCTTGTTTCTATGCTTTTCTCCAACGTCATCGCTGCTCAGAATGTAATAGCTTTCTGATTGATTGATTGACTGATTGAAATGGAAACTGAAACTGAAAGCTGTGCATAAATATGCTCTAGTAAGCACAAACATGCACTTTTGGAGTAAAATTCTGCATTTTGTTGTATTCAATCATTTATATAAATATATATGAAAATGTGTAGGTATGTAGCGTCTGCTGCTGGCAACGTTGCTTGCAGAAGAAGGAAGGAAAGATTAAAAATTTTAATAGAAAAGTGTAGTGCGAGAAGTGGTCAACAGGAGAATGTAAACAATGCTGGAGTGTGTGTGCGTAGAAATTGTTATGTAAACCCTTGAAATACCTGGAGCTGGCTTGAAACTAATCCAGAACTATCGCATTATAATGAGATTCCTGCTCGAGATCTCTCACTATTATGTGCTTTTGACACTTGTCTTTGTCATTAAAAAAATTTTACTTAAAATCAAACACATCATATTATATTTCAATTACAGTCAATTCGGGAATGGCATAATTGTATTACATTGAATATATATTCTTGGAAATTTTATAGACAAAACACACACTACAAAGATGCTGGTAGAAGTATAAGTACCAACTGACCCATTCTGTTTCCACTTTTCGGCAATTGTCAAATCTGTAGCGCTCAAATAATGCCCTTTGGACGTCCCTGTCTTTTATAGCTGGTAAATGGTAGCTTGTATGGTCTATATGGTACACACATACTAAAAATATATACTATCATTGGTAAGTTTGTTTGCTTATGTTCAATGTGTGTAATTGCTCTTTATTTAACTTTCATTTCATTTATGCTTTCCTCCATCATTTCTCGAAAGTAGGTCAGTAGCACGTGATGGCTCGTTGAGTGTTACGCATTTATTGTTTCATTGTTAATTGCTCTTAATTTACAACGATGTATCTGAAATAGTAGAGTAAAAATATGGAGAGATGTGATTCCAACACAGTCAAAATCATTATACCACCGCCAACAAAATGAAGATTTTTTGGAAACTTCTTTTAACTTATAACCATGTGTTCAGACAAAAATGGAAAGGCAGAAACAACAAAAATACATTTTTTTCAGCTACACCGAATCTATACTGTATACCCCTTACAGATGCGTATTTAAGAGCAACTACATATAAAACTGTATACTTAACTAGTTTGATTTAGTCACGTTGTTTGACATAAAAAAACCTTAAAGTTTAGCTAAGGTTGCTTAATTATATAATCTAATCTTTAAACAAATTTTTTACCTTGCTGTTGTTGTTGTAGCGGAAAAAACATTCCTGAACTAATTTCAAGGAGTGGTGTCGAGTGGTCCAGGTTCGTTCCGGTTTGTCGTGGGAATGGACTTTGATGTTGATCGGTCAGTTTGACCAGCAGCAATATGATACAGTAGTTTCATGAAACTATATATTCAGGGGTTGTATAAAAATTTGAACCTTAATTCAGGCTAAATTAACGATTTAGCTATCCTGTCAAATAGTACACAAGTTTTTCATGCAAAAAAAAAAAAAAACTTGATTTTGATCGATTTTAGATAGTCTTATACATATCGGCGGTCTGATATCGGCACCACTGACAGCTTCCGGAGGATACTCAGTTCCACTATTTTCTTCTTAAGGGGCAAATTTTAAATTTTTAACTATCTTACCGCAGTTATTGTAGCAGTGAAGTTACCTTTCTTTTAGAAACAAAATTATGCAAGGTTATCGTTTTTAAGGCGGCAACACTAGGTTTACCCTTAAAATGTAATGACGGGTTTTTTTATAAAATCTTATTAAGATCAATATTTTTCCATTGTTGATAACACTTTGGGTGAAATAGATTTAAATTCTTTATTTTCCAACATTGTTTGGAAGATTCTTAAGGGTGATCCATTTCGAGGTTCCATACTTCTTTAAAGAAAAACACAGAAACTTCAAATTTAATAGGGAATGTTTATTATCATTCTCATTTATTATCATTCATCGGCATTTGTGTTTTGAAGATTAAGATGGCCCATCTGTTAAGTTCAATTTTTGATGACTCGTTCGAACATTTCAACTCCAAGGCCTAAATCGACCTATCTGCATAGACCTTAGGCTTTACATATCCC
The DNA here is from genome assembly GCA_037783105.1 of Bactrocera zonata. Classification (NCBI taxonomy): domain Eukaryota; kingdom Metazoa; phylum Arthropoda; class Insecta; order Diptera; family Tephritidae; genus Bactrocera; species Bactrocera zonata. The sequence continues at coordinate 245,802 of JBAWJQ010004555.1, read as the reverse complement.
CACAAGAAAAAGTCAGATGGTGTGATATCCCTCTATCCTGGCAGCTAATTGACTGGCTCAAAACATAAAATTATCTGCTTACCCAGATGTTGCCTCAATAAATCCTCACACGAAATCTGTCAAACAAAAAAAAGGCTATTGAAAAAGAGCCACTAACTGGTTACCCCTTAATTCTTCATACATTTGCAACATTTTGTATTATTTAAGTAAATTTTTACTTTGTAGAACTTTCTTTGCTGTACTATTTGTTCTGTAGCTCCTTACTTTTTATCTGTTTTAGATAATATATATTAAGGGAAACAGCAGAATTTCTAAAGTTAAGCACTAAAGTTTCTATAGTAGAAGCCTTTTTTAAGCGAAAAGTCTGTAGGCTTTTTTGTAAAATCGTTTTAGAAATTGTATTCTAAAGTTATGCGTTTCCATCTATGGCATTTCGAGTACCCATTAAGAACTATATCCCAAATTTTAAAATATATTAACGGGTGGGCCATCTAACGTTTTAAATTTGAATTATCTATATTTCGACATTGGAAATATCAAATACCATTCGGAAAGTGACAAATATTCAGTAAAAAGTCCAAAATTTACGAAATGGGTCGCTATTCACTAGAAGAAAACTGGAAAATACTGAAAACTTTTTTCCAAAGTGGGGAGTATTCAACCCATTCAATTTTACCGAAAAATCATCTTTTCGAACGAGGCTCACTTCCACCTCGATGGTTACATTATCAAGCGGAATTGTCGGATTTGGGGCAAAAACCGGCACGTAATCGTCGAGAAGCCAATGCACCCAGCACCAGTGCGGATTTTGGTCTGGTGGAATCATCGGCCCATTTTTCTTCGAAAATGAAGAAGGAACCGCCGTAACCTTCAATAGTGAGCGATATCGCGCAATGTTAACAGAATTTTTCTTCAAGCCAATTGAAGAGGAAGACTTGGACAACATTTGGTTCCAACAGGACGGCGCTACGTGCCATACAGCGAACGCTACACTCAATCATTTACGCCCTATCTTCGAAAATCGCATAATCAGCAAAAGAGGTGATGTGAATTGGCCTCCCAAAAGCTGGATTTAACTCCGTTGGACTATTTTCTGTGGAGAGCTATTAATGATAAATGTTACGCCAACCATCCAGAAACAATTCAAGATATAAAGTACGCCTGAAACCATCGAGAAAGTACTCCAAAATTGGGTGGATCGGATAAGCTACTGTAAACTTAGCCGTGGTGGTCATTTGTCCGAAATTGTTTTCCACAAATAAATTTCATAAAACAACCTTTTAAATAAACGTTAGACTTTTGAAAAATATCAAGCCGTTTTTTTTATTGACTTTTTAAATTTAAAATTTTATATGACCCACCCTGTATTTGCAAGGTCATTCTGTAGCTTTCTGATAAAAGTGGAAGTTCCAAGGGTGTACCTTAAACTCTATATACTCCTTCTTTTCCATAGAAACTCAATTCTGTGATGATACACGTTGAACACTCAAGGGGATTCCATATCACTTATCCTATCAATGAAATCTTTCTAATGTACCCCAATATCTGTAGCACATGGTTGTAATAGACAATATTTGAGTGGCAGTTAGAAAAAATAGTTTTGCAATACAACCACTGATACAATAAATAAAACCTACACTCCCACATATTTTGAAATTTTACTGTTGAGTACATTGTATCGTGTATAAACTCAATTCGCATTCCGCAGCGCAAAAAATTCGATATTAAAGTTGAAAATAATACGGCGTAATATATGCCAGCGCTCCCCCCCCCCCCTTACCTAGGCCACCGCGAATGAGTAGGCAGCGTGGAGTCAATATGCGACAAAACAGGCCATCTGATCTGATCAACGCTTTGTTGGCTTATTTTGTAGAAATCTCATTTCACCTGCACTTTGTTGTCGTTGTTATTGTTGTTTATAAACAGAGTGCATGCGGCCAGCAGGCTTACGGAAATGTAATTGAAATGTCAGACGGAAATTGCATTGATTGAATTGTTCGGTTGCTGTTTGTTCGATTGACGCCCGAGGTGCTGCAATAATCGTGCGACAAGCCGATCTGCAGCGGATGAGAGTGCGCAAAGGAGGGAGCAATAAAAAAGTTTCAAACCGCTGTGAGCAGCAGTTATATGGCATTACATTCGTGCGAAATTAAACCGTTAACTCCTATTTACATGCTGGTTGTGGGCAATGTATGTAGTGCGGCAAGCGCTTGTGCTGTGTCAGCGTAGGCGTATGAGCAACATTTTATTGTGTTATTTGCTCAAAAGTAAACATGCCTGTATTCATGTGTTATGTGCAACTGAGGCATAAACCCTAACGGTTGTCTATGCAAAGTTTTCAAATCAAAAATCTAACTCCATCATTACGTGCAACTTTTAATGACTGCCACTTAGTCGCAAAATTGTGTGTTGAGTGGCATTGTGCGAGCGAAATGGCAGCCACACAAGCAAATAAAAAACATTAAACTGCATTCACATGCGTTCGCACACGAAGCAACCGGTCGGAATGTGCCACTACGGAGGGATTGTGTGTGGCATTTGCATATCCGGTGTCAAAATTGCCAAATAAAATGTAATTAGAGTATGTTCGGTGTTCGGCGTTGAGAGTTCGGTGTTTGGTGCCCTCTGCTCGTTGACTTAACGAGCATTTCAACAAGTTTGTGGCATGCAACAACAGCAACGGCGCACACTCCGATGCTGTGTGTATGAGGAAGTTTGCGCAACTTCTGACTCCGGTGACAAAGCCAGACCCCAGTGCCTGTGTGTGTGCATATGTGTGTGTGTTGAAGAGGATTTGTTGAGTTGGGCTCGGCTTGCAGCTTGCAGCGGCATTTAACGGCGCTCAGGCCACCATTTGCCATTGCTGTGCAAAGATCTACTGCCACACCCACTCTGGGCTCAGCAAGTTCCAAACAAAATCACTGTTATACAATTTAAAGTCAGATAATACGTGTATGCAACTATTAGAGTTTTGTGGTGCCTCCAGCATACATATAAATGCATCTGTATGTATGTGTGCTTTCGGGCAGCGCGTTAAACGCGCTTTTGTGGCTTAAAACACAATTTAATTGCGCTTTAGTGCGGTCAATTTTAGTTTGGCGGTTTTTTACTAAAGAGAACGCGCTAATACCTGAAATTACAGACTAAATAATTGGATTTTTTTTATTTTTTTTTTCTGTTAAGTAATCATATTTTTCTATTATACAAACGAATTTGTTATTTTAGCCTAAATACTTTCTGTTTGCTACAACCAACAATGGGAAAAATTTTTTGTTGTTAACGATGAAGTTCATAGAAAAGTGAAATAAATCACTTCTAAGCTGCAAAAGTCTGAAATATTTGCAAATATGCCTAAAATATGTGTGAAATTCAGTTTGTAAAAGAAGATAACAAAACAGGCTGAGTACAAGCAATTACTTAAATGTTCATAGAGCAGATTTCAAACCGCCTTAATCTGAAATTAAATTGGAGTTAATTTTTTTTCAGATTAGAGAATAAAATTCTTTATCCAAATAACGAAAATGGAATCATTGCTCAGTTATGATGAACTTAATGAAGTATTTGAGTTTAGAAATATTGAAAAATCAAATTTTTTCATAATTCGTTAGCTTAGATATTCCAAATTATTTCCCTAAAATTATTTTTTAACATTCAAATTATCTCCGAAACTACTTTTTTGGAAAGGGTTGACATGATGTCTCAAAGTCTATTCAACCGACTCCATTGAAATTTAATAAAAATCTTTGTTATATATCTGTTTACCACGTTTTCCTCCCATTTTGGAAAATTTTAAGTATTTAAAAAAAAAAAAAATTCAAAAAGCCGAAATAAAGGAGCAAACTTTTTTCAACGTTTTTAAACGAGCTTATTTCTTTAGCAGAGGTCAGTATGATAGCATCATTTTTGCAAATGAAAATTTTTCTCAATTTGTTTGTTTTAGATCACTGCGACGGCTGGAATTATGTCAACCAGGAAGCAATGTTTTGCATAGTTTTTTTTATATTTTTTCACTTTTTTTCAAAGTTTTTTATTTAAATATTTTTTTTTATTTATTTAAATATCAATTAAAATAATATTTAAAAAATTGAATTTAAAAATATTTTCCTTTTTTATCTTAGGTTGAAAAATGCCTTAAATTTAAGCGTCTCCGAGAAGTAAAAAATGTAATGAAATTTACAAAGCAAACAAATTCAGGTAATTGGCAGCTTGACAAAAATGGCAAAGACATCAATGTTTATATTTGGTATCAACAATAATAAAAAATTACAGTAATATGTGAAAAAACAAAACCTTGATTAGGATTCGAACCTCGTGGACTAGATTAGGTGTCGAAATTTCGCTTAGTGGTAATTCCATTAACTATAGAAGAAGATGCTACAATGGAGAAGATTGTTTGTTGTTCATATGTTGCTTTTAATTTTCGTTGTAATGTATAGAAATTAGGGCAAAGAAGCACCCGGAAATTGTAATTAAATCCCCGGGTAAATGATTTTTCAAAAAAAAAAACTTATTTTGTTAAATTGGTAGGGCTGTTTTTAATAACTATGCCAAATATGAGCGCGTTTGTTTACAGCAGCTGCTTAAGTCGGTGCAGCTCAGTAGTGCATTGCGATTTTTGAAATGGATGAAAATATCAAGCAAAGAATTTCTTTTAAATTTTGTATTTCTAACCAAATTTTGTGTGCGGAATCGTTGCAAATGTTGGAAGAAGCTTACGGTTATTCAGCTCTATCAAATACATAAGCCTATGAATGATACAAAGCCATGAAAGACATGATTATTTCTGGACGACCTTCGACCTGTTACACTGATGAATATATTAAGGTAGTAGTCTAGTAACTTGGATTCAAAAAATTGGATTTTTTTTTTGCCTAATTTGAAAGTACAATGTCTTGAGAATATACTGTGAAAATTTCAGACAGAAATACGAAATATTTCGAGAGTTATTTCCAAGAGCGCCTAGGAGTCCAACTTTTAAGGTTGTTGAACTTTAAACGAGTTTTTCTCAAAACATTGTTTTTATGGGTGGCCCGGGTCCTTACTTTTTTTCTACTGAACCGATTGTTTTAAAATTTTAACAGGTTGTTCTACACACTTATAGTTTTCGTCGGTATTAACGAGAATTTTTTTTTAAATAAAAATACTTTTTTTCAAAGACCGCCATTTTGTTATTTACCCTTGAAATTTAACTTCAGTAGTTTCGACCAGAATGACATGTCTATAAATTAAGGATAATCAAAAATATTTGATTTCAGATAACATAAAGAGCCAAAATCTCCCGGGCCACCCACGTGCATTTTTTTGAGGTTCTAACTTCGAGTGACAATAATAGTTAATAGTAATAAAGTATTAAATTTTTTCAAATACATTTTTTTTTATATTTTCAATATGTAAATAAAAACACTCTAAATATTCAAGATAATTCATTTTTATTTTTCTATAAAAAAGACCACCCTCCAAAGAAGTCATGAAAATAAGCAAAAGTTACCAGACTACTACCTTAAAAAAGTGAAGAATATGGTGTTTGAAAATCGTCAGTCAAGTGTTAGAGAGATGACAAAGTGCTCAAAATCTTTCCCGAGTCCGTTCGAATGATTTCGGTGGATATTTATGGTATAAAACGCATGAAGTTAAATTTTGAATGAAATTTAAATATTTGGGCAAGTTTGATCGTGCAAATTACGATCCCACATTAATAAAGAACATTATAACTGCCGATGAGCCATGTATTTATGAGTGTGACATGCAAATAAGTCTCCAATAATCGGAGTGGAGGAAAAACGAGCCCAAACAAGACAAAAAAAAAACGTCAAAACCGCTAAAATATAAAAGTAATGATCATTGTTTTTTCGTTATTCGTGGTTTGGTGCATAAATTTGTTTCAGAGAGAAAAATGTTTAATTTATGGAAATTAAAGTAATGTTTCGATATTATAACATTTTGTCGTTCCAATAAAAAATTAATACAAACAAAGTTATAATATATAAAATTACAAAAAAAAAAATTTTTTTTTTTTTATTGGGAAATTTTAGGAGAAAAGTTAGAAAAATTAAGTTGATATTTTTTTGAAATTTGTTAAAGCCCAAAACTTTAAAATTTCTTTAAAAAATTTAATATTATACACTCCAAAGCAGAAATAAAATATATTTTGAATTTTGTTTGGTAACATTATTATTAATTTATTATTAAATTAGCAAAAAGGCGAGAACAGTTATAGTATTTCAATAAATTTTAATACGAAACGCGTTTAAGCTCGATACACACACGTACTTGCGTATCTGTTTAAAATATCAATAAGCTGGCTCAAATTACAAATAATTGATAATTAAACATATTCAAAAACAATTAGTAATCATATTAACAACAACAACACTCAGTCAAAACATTTACTCTGCCATTAGCGGCACACACCGCCATATGTTTCTGGTTCCAGCTGAGTTTGTTGGCCTTTTTGAATAATTCATTAATTCACCACACTTCATTAGCTAGTAATGACATAAGCTAATATGTGTTATGTAATCGCTTAACACGAACGCTTTGTATGTGTGTGTGTGTTACGATAATACAAAATGTTTATACAAGCAAAACTGCAAAAGAAAAACACAGCCTTTACTCTAAATTCAGCAAAATAACATTAACATGGCAGATGGATATATTTCACATAGGCAAACATGCAGACTATTTTAATATTATATAATGTTGGTATTTGCTATTAATCATAAAATGCTTGTTATTGTATTTTCTAATTTTGTTTGCGATTTGGTAATATGCATTGTAATTTTGATAATTTTAACTAGTTTATTTGTTTTTCTTGATATTTTTGGAATAATTAGCTGAATGCATACATACATACCTATTTTATATAATATATGCGTTGTAGGAAAATTGCCTAATTTTGTCTGTTTGTCTAAAAATGATACTACAATTATGTAGAATCAACCAATTAGGCATGCTCGTAAACAAAATGTTGAAGCTACGATTTAAAGTAACTTTAGGCATTTATTGATGGCTGAAACCGGAAATAATATTGATTATTACCATCATTAAAACAAAAAATCAAGTGCTGTGAATCGGCATTTATCGTCTTGTTAATATTGTACATTTCCATTCTGATATTTTCATTTTGGTATTTAGGATTTGCTTGATGGGTACTGATTATTATTAGTGTTATATACATTTTATTTTTATTTTCTTAATGTACATGTATTTTAGAATCCACTCTGAAAATTTCATATCGTTTCGGTGCATATTTTTGAAGTTACACGCAAGTTTGGAAAGGCGTTTCGGAGTGCTTGGAAGTACAAGGCCAAACTTTAAACGCGTTTTTTTTTTTTTTCAAAATGGCGTTTTCAAAGTCGGTGACCAACATTACATGAAATTTTCGTAAAAGTTCGATGATTTTTTTTTAGAAACTGCAATTTTTTCAAAAAATTTTATTTTGCTTATTGCTTTGATTTTATTACTAGATTTAACATTACTTTAACGAAATCTGTTTGGCTTTTTAATTTCATAGGATCCAGTTCAGAGATATGGTGGTTACCACAAACGTCTTTTTTGAGGAGAGCTCACGGAGATCAGCTGTAGTTCCTTTCCAAACAAATACTTTTACTAATTCTTCTTCTTCTTTTCTGGCGTAGACAATGTGGAGGATGGAGTCATGTGCAAAAATTCAAGTTCCCAAGAATCTAATCACTTGGCAGTGGCCAGAAACAATTTTACATATGGCTCAAGCAGCTCACGTCAGCTGGTCTTAAACCAAATATTCTCCGGGTAGCCAAAGAACATAGGTGTGAAGGCGAGCTAAAGTAATAAGGCGAACCATCCCTCCCAGGGTTGTGCGATGGGTTTGGGACCCACCATGTAAAAAACCCCTCTAATGAAAAAGAAAAAACAGCCTCGGAACTGAAACTCCCCTTTTGATGACGACTACGGATGTTTACTAACATTTGGTCTTAAAATACAGTTAAAAGATATCATAATAAGTGTGCAAATTTTTCGGTCAATAAACTTAACAATTTTCTCAGAAAAAAGTCTGAAAAAATCGACGTTTTTTTGGTCCTCAAACAGGGAGATTCCAGAAAGATACAGATTTTCAAAGTTATGACTGTTCCGGAAAATAATGCATGGAAAGGTTTAGTGTTCAAAATCTAAAAGTGATGGATAAAAGGTATCAAGGTTAATGGGATCACTCCACTATGGCATATTATTGTTGATCCTTAAAAAGATATTGCCAATTGGAAAATTGTAAGGGAGGAATTCATAAAAGCGTTTAAATGAGATATATTTAAAATTATCTCTATGTTTACTTCAAAGCTTACTTTACGTTATCAAAGGCCACGCCCACTTCTGCCTCTGAAAACCACTAAAAACATACTTCCCACTTTTGATGTGCCTTGCAAATTTTATACTATCGCATCGAAATGTATGTACAAGCTTTAGAGTGGCCGATGTATTACATTTGAGCTATAAAAAACGAACTGTTTTGAAAAACAATAAATTTGAAGCATCAGTGAACATTCTTTTAAAATTGGAGACAAAGAAACAGATCGGTAGAAAACAGTAGAATCGTAAAGAGTATTGAAATAGTTTTCAATGAATGTAACACAACTCTAAGTATTAGGATTTTTCATACCAAATTCTCATGGACGATATGCCCTTATGAAATTCAACAAAACCTCTAGAATATTATCTTAAATTTTCAAGTTAATTCAATTAATAGTTTCGGAAAGGTTAAGTGAAGACTTGAGAATTTTGCGCTCGAGACTAGTTAAGCGAAGTGAGCCGTCTTTAAACCCGTTTTTCTGGAAATCGTGTTTTTGAAGTCGGTTGGCAAGATTTCTTGAGAATTATTCAACCGATCTTCATGAAATATTAAACTGGTTTTTGAGATAAAATTCTTAAAGACTTGGAGCAAAGATATTTTTCGATTAAAATTCAATGATCGAGCTTAAATATTTGTTTTTTCAAAGAATTTCAGATTTTCTTTGTTAATAGGGTATGTTTGTGACAATAATCTATTCTAATAAAATATTTTATCTTTTCTAATGACACAAAAATTAATGAAAAGGGCTGTTTTTTGCCCGAGGAAAGACATGTAACCCCTTAAGATCGTTCAATGGGCTTTCAAAATCATTCTGGAGCTTTTTCGACAGCTTACCTGTTTTGTTTTAGGAGTTACATCGATTTATCGGTCCTTACCTTGAATGCTCGTTTTGAACTTTTGGTTGGCAAATATTACATAATTTTGAATGTACCAGTGTTTGCGTCCATATTCTTGTTATCCTTGAAAATACGTAATGCATACATATGTCAGCCTGGCTTTCAAAAATTTATTATAAATATTTTTAGAAAACTTTATTTTAAAATATTAAATCTTTTTTGTTTGCGAATTTCCATTTAACTGCAAATAACTCCATTGTTTAAATTTAGCGCAATTTATATGCAATATATTATAGCTTTATACTGATGTATATATTGCATGTATGTAGGTATTTATAAAAGCTTATGTTTAAGCAAAGTAATTTTCAAACCACAGAAAAGGTTAAAAATAAATCAGCAACAAAAGCGCAAGCAAACCGAGAATACTGGTTGCTGGAAAATTATATAATGATATAATTGCAAATATAGCATACATGTGAGCATCATAATATGCGTATGTGTGTGTGTGACTGAGCGTGAATTGGGCAATATTTGCGTTCGAAAGCAAAGTTTAACCACAATTTACCATTGTAGATAAACAATTCAGCTTTTTTACACTTGCCGCTGCACATTTACACGCTCGGCTTATCCACAAAATGCGAAAATACCGCTGCACACATGCTTGTGTGGGTAATTTCACCAGAGCAGCAGACCGCACAGCCAGCACACACATACACACGCGCATATGATGAATTCAATAGGCATTTCGCAACAGTATATTGAATACAGATTTACAACTGTTATGAGAAAAAATAAAATAAAACAACAGCAAAGACAGCATATTGCTATCTGCGGTTGGTTGCAACTAATCTCTGATTTTATTTAAAGCGCTTTCAAAAAGAGAAATAGCCGTAGTTTAGCTGAAGAGCGCTGTGCAAAAAAGTCTGCTTATTGAAACCACTAATTATGCTAATGTCGGTGGGCGTGCATGTGAAACACAAACAAAAACATTATTTCACACATGCACAGTGGTATTGTGGCGAACAAAAATACGAATGGGAATATTAAAAATTGTGAAATTAAATATTTTTCTGCTAAAGCAGAATTCGAAAATTTTTTGAAGCTACCATTTCTTAAGGATCATGAATTTCAAGTTATTTAAATGTTTGATTATTTATTTGTTAACCTTACGAAAATAAAATAAAATCCCAAAAAATAAAACCATATTTAATCTTGAATAATGTCGCTATCTCTGAAACTACAAAAAAATTGAAAAAAATTTTTCACGAAGTGACAACTGAACCAAATAGTGCACTATTTTTTTGATTGTTCGAATTTTTTTAAAGGCAGTAAATATAAAATTTTTAGGATATGACCAGCTCCAGGTTTTGCTTATACCTCTGTATCCGGTATAATACCTATATTTCCAAAAATAATTGAAAATTCGAAAAATCCTCTGTTAGACACATTATGAAATAGTTAAATTTTAAGTATAAAAGGGGTTTCAAAAGGAACGCTAGCAAAGTAGAGCAAATGGAACAGCAAACGACGTCATATTTTTGCCTGCTCTTTTAAAATTTCTCTCCAGTAAGGATTGCCCCTTCATCATGGAAAAATACACGATCACACAAATCGAAAATATAAAAATTTGCTACCAAAAGTTCGGATTCAGTGGCCTCAACTTTAAGAGCGCTACGTCGAATTTATGGTCGTCAATATCGTACCGTCAGATCAACAATTGAGCTTCTAGTAAAAAAATTTAAATTCAGTGCAAAATGTTTCCGTGCCAGTGAGAGAAAGAAGTGGCCGTAGTGTCAAGAGTATTGCTGCCGCTAGCGCATCATTTGAGGAAGACCCAAATCAGCCTATCACACGTCGTTCTCAAGCATTGGGCATCTCAGTGACGTCGTTATAGCGAAATTTGCGAAAAAATCTTGGCCTACTACCTAACAAGATCAAAGTGACACATGAATTGAAGCCACTTGTCCACCAAAATTGTCGTATGTTCGTGAATTGGGCTGAGCAACAACTTAAAAATCGTCCGAATTTTCATCGAGGAATAATCTTCAGTGATGACGACAATCCACACATCAAATGCCACAATCGATTTATTGAAAACCAAGTTTGGTGAACGTGTTACCTCACGAAAGTCCAGCTAATCTGCCGCCTCCGTCGTACGATTTGACGCTGTTGGACTATTTCCTTTGGGGTTACGTCAAGTATAATAATATAAGTGGTCTATACCAACAAGCCAGCGACGATTGATAAACCTTGTACGAATATCGAACGTGAGATTGCATACTCGTAGGCAGTATCGGCATTGAAACAGTATCGGCCGATTTATGCTTGAAATCCGTTGAAAATTGGGTTCAGAGTCCGGATTTCCGCAAGCACAATGGCAACGAATGTACTTTCACAGGAATAAAAATTTCGATGACATCTTAAACTTGTGTAGCGCTCCGTTGGAAAACTCTTTATAAAAAAATTCGATTTGCCTATTTTTAGACTAGAATGCCGCCTTGAATATAAGCGCCTTCAATTAGCTCAAATTGTGTAGCAAACTGTTATATATACGGTAGTTATATCCGTTTAGAAATAAAAATGTATCTAATGTCAAGTAGAACCCAGTGGTGATGAAGAGTCTAAAAGAATTGAATATTTATACATTTCCTGTTAAATTTAAAAAAAATGTCACTATACTACATAAATCTGTAAAGTCGATATGAATAAATCTTCGCTTACTAAATTTTAACATTGCTCTCTGCCACAGGGTGGCAAGTAATGTCTTAAAAAAATGTTACTAATTCTATTATTTAAAATTTTTTTAAAATTTTCGCTGGTAAAGTTATTGGCAAGAAAAATTTGTCCACGAGTATGCTAACAGAACCTACAATTACAGCAAAAAAATCAGCAGATTTTGAACTAGCTATACTTAAAAAAAAAAAATTTTAAACCAAAAATGCAATTGAATTCATTAAAATTTAAATTATTTTACACATTTCTCCAAAAAAAATTTTATTTCGATTTTTCCCTGCACCTTGCGCGAAACTGCTCCACTGTGGCATAGTCCGCAATTCAAAATATCGAATGTTATCTAAGCCTTGTTGTTGTTACATGTTTATTGTTTTGTTGTTTTTATAGCCAAAATAACTATAATAGAATTTAAATTATTGCTTTCGGTTAGCAATTGTTTTACTTTAGAAAAACACACCCACACAAGGCTTCCTTTTTTTCCCAATTAAATTTGTGTTGAGTTGAAAATTACGGTGTTGGCATGCGCGGCCGATGTCTGTCTGGCTGAGTGTCGGTTTTGGGGCAAAACTATAATTATTCACTTTAGGAATGCAACTCACTTTAGCAACGCAGCGCAAAACAGGCGGCCGGTGTGAAGGCGTGTAGGTGGTCGGTTGGGGCGTATGAGTGATATTTCAGTTGCGAGTTCAGTTGCTTGTCATTCGCAAGTGGTGTGCGCCACAAATCAGATAAAACACTTGCAAATTGAATTTCATGCTAAATTTACATTTAAACAAGCACTGCGGCATGACTAGCAATTTACGCGCGCAAATCAAATTCGTTGTCTATAACCGTTAGTTTAACCATAACATAGCTGAAGCAGTGACTTTAAACGCACTTTCGGCGCACACACCCATTGTGGTCACAATTTGTTGCCAAATACAAATCATATTCAATAAAATATGAATGTCAAAGAAAACCAAAAAATCACAAAAGAGAATAAAACAAAATTTGCGAGGCTTGCTGGAGCACCAATAAGATCCGGCCAGTGCCCACACTAAACAGCCAACACGCACACACACACACACCAAGTGTGCTGATAAGAGCAACGACGCCTGTATTTCAATAAAAATATGCCACATACAAAAACAAAGCAACAACAATAAAAACAGCTTGGCACCCACGCACACAAAGAAAGACGCTTGCAGCTGAAGCACGCTCTCCCAACTAAGCGTGCACCACAGCCATAGGCCCACAATCACATGGTGAGCCACCACCACCAGCCCACGCGGTGAGCAGCAGCGGCACGTGTTCGCAACGCTTTGCAATTCGCTGGAAACGAAATTGGCCATGACGCAGGCGCTGTGCCGGAACTGCCAACAGCTGTCGGCCGCACTGGCGGCGTTGCAAAAAACAAAGCGCTCGCACGAGGCCACGCTGCACACACGAATCGGCAGGCAGCGAGTCAGCTGTAGCATTTCGCTAAGCGCGCTGCGTTGTTGTGTTAATCGGCCGGCGGCCTTCGGCTGTCAGTTGCGGCTTGGCGGCGTGCAAAATCAAAACAAACGGTATAAGAGCATGCTACTCACGCGAAGAGCGTGTGGTGTGTGTGAGCGGCAGTTGCGATTTGGTGAGAGCAAGTTGTAGTATGAGCGCACTCGTAGCAGGCATAAGAGTATATGCGCGTTTTCAGGCGCACAATAGTGGGAAATGCCAACCGTGTTTGAAAACCCCGTTTCTTGCTTTGAAGTTGAATGCCACGCTGTGGGTTTGCTGCTGTGTGTGCGCTTTGTTGTGCTTTGTCGGCGCCGACTGGCAATGAAAAATTCAGTTTGATGTTGCACGCACGACCAAAAGGACATGCGAAACGGAAGTCACGAGCAAGTGTGACAGCTGTACGTACGAGCGCGCGCGGGACATAAACTGTTTGTAGCAGAGGATATATCGATATATAAATAATTTACATATTTTTTTTATAAAAAAAATACGCGTTGCAAAAGTGTGTAATCAAAAGTCGTAAAAAACGAAATATTTTCTCAAAAGCAGTGTGAAATTTTACACGAACACCGTTAACCACAGCTTTGCGCGCAGCCGGCAGCACAATTTACTGTTGGTCGAAAGTGCGGTCGCTCAACGCCGGTGCAACGCATCTGCCACCAGGCTACACAGCAAACTCGTAGCAGCCAGCGACCAGCTGCAACAACAAACGCTGAGCTTACAACACTGTACAGTTATGGCTCAAAGCAAGGCGGTTGCCAAAAATAGTGAAGGAAAGTTTAAATAGTGCTTTCCTAAAAAGCGGCGCAAGAAGACTCGCGGCAAAAGCAGTGCAAACAAACGTGTGCAAATAAGTGGCGCACAGAACATACAAAGGAAATAGCGGAAATAAGAAAAACGCCGCCGAAATTGTTGACTATGGCGTCAGAGTGGCCACAGCCTCTCTAGGCAACGTGCCACAGCTGTGCAACAACACAAAATAACAAAAAAGAAAGGAACAAAAAAGTATATGTGAAATTATTGGCGGAAATGAAGCATGCAACTTGTGTCCATTGCTGGCATTGCCTGATAGAAACAGTCATACAGCAGTCAATAGCCGACAGCCAACAACGAACGCTGCGACATAAACGAGACTATCAGTAGCAGCTGCAGCATCAAGTGCCACGACAGCTTAGCTCATCCGCTCTTCAACGCCACCTCGGCCACACTTGGCGCCAGAGCTACTGCCTTACCACCGCCTGTGCAACGGCCAAGCGCCACCGACAACAGCCAGCAGCGCGCCACATCAAAGTGTCGAGGAAGCAAGTAGAGGAAATTAAAATTTGCATGTGAAAGGAGCCGAGTCCTTGCATTGCCTGGCATTCGCTTTCAATGCTGGCTGAGCTTTCGGCGCAGAGCGCTTAAAACGTGTGGATTTGTGCCGATTGCCAAGGCGCAAAAAATCAGGCCGAGCATTTCGCACTCACAACGGAGGCGGCCGCCCGGCTTTAGTGCGCTTTTTATGTGTGTGTGGCGCCACAGCGTTGAGCAAAAAACATACGCAATAAGCGAAGGCGCAGTGCCTTTCGAAGTGGAAAAAATTGTGTAAACAACAACAAGTACAAATAGAGCAGGGAAAACATTTGACGCAAATCAACACCATTGCTAACTGCAATTTCAATTTCTGTGCGGCGCCGCAACGCCGACGTAGGCAATCTTGTTTGCCCGGCAGCCAACGAAGGCGCAGCAAGTGTTAAGTGAAAAGTGAGGAGTGAAAAGTGTTGAACGCGGAGTGATAAGTGAATAGTGTTTTCTATTAACGCTTTCTCGACAAAAAGAAACGGAATTAGTACGCGTGTGTGCGTGATTGTTTTTTAACGGTAAATGCAAAGCACGTTCCCGCCTAGACCGCGTAAGAGACGACGCTGTTTGTGGCATTAATTACGCAGTCACACACAAATGCAGCAGTCCAGTGACTGGTAGAGTCGACAAAGCAAGCTTGGTGGCCTGCCGCCACCCACAGTCTTACGTGTGGCAAGCAAATGTCACTACGCTTCGTGGTTGTTGAGTGTCACTGTCACTGCCACAAAAGATAACAACGCCAGCTAGCGAACAATAACAAAACTAAACAACAGAGTGATACGCACGAACTGCAACAGTGGTACATGCCACATGCCACATGAATGCATGCCAGCATTTATTCGTACCAACTTCAGCTTAGACTTTTTGCATAACAATCAACCGAGCGAGCAATCGAACGTGTACGCGTGCAGGTCATGCCACATGCGGCATGCAGCTGCCACTGCTGAAGTAGCAACTATTACTCAACTCTAATACAAAGAACTACTTGTAGTGGCATCCATATAGACGCCGTTATTGGCAGTACCCACCGCATCGTTAGCGTGCAGCGCCGACTGCAGCACCAGCAACAGCATGCCGTCAGCGACATCCGCCTCGGCGCCTTCGTGTGCCGCTGGCTTTATCGCTTATTCAGCAATCGTTTTGCTTTGCACTTCCGGTAAGTGAAATTCACTCAGCCACATGCTCGTGTAATCATTGGAGGGGCATACACACACACCCACACTACAAGCACACACTTGAATTTTATGCAACACAATCTAAAATAGTAGAAAGGTTCTTGCAGCAAAGATGAGCATTGCAGCAGCCAGCCAAGCGCCTCGTTTGTATTGGCTTTGCGCTGCCGCATGCGGTTTCAGTTGTGCTGAAATGCGTCCAACCATGCGGAGCGCCTTGAAGTATGCTGCACATTTTACTTTTATTCTTTCATACATGCCACTCTTCTTCGCTTCTATTTTTTGTCTGCCATGTCGCATTACATAGTTCGAGCGCAGAGCTGCGTAGCCAAGTCAGCGTGGCCCGCTTTCGATTGGTTCTCGAACTTGAATTTCCATTGAGTGTTTATATGCAAATAGATTAACTCAAGAGCACCAAGGATGTTTTGTCAAGTAAAGTAATGCATGCTTTATAGACTTGAAAGGAATTCCAAACAGTTTGATGCTTAGGGCTTGAAATGTAAAAACGAATTTTTTCGTAATTTTTTTTTTTTTTGAATTTTGAGAATTTCGGACTTAGAAATCTAGGCCAACGAATTTGGTTATTTAGATTCATATTTGTTAAAGAATATAAAGAATAAAGATAAGTTTTGTTTAGTAATAATCATTAGCTCAGAGAACAGCTACTGGAATTGAAACTGGGTTACATTTGGATTTTAGGATGTTGCACTGCGAGGAAGTGATATTTTGTGGTCAGGAGGGATTCCCATCTCAATGTTGAATGTGTTTAAAATCGACTGAAGTGTCGATACTGAACTTTTCTTATGATAAAAAACCTCTTTTCCGCTTTTAGTTGATTCTTTCTTAACACTTTCATTGCTAATGTGGCATTAAATAGTTGGGCAGTGCTACTGAAGTGACAGTCCTTAGCTGGATGCGATTCTGAATTCATGTAAACCCGACTGTTGTAGGAAAATGCACCAAATGATGTTTAGAATTTCACTTCGGGCTAACATTGAGTCCATATAAGCTAAACCTTCTACCTTTCCTATTCCAGGGTAGATCCACGGGGGGTGAACTCTTCCAAAAGTTAAAAATTATGCATTATTTCCATCATAAGTGACAACATTTTATAGTTACTTGACCCCACAATTGACCCCCCTCCCCCCTAAAAATTGTACTCTGAATCCCCTCCTGTTCTATTCTGTATATAAACTGCTGGCTGGAACAGTGCCAACTCGATTCACATCTCCAACCTATCTAAAACCCCAACGTTCTCCGTTGAATATCTCACTTGCATGTGATAAAGTGATCAGGTGATCAGCTAGATCGACAATTTTGTCCCGACAACTGATCGCCAAAGTAATCTGATGGAATTATGCAAATACTCATTACATATGACAACGTTATTTGCAAAAGCGCACACATAACGCAACTTTGGCGTGCAACATATCCATTTGCTGCGACGCATATGATTTTTGGCTCATATCCGTTTTGACATTTCTTCCCTATTGATTCGGTTCCTTTTATTCCAAGGTAGTATCTTTCAAGTCGCTCACACATATGTGATTTTGTTGGTGTAGTTGCAGCGCATATTTTTACAACAAAACGTCAGGCTGCAGCGGCCTCTGAAGCAGAGAAGAAGCGTAGCAGAAATGAAGCCATAACTTTGTGCCCACGCATTGGACTGACTTCCCGACTCCGCTTCTTCATTTTAACTGCCATTCAATGCATCCACTGCTCCACCAACTGCTTTCCACTCTTCGCTTTTCATTTCTGCATTTGCTGTATTATGAGCTGTTCAGCACAAAGAATATACAGAAAGGTTTCTTCTCATCTTCCGCCGCTACTTTCATTGCCGGCAAAGGCATCGGATTACACGAGTGAACTCACGTGCATAACTACATACATATGTACATAAGTATATATATATATACATACATCTCTGTAGATATTATTACTCATATTTGCTCGCTTGCCCACAATTCCACATTTAAGTAGTCAAGTGCAAGCAATACTCATTTTACTGCAGTACAATCCCTGTAGAGAAAAGCAGAACTTGTGCAGAACTGCTTTGAGGCGAGGGAGCTTGCTTGTGGTTGGTGATCTTACTCTTTTAGTTATAGTCAAGAGCCAATAACACTCATTTTATTTCAGTACAAGCCCTGTAGGGAAGTGAAAAACTTTTCAGAAGTCCCTTGGACAAATGAGCTGGCCTGTAGTTGGTGATCTTACTCCTTTTCCTTTTTCCTGCAAGCAACTGTAAAATTTAACATTGTAAGCTCTGCGTATGTACCTTGTATGGCATATCTGAAACTAGTTGCGAAGTAGTGAAAGATAGTAGAATAATTTATCTGCAGTGTTCAAAAAATTTAAGAACTCTATTCATTGTCTCGTTTACATCAACTTTTCCCTACATTAACCACTAACTAACTGAAAAAATTGCAGTCAGATCTGCGCTTTCCTGCTGGGTAACCTCGAAATGCTCTTGGATATGTGCATTGCTTCAAATTCATGTGTTTGCTCGCAGTACAACAAGTGAATAGTGTTTCTTTACAGATTAGTCCGATTAGTTTCTGTTGGTATTTATTCGCCAGTAATGCTATTGTCTGTGATGTTGCTGTTTATGAAACAATATACCTACTTACATACCTCTCAGCATAGAAAAACTAGTAAAACTCAGCACATTTATGAATATATTTCTAATTTATTCTCTTCTGAGATTTGTATGTGTGAAAACGGAAATTAATTGAACTGCCATTTTGTTGAGCGAAAATCTGATATTTTTAATACAATGCTCGAAATTTGTCGGAAAGCGAATTTATTAGAATTTAAACAAAGAAAATGTAAAGTGAAATTTTTTCGAAAATATCCGCAAGCTCTTGTAGTACTAGCTCGATTAGAATTTTTCAAGTAAAATACATAATTTGGTGAAAATATTGATAAAAACGATACTTGGTAGTTGTGTTCTGAGTAACGATTAAGTCACATACCTGGCATAAATAGACTGTCTAGTTTAAATACTTGTAGTATGAAATAAAAGAATTATTATTTCTCTTCTAAATAAATGAAATAAAATAGCATTAGAACAAGTGGGGAAGAGCTAATTTCGGTTGCAACTGAACATTTTATACTCTTGCAACTTACAAGTATCAATGCCAGGGAAATACCTTAAGGAGCTATACCAGTGTGACGCATGAAATATTAGGCGATTTTCATGACTTTTTTTAAGAGAAAGTACACAATTGAATATTTCGAACTTTTTTGGACGTAATAAAGTATGTTTTCAGCTATACTTTAAGATTTATTTTTTACAAAAATGTTGAAAAATAACGGAGTTATGGGCTGTCTTCGGAGGGGCCAAAAAAAGTGCCCCAACTGCTGGCATGATCCCGGCCAAATGAGTAGCTGAAAAAAAAAAAATTTAAAGTCTATTTAACTTAAAGATATTTCCTACGATCTAGTACGATCTTTGAAAAATATCGAAAATTAAAAAATGGCCTAATTTTGAAAAAAAAAATCGGTTTTTAATGCCAAATTGACAACTTTCAACCAATCAAAAAGATCGTAGTTCATTGTATGGCAAATATATTCAAAAATACTCAGTTTCTATTTGAAGTCGATCGGTCAATTTCTCGTTTAGTTATGATGTCAGCAATTTTGAAAAATGCCGTTTTGAGAAAAATGCGTTTAAAGTTTCACTTATGTATGTTTTCACCTCCGAGCGGTCACTCTTTAGAATGCTGCCATCCAAAAACTATTCAAGATATGACTTTCCCGATTTCAAAGGATATTTATGGAAATATATGCCAACGAAAAAGCAAATAAAAATTTTTTTTTTTTTGAAGTGTAAAATGTCAACCACAGGATCGGAATCCAAGCAATTTTATATGTATATTCATATACTATACATAACTCCTATACTGACAGACACATAAAATTTCTTAAAAAAAAAAAACCATTATATGTAGTAATACCACATACATACTGTTAACATGTCGCATACTAAAAAATAAAAAACTAGAGTAAAGTCAGCCGGATGTTCGAAAATCCTGATATTAGTTAAATGAGGGGTAAGTCAAGTTTTCGCTCAAATTCATTTATTTTTGGCACAGAGATACACTAGTAAGAGTAAGACACGCTAGCTCATTTTCATTGCGATAACTTACATATTGGCCGATATGGCATATATGCAGTACAAAATCACCCGAAAGTTCAATTATCTTTATATTAGGTATATGGGGGCTAAGGGAAGTATTGGTCCAATTTAACCCATTTTTGACACACAGAAATACTTTTGTCAGAGAAGTACTGTCCCTGAATTTTAGTTATATATCTCAGACATTGACGCACTAAATTTTGTCGAAATCGTTTGGTCGGGTACCGAGATATGGGATTTTCCCAAAAAGTGGGCGGTACCACGCCCATCGTCCAATGTTCATACCAACTCCTATAAAGCTCTCTAATGCCATATTGGTGGTAAAATTTAATTTCTTAATGATTTATCGTGCTTTTAGTAGTTTTTAACAGTACCGTTAGATATATGAAGGCTTATCATCCGATTTCATCCATTTTCACACCGTCGTCGAGATATGGACATTAAGCTTGTTCGAGGGCGGGGCCAAGCCCACTTTTTCAAAAAAGATTTGCCTACAATGCCCTTTGCTACTGCGGTCTTCTACAGATTAGAGTTTTATATTAGTTATGGCATTTTTTATGTTTCCGGTTAATCGAACTCGACTTTTTTTTGTACTAAGGAACCCACATCCCAAGTTTCATCAAAATATCTCAGTTTTTACTGAAGTTTCAGCTTGCTCGGACGGACGGACGAACAGGTAGTCAACCGGATTTCAATTATTTCGTCATCCTGATCATTATTTAAATACATTTATTTACATGTATATGTAACCCTATATCTTGCTTAATTTAAGATGATACGTACAACCGTTAGTTGGACAAAACTATAGTACTCTGTAGCAATTGAGAGTCCTATAGGAAACCGTTATAAACTACATATACTCAAAGTGTAATATGGAAAATTCAATTAACGAAGGTTTTGAGTTCTTTATTTTTTTCTTTCACGACACTTACTTATATCCCAAATTATATATTTATTTATTTAAAATACCAAGGAAGAAACCTTCATGCTTGTTATTTTAGCTTTTCATTCCTACGAGTTTCATCCTATTTTCTTGTTTTTACAATTTATCTACTCTACTCTGTACAGTACCTTGTATTGAATTCAACTACAGAAAGTACTTGGCATCTTAGAGGAAAATGCTAAATAACACTAAAATGGCGGAGACTTATATCTACAAGCTCCACTACAAGCAAAAATAGTCCGAAAAATTAAAAAAAGTACCAATTAAATATATTAAAAAGATCTTTACAAAAATTTTTGAAACTCCAACCAAATCCCTGACAAAAAGAAATGTATGTGCAAATGCCTTGCAATAGATTATTTGTTGTTATTGTAAAGGTCAGATGTTAATCTGCAAAAATACTTTTTCCTAATTCACAGAAGATTTGATTGATTTTACTTGTGAACGTTGATGTGCTGACGGAAAGTAAAAATATGCCTGCAGCAAGCATACTTGCTGACTTGTACTTATGTGCTTATGCCCATGCATATATATATATAGTATATACATATTTATGCCACATATATTACATCACATTTTATGCAATCAAGCGCGTTCAATTTAAGAACATCTCACACCGCTGCACACACGTATGCTTTGGCAACTCAAAACTTATTATATGTGAGGCAATTAAGCGCCCTTTTAGTTAATTTATACAATTCAATTTGTTGTTGTTTCTTAGTTAAGTGTTCGCTTTTAATGACTCTCAATTGATAATAAATAAATCATAAGTGCTGCAGCTTAGGAAATACTTAATTCGATGGTTAATTTAAGTGTAATTATTGTAATAGTGTTTACATTACAATACTGCTACGTGAAAAGTAATTAATTACACTGATATGCAAAACAAATCGGTAATTCTACTTTTTGCTTTTAAGCATGAGTTGATCATATGTTGATCAAATTTGGGGCACAAACCACATACGTGCGTGCGGCCGAGTCCTGAAAGGCAAGAGTGTTTGCGAAGCGTCGAGATGTAAAACTGCTCAGCCAAGGAAACAAAAATTCCAACAGCTAAGATTTAACATTACATTAGACTAAATTGTTACTATTTTATTCATAAAGAGAAAGCAATATTGTCTTTTTAATGTTGAAAATAGAGTCAGATAAATCAAGTGCGCAGGAATGAGTATTAAAATCAAGAAATTTGCGGCGGATTGGTTCGTTTAGTTCAAAATTTTATTCCATACATTTTAACAGTAAGGGTCTACACTCCTTCGAAAAGCCAGCCAGGCTATTTCATTTTACTTCAGATAAGAGAAGCGAACTGCAAACTGTTCCGTTCAGGATTTTTACTAAGGATATTTTGCTAAGCGTTCCTCTACGACTAGTAAGTGTGGTTATACTTACAGAAACAAGTTTTAAAAATATCACTAAAATATCTTACCTTTGATCGATGCCATTGGAGTTTAGAGGTGCATCGATCAACGCAAATCAGAAAGCATTACTGTTGACCATTATTCATTGTAGTAATGTTATATATTTCAACAAAACTTCTTGGTGAAACCTTTCACTATGCCTACTCATACGACTTCAAAGCTTTGTGGAAAGAAATCTACGTGCGGGTCCGAAAAATGAATTTAAGTGGCATATAGTATAACAACCTAAAGCTTTGTATGTAGAAAGAAACACTATTCGAAACATCAATAAAAAGTGTCAATTATAGCTTTACAAGCATAATGGGCTTTTCCAAACTTTGCCTGTGATAGGAAAACGTAAGCATGTTAATCATAATTAGTCCTATTTTTTTATTATGCTTCAAAAAGTATTCGTTAAAATAGAGAATTACAGGCAATTTGAATAATATTTAAGCAGGGTCTGCGAACAGGAACGACGTTGTATAAAAATGTAGTAAAACACTAAAAATTTTCAAAATGGGTTCTGTTTTTTTGTTTTGAAGATAATTTAATGTCACTTACGATGAAGAAAATGTCTACCAAATGGCCACCAAGACTCCGTTTGCATAAATTCACCCAATTACACCAATTTTCGATGACACGGTGAAGTATTTCGGTTGTAATTCCGGCTACAATGCGCTGAATATTGTCTTCGAGCTCTTAAAGCGTTGACGTAAATCTCTGAATATAGTCAATATACATAGCGACGCATTGTCTTGTTGGAAATAGAGATTGTCCGCGTTGAGTTCATCGAATTCCGAAAAAAGTAGATCAACATCATGATTAACGATTGCTATTCATGGTACTCGTAACGGCATTTCTTGTTTCGTTTCGAAAGAAATAATCCCCAATAATGCCGATATACCGCAGTTCCAACAAATTTTTAATTAATTTTTAGGGATGAAATTGAGTTTTCTGAACAACATCAGAATTCAACTCACCACAATGGCGACAATTTTGTTTGTTGAGGAAGATATTTAGCCAGATATGAACATCATCTGAGAAGATGATTTCTCGATGACCGTGAATTTGTGAATTTTTCGTAGAATGCGTATTTCCGCTATATGGTAATCATGGACTAACTAAAATTTGACAAAATCATCCCACTCTTCCTAGAAGTTGCTTCAGAGTATAATAGTTTTTTTCACCTAATGGTTGAATGTATCACCTAAACCTAAGAGAGACAGATATTGGATTATGTATAATATATACATACGTATATATAAAAGATCAGGATGACGAGATAAGTTGAAATCCTCTAAATTTCACGTCAAAATATTTATTAGTATTTGAGATACGCGTCGTTTTGTGAGGCTTTAAAGGTGAATCCTTCGATTTTTACTATGTCTGAATTAATGTGCGAAAATGCACCATCTCATACTGCGTTGGTTATTCGTGGTTATTTTACCACATTTTCAACTAATATCGTGCCGCATTCCTCTGATTTACCTTCGTGTAACTTCTGGCTATTTAGCAAATTCACATGACCACTCCAAGGATTACCGTTTTGACTCAATTGAGTATATAAAAGCTGAATCCAAGAAGGCTTTGATGGCGGATTTTTCCAACTGCTATGATGACTGGAAAATTCGTTGGTATAAGTGTATTGCAGCGGGAGGTGATTACTTTGAAAGAGCTGAAATGAACACAATTCATCTTTCAATTATTCACAGTAGTACAAGTATATGTCCATCCGTCCGTCCGTGCAAGCTTTAACTTGAGTAAAAAGATATCTTGAAACCTTGATATTCGCCTTCTTTGGTAAAAAAAACTACTAAAACGTTAAAGTACCATAACTAAGCACTAAATTATGTAATTAAAATTATATGTAAGACTGTCATTTTGCAAAGGAGTTCGCAGTGACATGGGCATTTGTGAGAGAAAATTTTTGAAAAAGTGAGCGTGGCCCCGCCCTGCAATAAGTTTAAGGTCTACTAAACCACTAAAGTTACAACAACTGAAGTCGTTCAGCGCAAATATTATAACTCAAACCAAAAGTGTAAAAATGGGTGACATAGGATAATAACCCTGCTCACACCCAATATAACAGTACTGTTAAAATATACTAAAAACGTGAAACAAAAACATTGAATTTAGACGATGGGTCTGGCACCGCCCACTTTTAGTTGAAATCACAAATCTGGAGACCCTCTTAAACCGATTTCAACCTCCTTTGGTATATGGCATTCTTAAGTTACAGTGTGAAAATGGACCAAATCGGACTACACCCATACCAACTTCCTACATAACACAATTTTAAATTTTATTTAAAACTTTCTTTTCCAGTATAGAAATCAAGAATGAATTATTTTATAAAGATACAACTTGGCAAAAATAGAGCAAGCTTCTTAAAAAATTGAGAGAGAGTGTTTTCTTATAACGGGTGTATATTTGTGCTTAAAATGAATAAAACCATTTCGACCAAGATCCCATATACCGAAGGTCTTTATGTACCTCAAGATACTTTCCTGGCTTTAATACTTGCAAATTGCAAGAATATGAAATATTCGGTTATACCCGAACTTAACTTTTCCTTACTTGTTCACATTTAAATTTTTTTGATCAGAAAATACTTCACTAGACAATAACTCAAAGAAGCTTTTTATAAAACAATATATAGAATTCAAAAAAGTGTTTAATATAGTACAAGTAGAAGTAAACGTAAGAACCGTTATTTCAAAATGATTTTCTTTTTTTATATTGATCATTTGAATATTCTTATAGAGCAATCGTCTACCATGAAAGGGAAAATAACAGTCAAAGAAAATGTGAGAAAGAATGTTCTTTATCCGTGACAAGCTGGTTTTGTAGAGTTTGCATTTGTCATAGTGAAGTATGTTAAATTTTAATTTATTTTAACTTCTTCAATGAACTGAACTGTTCAATAAATCTTTACGAAATTTGCTCTGAAGCTTAAGACGTTCATGTTTAAAAAACGGTGGATTGAGATGCCTCATGCCCAGTAGGAGCTAGACTCATTGGATATCGCCAAAAGTAGAAAATGATGGCACCAAAATGAAAATAAGTCCGTTGTAAAGCTATTGATTTAACTACTAAAGTCATTTCACGTTTACTAACCACCTTTATGTCCCATACCTACCCAATACCTGAAAAACTCCCATATGATGAATTTAAAGCCTTAAAGACACGAAAAAAGTGAAATTACAGAGTTAAGCGGATGAATGTTACTCCATATTTATCCGCGTAATCGCTTAAGCTATACAAATATCAGTGGAAGCCGTTATGTAGTTCAAGAGTTCAGCGAACACACAAATCCCATACAAACGCACACACACATATGCAATGAAGATTACGCAAATAAATAGAAAGGCATTAAAAGACAATGCGGAGACAAGGCATATGTAAGCACTGTAACTCCAGCCACAATGGGCTCACCTAAAAAGGCTGCGAACAATAGCCAAAGGACAAATGTCTAATTATGATGACAAATATGTATATACAAATATACAGGGTGCATGCATTGTTCCTCGTCATTTGTCTAGCGAATGTCCAACATGCTAATTTGTCTGCGCACCGCCCTGCTACCGCCGCCACAACAGCAAATATGACAAAAGGCACGCAAACGAGCACTGCACGCACACAAACACACACACATATGTCTATTACTCCCACACAAACATATACATATATGAGAAATGATATGGAGTCAAATGGACAAATGTGAATTGCCAGAAATGAGTGAAACATTAAGACTGAAGAACGCTGATAAAATGAGAGCAACAAAGCGCTGTGGCAACAATGCCAGATTCTGACGAAAATGTTGCAATAACAACAACAATGCGCAAATCTGCTTTAAAATCAGCGCAAACAATTGACTTCTGTCTGCCGCCGAGTTGCTTTTGTCGTCGCTTCGCAAATACGCTCGGCAGCCATGAATGAACCGCACACACACACACTCAAGCTCAAGCGAAGGATGCATAAAAAACGCAAATGTAAATATTAGTGAACGCTGCACGTGTGTGTGTGTGCCACATCTGCTGGATATTTATTTGTTTATTTGTTTGTTGTTGTATTTGCGCAAGCACATCCGCTTATTTGTGCGGTTATACAATAGCAAGAGCACACACACACGCACTTACATGTAACATATACTATGTGGGTGTATATGTGTGTATCTGTGTGTGCGTTGCGCTTAATGTGGGTGGTGCTGTGCGCTCGGCGTTTAGCTTAAAGGCATTTTCGACAAATTGTGCAAATTATTGCGTTAAACTCGCCCCAGAGACGTGCTGGCGCTCGCTGGCATTCCACCCGTTACCTTCGCCCTTCGTCACGCGCTCGCCTCGTCACCGAGTATTCGACGAGCGGCAGTGTGGGGCGGCGCCATCGCCTTGTGTGCTCACCCACTAGCGACATGTGCGCAGCCTGACTGCCTGACTGCTTGCCTGCTTGCTTCCTATAACCAATACACACACGCACGCATGCACACATACACGTGTAAATCGCCCCACATGCCGGCATTTGATACGGCATGCACATAAGCAAAATATTTAGTTAAACGGATGTGCGCCAGTTTATTTACGCTGCGCCCCGCGTGCGTGCGCTTGTGCTGCCTGGAATCAAGCCGCAGGCATTTGCCACTTACTCAGCGCCACGTGAGCTACTTTCACTCGTTTTTCACAGCTGACCATGTCGGAGGGTGTAATACAAGTTCACACATGCCAATGTACAGTTATGTGTGTGTTGCAAGTTAACGATCAGCGCAATGACGGCATGACGGGCAATATATTTACAACTACCGTTATTTATGCATATACACATATGTATGTATGTACATGTAGTATAATTACGATTCGTTTAAACTTGAATGCGTTACTTATTTGCAATGACTTTGTTAAAGATTTAATTTAACAAATTTGCTTTTATTTTCACTTCGCTTTAGTAATTAGTACCCAAGAAGGTTGAATTAGTTGATTTATTTAGTATAAATGGAGTATAATGGAGTGGAAGCGCTCTGATTTTGATATTACAGCCGACTGTCTGCTTCTTGCTTTCCAGATATCTCCAGGTCGGTTAATCGTTTGTCATAACTATTTATGGCTACTACGTTTTTAAGGTAAAAACCATAGTTAAAACTAAAATTTCTTAAGCAACTACACGTGATAATCATTTCAAACAGCGCATTTATGACTCAAAATCTGGTGATATTTATATTAACTCCATTATAAAAATCATCATCTTTTTTCTCACATTTTCTTTTCCTACTTTTTTCACTTCCTCATTTCTATGTTATTATTCACGATTACGAAATAAATTTTCCTATGATCCTTTGAACAAAACATAGTACACTAAAGCTCATAGGAGATTTGTTTTAAGATAATATACCGTATCAAAAAAAAAAAAAACGATTTAGTTAGTAATTTTCTTGAAACTAAACCACAACTACATTTTTTCCAGTTACCTTGACCTCGTTGTAGTATTCGAAGAACACAAAATGTTCTCCACGACAGTCGCGTCAACGTAACCAGAACGGATTTTTATCGGCAAACTACCGTCAACTCGGCAGCATTTCTGCAAATTTCTTCAGGGGATATTCTGGTCTAGAAAAAATAAATTGTTTTGCATAACTCCAAAAATTTTCAAAAATTAGCTTTAGTCGGATTTTTAAAAATTCGAATTATTTTCGAACATTGGTCAGCCAGTCTAGCGTTTCTCAAAACTTAAAGGCATTTTTCTTGAAACTAATTTTTTGAGATGGTTAATATGAAATTTCAATTTTGATATAAATCTCTGCTATACATTTCTCTATGACGCTTGTTTTGGATTTTAGAAAAATGTAATTCTTTAAAAAAAATCGAAAAGGTCTTAAAAAGAGTAAAAAAAAAAAATTTAATTTTCAAAACGACTGCATTTTCTGATTCTTTTCTTTGTTAAGAATTAATGCGATATCGAGATCCTGACTAATGAACAAATTTTTCAATATGTTATGTTTATTTTAAATCATTACAAAGGCTGGAAAGTCAACCACGACCAGCACCGTTTTTCTGCAGCCTCAATCCATCGACCCGTAGTTTGACGATTATTCGATTTTTTTATATTCTCAAATTTCCAATGAAAAAAGTTCAAAATGGAAAGTATGTAGGTATGTTTTGAAACTATTTTTGGTTTGAAAAATGCCTAAAATTTAGGCGTCTGAATAAGAATATCCCCTTTAGGGATATTTCTGTCGCTGAAACAACAACAAAAACCAGAGATAAATATTTTTACCTTTTTAAAAGGTTTTTGTTAATCTTTTAAAAAAGGAATTTTAATTAATAAGTGAAAGTACATTTATAGATTTAAAAACTTTCTAATAACCGGCGATTAATTTTTAAAAGTTTTGGTTTAGTTTGAGGCCATTGGGAGGATAATAAGGTCATAAGAATGGTATTTCAAGGTGAGAAAATTTTTTTATTTCAAACTATCTCAAATCCAAACTTCAAAACATTTTATTTTGATTATAGATCGACATATGTTATGATCGAAGGACTAGCCAAATTTTTGTTAGCATTTCACAACTACAGTAGTTCTTGTGAAAAAATACCCTTCAGAGTAACTTAAAAAGTCGAAATCTTTATCAAAAATTGTATTACCTGAAAAATATATCTACAAAGTACGCGTGAAATTTTCGAACCGATCGGTAGCGGTTCAGTAATTTCGCTCGGCGACTTTAAAATGGCGTTTCAAGAAAAACGGGTTTAAAGATTTTGCGGGGCCAACTTAAATTTTACAGAGAATGTTCTCAAATATAATTCGATATATACGCAAAAAACGTTTTTGAAATTGAATTTTATTGGTAGGTATAAGCGCGTAAGGAAATCTTAACTGTAAATATGAAAATATTCATAGTAACATTCCATAAATACATACTTTTTTACCAAATATACATGTATTGATTATTATTGTTTATTATTGTTTTACTATTCGAAATTTGTAAAATTAGCTTCTGGCCAGCTTCGTCCACATTTGTCTTAATGTTACCGCTTCTCTGATAATCACAGTCACTCATCACTAACTTTAAATATTTATGAACAAAGGGATTAACTGGCCTTAAAAGGTTACATGGTTTAAAAAACCGTATTTTTTCTTGTCTTATTAAATTCTACAACATCTCTAGAATATTGTTTAAAATTGATCCGAGTTTAGAGATACAGACTTGTAATTATTCATGCGTGAAATATATAAGCTTTAATAAAAAAATAATAATAACCTAATTCTCTACTGAACTACTCACCTTATAAACTAAATATCTCTTATTAAATGTCAATTTCTCCTAATAAGTATAATGATCACAAGAATTTGTGATTTCATTTAACATTAAAATATCTTCTTTCGCCTTCACTCATTAGTCAGTTTGGCTGCTAGACTTCCGCTTTTCCGCTTAATTATTCGGAGCACCGAAATTCTACGCTAATTTAATTAAGTATGAAATCATGTCAGCGTGTAAGTGTCAAGCGCAATGTAAATAGCAGCGACCGCCACCGCAGACCCCCCTCCATTGCAGTAAATTTCACATTTGTTGCTCATTAGCGCTGTGAAAAGCGCCGCACATTGGTATATCTGTGGCCGAAATTCAAAAATTTCATGTTGTCTGATTTGAATGAAAATTTCACAGTTTGTTACCAACTATCTATACATTATTTTCCCAAAGTATTAGGATTCTATCTGCATTAGTTTTTTGTCCAGAAATACCCAAAGTTGGTGAATGTTGAGAACATCAAAATTAGCAAAAAATTTACTCAAAAGTCAAATCATTGATACAATAAAACAACTATTGAAATTCAACTTTGTTATTATTTTTCATTTATAATATGTATCAAAGAAAAAATTTGCATCAAAATCCTTTGACAAAAATAATGCACAAAAAATTTTGTGGAACAACATAATTTGGACGTCAAAATTTCAATTTTCTTCAAATTCAAAGTGGTGCATCTTTTTAGCGCTGTCTACCGCTGTCGACATACATATACCGAATTAAAGCCTGAAGTCTCAGCTAAACGATAAAAAAATTCAGCTGCCCCAAATTGCCCCCTTGAAAAAAACAATGAGATACTCAAAAATGGAAAGTTACCGCCCAAAAGTATGCAATATATGGCGTACTTTATAAACGTTTGCCTTTGAATGCAATTGTTTTTGGCACTGATTTCTTAACATTTTGTTGATATTTTTACCGTAATATTGAATATTGTTGAACAACAATATGGATCAAATTACATTAATTTGCGAAGTGGGAAAGTGATTAGAGGTCAAGTGATATCAAGTGCTGCAATGGAAAGTTTTAAAATATCTTATTTAAGAATATGTGAACTTTTAATGGATACCAATAGTGATATTGACATAGTTGTTGAAATTATTGCGACTAATAATAGAAACATGACTCAAGTGGATGTTGCGAAATTTGAAACATTTTTAAAAAAAATTTAGTGACAAAATTTAAAGAGAGATGGCAAAGAGCAAGACGTACGAGAACAAGATTTCTTGAAATGAATGAACAGTGGCTTACAAGTGATTATGTAGTGGAAGTTACTAACGAGACAGAAGCACCGAGCTGTTCTAGCATGGTTAAACGCGGACGACCAACTATTGCCTTCGAAAACAGTAAGCCGCGAACAAAGAGAACAAAACTGCATGAATTTTATGAAAACACCTCGGAAGAAATGGTTTTGTATGCCGCAAAAAAGCACGGTAGCGCAGATACGAATAAGTCTTTCACTCCAGAAAAGGCCCTGGCGTTGATTCTCGATGCTTCATTATCTAAGCACCAATATGAGGTTTTGCGCAGTTCCGCAAAGGAAATTGGTAGTGATATTTTCCCGCCTTATTATGTTGTCTTGGATGCAAAAAAAAAATGTTATCCTGAAAATGTGCAAGTGACTGAAAGTTGCGGTCAAATAGGTCTACAGGAGTTACTGGACCATACAGTGACAAGAATTTTAAAATCAAAATTGCAAAATGAGGTGGCAGAATTCCCCAACGAGCTGCAAATGCTTTCAAAATGGGGTTGTGATGGTAGTTCAGGGCATAGTGAATACCAGCAAAAGTTTACAGATCCCAATACGTCAGACAAATTTATGTTTTTGACTTCATTTGTCCCGTTGGCTCTCACTGAGCGCAGCAACATGTCAATGATGTTGTGGAAAAATACTGAGCCTTCTTCAACAAGATTTTGTCGGCCACTGAAGTTCGAATTTATTAAGGAAACTGCGGATGTGATAAATGCCGAAGTGAACAGAGTCAATGCAGAAATAGGAAACTTGCAAAATACTGTTGTTGAGGTGCATAATAAAAAGTTTACGGTTAGTCATAGTTTGTCGTTAACGATGATAGATGGGAAAGTGGCGAGTAGTATAACTGGAACTTCAACTATGGCGGTTTGTTTCATTTGTGGAGCAAAACCGACAGAAATGAATGACATTGATGCCTTGATATTAAGAAATACTTCAGATGAAAGTCTCAAATTCGGTATTTCTCCACTTCATGCTCGTATAAAATTTATGGAGTGCATTTTGCACATTGCGTACCGTCTTACTTTTAGAAAGTGGAGAATTACAAAGGACGTAAAGCTAGAGATGGAAGCAAATAAAGCAGCTATTCAAGACAATCTGAAACAAATACTGGGTATCAATGTAGACGTAGTGAAACAAGGAATGGGCTCAACAAATGACGGAAATATGTCTAGACGATTTTTTGAAAATCCTGCTCTAACATCTGATGCAACTGGAGTAAACGAAGAACTGGTTCATCGCTTTAAAATTATATTGACCACAATCAATTGCAGAAAGTCGATTGATACAGACAAGTTCTATAGATATTGTTTGGATACCGCCAAACTGTATGTTGACCTTTATGGCTGGTATTATATGCCCATAACTGTTCACAAAGTTTTAATTCATGGCAGTAAAATTATTTCAGAGGCTATTTTACCAATAGGTGAGTTTTGGTTAACCTTTTTTAATTTTATATCTTAATTTATGCAAGTTGTAATGTTTTTGCATAGGAATGTTATCTGAGGAAGCACAAGAAGCACGCAACAAGGATTACAGGAACTATAGGATGTATCATTCCAGAAGAATTGGACGCATATCCACTAACGAAGATGTGATGCATCACTTATTAATGTCTTCGGATCCGTACATAAACATTTTTCGTACTAAAATGAAATTAAAAAAATTAGAATGTCACGAAGATGTAAAAAAGTTGCTAAAAGAGACTTAATAAAAGAGAATTTAGTTGTATGGGAGGTGGGCGTAAAAGTGGGCGGATATTATTGAAATTTAACACCAACATATATAATGTCATAAAAATGCTATGTACCAAAAATCAGTGCTGTAGGTCAAAAATTAAGTTTCACCTTATATGGGAGGTGGGCGTAAAATAAAATTTTTTAAAAAAATTTTTTCATTTTTTTCTTAATTGGAATCCAAAACAATGATGTACCAAATGTCATTGTCCTGCGACAACTCCTTATATTTTTAGCCGCAGTATACACTAGCAGAAACCATTGTGCGCCGCCCAAGCAGCAATCCCTTCTTATCTACAAGCCAGCAATGGTCGCTAGTTTAATACTTCCTTCCGCGTACACACACACACACACCAGTTGTTATTACAACATGTTGCAGATGTGCGCATATGAATGATTTGCTGCTTGCCACTGACATGTTTTCGCATTTAATTCCGTCTCATTTATTATCCAAATTGTGCTTCACACTCGCTTTTGCAGCCAACTTGCAGCTTGTTACCTTCTGGTCTGGCCAACAACTTAATTGTAACTCCACATGTACGTGTGTGTGTATGTGTGTTAAATCTGAATATGTTTTCGCTCAAAAATATGTGCTTAACTGTATGTGTGGCTGCGTGTGCATGGAAGTATGCGTGTAAGCATTTTCATTATCACTGTCACATTAGGAGAAAGAAGTTGTTCAAGTTTTTAACCTCCAGTCTTCACTACTCTTACACTTCTCTGATTATGACTAACATGCTCGCTTGGTGTTTGAGTAATTACATGGTTATACACACACACATATCTAGTGCAAGTACACGACACACAGTTACTCTTTTGTGTTGAAGACAACACGTACTACAACTGTATCATGCAAAAGTCTGCATTTCCTCGTCTAGACTGCATTAGTCAAATCAAGGACTTCAGCACTCGCATACGAAGAAAGCATAGAATTGTCGGAGAGAGTTGTAATTTTTCGATTTTACATTTCGTTTCCTTCTTTTTGTTAATTATTGTGAGTTTTAAGTTCATATTTTTCTCAAATCTCTTTTTCTGTGTAAATTTACCAATATCAGAGGGTCCTTGTTTTTGATTCGGAAAAATCAAATATATTATCACGTCCTTCCTTGAACAGAGAATAACTTGGATCAAGGAAAATGGAGCAGTAAAACTCAAATTCAGCGTATTCATTATAAGAGCACCCTACATCAGGGTATATTTATGAAAGTATTCCATCCATTAAACTTCTTTTTTAAAAAAAAAAGGTCAGATTATTTGAATATTTCAGCATGGTTTATCCATTCAATTCTTGTTTAAAATAATTGCTTCAGGTCTACTGTTACGAGTACGCACCTGTTTCTTCTTAAAGCTGGTGCTGATGTCAGAAGTGAGGTTACTTACATGCAATATATCAATTATAGAAGAATCTTTGCAATTGATTATAACCCAACTTTTCCAGAAAAGTGCAATGAATTGTGCGAAATCTAATTTTAAAGAGAGAATCTCTGTATTAAGGGGTTAGGGGTAGTCAGAGGCACGAAAAAATGAGAATTTTTAATATTTTTTTTGCTATTAAATCGTGTTATTTTACAAAAGTAGTAATAAGGCATTATTAAAGAATGTGTTGACTTGAAGTCACGAAAATTTCAAAAAAAAAATTTAATTTTCAAAGTTATAGTTGTTTGTGTTGACCCAGTTCCAAAAAAGAGGTACTTGCGGTGACAACCATAAGTCCTTGGAGATTTATCTAAAATCAATCGGACAATAAAAATTAGTTTTATAAATAGATAAACTCGGTCCTGATCGATGGATTTTTTTTTAAATTAACATAATGGCGGTTTCAGGAAATTTTTTTATAAATTTTTGGGAAAAATAAACAGTTAATTGGTCTTAAAAAATCGAAATTTTGGAAAAAAAATCCTTCGATCAGGCCCGAGTTTATTATGTATTCTAAAAGCTGTATAAATTTCATTAAAATCTACCAAACCGTTTTCGAGTTACAGTTGTCACCGATTCAAAAAACATAAGTAGTTTTGAGAAAAACGCGTTTAAAGTTTTACACTAGCGCTCTGAAGTGCTTGAGCTCTCTTTCTCATTTCTCAAATAACTCAAAAACTAATTACCGGATCAATGTGAAATTTTCAGAGAATATTTTAAGACATTACACTGAATGAAAATGCCAAAAAATTAATTTCTTGAAAATTCTGACTACCCCTAACCCCCTAAACTAAATGTTAATAATTTGTAATATAAGACATAATTTTTGATCGAACTTTTTATAGGCTATGACATTTACGTAGTCGATAATCTAGCTTTCTTTCACCAAAATATATCACTTTTTTTCTAAAGATTTTAATGAATTTGAGAAGTGCTGTGAAAAACAACAAATATTCCCTCGAAGCATTACTCAGAACAGTGCAACGATAAACTCTTTGGTTGTGTTTGATTACTACCGTAGAGTGATCCTGCTGAAAATTGCGTTTGATCATCGATAATATTAGCGGAAATATTCTTGAATTTTGATTGGAAAATTTATGAGAAAAATGGGTATTCTGCAAAATATTTCCATTGCGCCGAGATCAGAAAATGCATTCCGCTTCAGAAGGAAATCTCAAAGCCTAAAAATGTTTATTTTGCGCTTTAGATTTTGACAACTAAATCTTTTTCCCCATGGATAAATTCATACCCCAAGTTCTATTCTTAATCTCTTGGATTCTTATACGGAATTTAATGGTATCAACTAGTTTATTATAATAATATTTACGTAAGCCTTAGCAACAGAAACGCGTGGCCGGATCTTCTAGTACTTGTGGGATAGGTTGCCTTTTATAATTCGGAATTTGGTAACAGTAGTGTTGCAATCTGGAAACTCAATTTAATCGTAAAGTTTGACATTTTTGTTGGTATACATACTCAGAACATTTTGACATAAGAGCGCTATTTGTATTGTTTACAGTAACTTAAAATATTCTTCTTGACCAAAAAATGGAATAAAATCCATAACTACTAGTTATTACAAACTTCGACGTGGATTAACTCATGAAGTGAACCTATAAGTAGGTTTGTTTTTACAAAAAATTGAATTTATTTAAATTTATTAAAATTATTCAATATATAACTTAAACTCTAATTTACACGTTCTAAAAGAAACGATCCTGGCTCGGTGACGACTCGATGTGTTCCGTTCGTAGTTCGATCAGTTTTATAAAATCAAAGGCGACTCTATTGAAGGATTTCAGCGATTGTCTTATGTGTAGAGGGATTTGTACTATTTGTTAGTTTATTAGGGAATTTCTCGTATCGCTATTGCCACTGTATCTTAATCCTAAATATATTTGACGATGAATCTCCTTTAAGTACCAGTGTTTATCGATGGTATGATGAACTCAATCGAAGTCGTAGATCACTCCAAGACGAATTTCGTGAAGGTCGTCCAAAACTTGTTGTTTTTCCGGAAACTATTGAGACTGAGAGCAAAGTGACATTGCAAGAACGTCATGTGACCCATCGTAAGATTGAGACAACTATTTGCATTATATAGACATTTCACTGTAAAAAAAATTGTACACGTTGGACACATTTCTTCCATCGCTCAAAAAAAGATTCGTGTCGAATGGTCGAGTGAGAAGTTAACAAAAAAATTACAGTGCTTCGAAACACGTCTATCATGACAGACCATCAGTCACAGATTTACATGCATGAGCCCGAAAGTATACAGAAGTCAATGAAGATTGACAAGAAGAGCCGAATTTAATAAGAGTTGTTCGCGCACTAAGTACTACGAAGCAAATGGTTGCCTATGTTTTGGGAAAACTGGACATCTTCTATCAATATAACTGGAACAGTAAATTCTGAGTGATGAATAAACATTTGTTTGTCAGAAGTATTTCCAGAAACCAGCGAAACCAAACCATCGAGTCTCAGCACGACAATGCATGCATTCACACATCGCCTGAAACAACCTTATTTTTGAGCACTCCATGAGAAATTTGTAGTCATTTTCATGGCGCTAATTAAATCACAAAGAAAGCAGCAAAGCAAAATACAAAAGAGAAACAGAAATAGAGTAATGATTTAATTTTCAATTTAAATTTGCTTAATTTTTTTCTCCACATGGAAATCACAACAAAAATACTCCCAAAACACGCGTGACATGACGCGCTGAAACCACAACTCTACTTTTTATCAGACCATATCTGGCCACGAGGGTTTAGTCGGTTGCTGGACTGCTAGATTGCCTCGTAACATGCCTGGTGGTTAGGGACAGTTGAACGCAATGACCGCCAAGTGGCCAAAATGCTTTAATGCAGAGCAGCGAGCAATCAGCCACTAACTTTTGGAAAGCTAACGGGACGGGAGTTGCGTACAAAGTCACACACATATGGCAGCTCGGACGCTCGGCGCTGGCTTTTCGGTTGTTGTTTAGCCATTTAGTGGAATACAACTGCCCACACAAGAGTACACACACACACACACACACAAAATCACATGTGAATGGCTGGCAATGCAGAGGACAAAGTTTTTAGCGACTGACCGGCGACTATTTAGTTAAAGTCGAGCCGGGCGAAGCCATGCCTTGCCTAGACCCGCGTGCCACGACTCTTCGCAACATTTGTTTAGTGCTGCAGCGCAAACACAGTGATTTGTACTCGGCGTGTTGTCGGTAAATCGTCGGCAAACGCAATACGCTTGTGCGCGGTGTCTCAGTTGTGCAGCTGAGGGTCAAAAGTTCGAAACCAACTATCCACGGCTCACGCGTCACTGTATTTTCTACTAAGAAAGGTTTGGTTTCGCTGGAAAATGCAGGAACCTGGGCCCAAAGTCCCTCGCCGTTACATACATACGTCATCACTCTATTTAATATTATTATTATTTGTTGTGTGTGTGTGTGGGTGCGAGTGTGTCGGATGGATGCGACTGTAATTGCGTTTCAAACATTAAAAACTGCTCACGCGATGAGCTAACATGAAAACTTTTTCAATGCATCAACTCCTGGGGGCGGAAGGAAAAAAGAAACTCGTCCGAGAATTTCAGCAACCAGAACTGTGTAAGTAAAATAAACACTGACAAATAAATTTAGAAAAAATGCACAAAAGTTCAACGGAACAATTTCATGGTTTCTCGCTTTACGTTTTCGTGCCATTTTCGCCGGATTTTAAAATGGATTTGAGTACCGTTAGTGCGAAGAGTTTGCAGCTCGCCGTTCTAATGACGTGTACGAATGTGTGCGTGTGTGTCTGCCATTGTGGGATTGTAAATTCATACTTATTTATGCGAATAAAAGCTGGCGTATGTGCATGTGTATGTGTGTATTGGTATGAGTGCGGTGATTTGGTGTGTACGAAAAGCAAAAAAAACCACTACAACAGCAATAACAACCACTACAAGTGCGATAGTTCTCGTTCATCATGCGCGCAGTCCCACCCACACCCCTCTCTCATCAACATTGAGCCATTTGCGCACACCAACTCCTTCATCACACACATCCACAGAACACTTAGCGCCCTCGGTAACAATTCAATTTAGCAAATTGTTAGCATAAAACACAAGCAAAAAACAACAACTGAAATAAAAAGCCAAAAAAGACCACGGCACTTCCTTAATTCAGTTATTTGCGGCTTACCGTTCTTCCCTACCGAAAAATTTCGAAAAAAAAAAATTAAAAAAGAATGTTGGGATGATCGAAAATAATTGAACATTTTAGCGCATTTAAAGCGCTTCGTTTGTTCACAGTCTTGTACAGAAAAAATATGTTGACCGAACGCCAATGCCAAAATTGGTTTGCAAAGTTTCGTTCCGGCAATTTCGATCTTGAGCATGCACCACGGCCTGGAAGCACTCTGGAAGCCGACGGTGTTAAAATAAAATCTTCCGACGATTAACAACAGAAGTGATTGCTATCTAACGCGACCTTTCACAGGCGCATGAAACCGTTAGGATTAATTTCAGAGCTTGGCATGTGTTCCTCATGTTTTTACAGAACGAAATTTGCTTTTAAAGAGCAAGGAAACACGGTCTAAAAAGAATGAACTAGCTCAAACCGCTTCAAGGTCGAAATTCACCAAAAAAAGGATTTGTTATTTGTTTGGTTCGATTTCGAAGAGATCATATATTTTTTTCTTCTGCCCGACAATCCCTCTATTAATTCTGTAGCTTATTGTTATCAGCTGGACAAATTGTGTGATATACTCAAAAAAAGGTAAAGGAAAAGGTATGGTGTTCCACGAGGAAAAGGCGAGACCTTATAAAATCTTGACGGCTGGCCAAAAGCTTTTGCAGCTTGAATGGGATGAGCTACTAAGCCCACCATATGCTCCAGACTTTCAGGCACTTTCGGACTATTACTTGTTCTGGTCTCCACTTCAAACTTCAACTTATGTATATTGTATTATATTTATACTAATAAAAAATAAGAGAATGAGAATAGGGAAGGTCTACAAAATACGCTTCAACAGCCGTTACGACCTTTCCATTTGATGAAAAATTTTATTATTATTACAAATTTTACTTTTTGAGTTCTAGAAACAAATGAAAGTCGCTGGAGGCCAATCTGTGAATACTCCAACAATTCGTACTTTAATTCATGAATTTTAGCCATTGTCAAAATGCTCCTGTGACACGGTGCACTTTCCTGATGAATTTTTTTCTTCTGCAAACCGGGTCTTTTTTCACGAACTTTTTTCTTCAACTGCTTTAATTGTTTTACCAGTTTGCAAGTGATCCACAAACAAAATGCCTCTCGCATCCCAAAAAACTGATGCCATAACCTTCTTGGCCGATTTCCAGAAGCCGATTCGTTTCGAAGCCGAACAACCAGGTTCACACTACTCTTTAGCCTTTTGTTTTGATGCAGGATCATGATGATAGACCCAAGTCTCATCCATTGAATCGACGTACAAAACCACTTGATCCTTCTTAAAACGCTCCAAATGTTGCTGAGAAAGTCGCATTCGAATGTGTTTTTGTTCGATTTTTAGCGAATGAGGAACACATCGTGCACATAGCTTTCAAAAACCCTAAATTTTTAATTAAAATATGGCTCACATTGCCTAATGAGATGTGTAGAGCTTTTCCTAAATCTCTATCAGTTACTCGACGATCTTCCAAAACCTTATCCTCTATTTTGGCTATAATTTCTGGTGTTGATGCGTTCTTTTGGACGTCCTTCACGTGGATCGTCTTCAAGGCTTGACCGACAACGTTTAAATTCAGCACCCAACTTTCTACTGTTCTAATTGTAGTGTACACACTTTTATCATTCGTTCGCGAAGTTCTTTTGGTGCTACACCTTCCCAAACAGGAATTTTATCACTGCACAATATTCAATTTTTTCCATTGTAAAAAAATACTTTGTCAAGGCGATATTAAATGGCTAAACAAAGAATGAATTGACATATTGAAATTGGACTAGTAGCAATGCCCTCTCTTATCGAACGACAAAACTTATTGAACAACATGGTATGTACCATTTTGGTCGACCATTCTTCCGCTAAAGACATTATTATTATTATTGGCATTTTCCCCTTTTTTATACAAAAATTTCAAAATAAAGCAAATTTCATCATTATTTTCACTCATTGAAGAACAGCTGTAACTTTTTTTTTAACTTCCCGGAATTTAATTTTTTTTAATTAAATTAATTTTAAACTTAAAGTTAATAGTTATCTGCTGATTATCTGTGTTACTTTTTGCAATGAAAGCATTTTCGTTGTTCCTAAAGGTTTCGAACAAATGCAGTAAAATTAAATTAAAATTTTTTCAATTATGCTATCAGTTAGTCCTACCAAAAAAATTAGCTGAAAGTTATTTTTAGTTTTGCTGCAAACTTTGAACTCTTTTATTTTGACGGACCGGAATGATAAAGTTGCATAAAATTTTATTGTTTACATAACCGATGCATCAGCGAACACACACACGCATTTAGCAATACCGGCATAATAATTTTTATACACACACACACACATGTATATGGTGCGCTAGACATTCAGTGAGAGTCGTTGTGGTTCAACGCAATTATTTTTGCATAGGTAAATAAGTATAGCTACATTCACATGCACACAAACACCAGCCGTGCGTATATGTGTATGTGTGTGAACATGAAAAAAATGAAACTTTTCACGCATTAATTAAGTGGGAACTTTCCCGGATGCTTGCAATGGCAAATTTTATTGTCTGCGTGCAGTGGTCGCTCTCGCTCGTCCCGGCATTCATCGCTTGCTTCGTATATAGCAATATTGCAGGGGCAAGCGCCAAAAAAACTAAGTTTCACTTTCAATTGTGTATATGTATTATGGCACAGCAAATTCCATGATAAACTTTTAACACCGGTAGCAGCTAATTGAATTTAAATGTGAGCACTGCAGAGTTGCTGCAGTCTATTTTTAGATATTTTTTCTAATAAAATTTCATGGACTCAGCGAATACTATTTTATTGCAGCCGAGGTTTTCATATGTGCGATGATAGAACAGTTTATATTTGGTAGAACACAAAATCAATTCAAAGATTAAAAAATCTTATTAAAATAATGACGTACGAATCGGTTACATGGGTACTGAATGAAGGGGAGACTATCACATTTAAGCCGTTTAAAAATATGAAAAGAAAACAGGAAATTTAGCTACAAGTGGGTAACAAATCTCTCCAATGTGTTTAAGCTATAACCCACACTTAGTCACAAATGCATCAAAATCCATATAAAAACTCAGTATTGTACAATATCGTTTAATCAAATTAAATGAACTCCTACCCAATGCCACATTACTACTTTTCTACCAACTTTTTGCTCGAATAAGTAACCTGACAAAATACAAATGCAACAACTGCAATGGGATCGAACTATCAATCAATTTTCAATTAAATTGCTGGGAGCTCGAAATTTAACCCAAAGCGTAGAGTAGAAAAGTGAAGTGAATGCGGAAATATCAACAGAAGAAAATTTGTCAATGAGAAAATTCAATACACAATCAAACTTGTAAATGTAGAAATGTTTATAAGTATTTATAGTGTATGTATGTATGTGTTGCTCTCAGTATGCACCACAATGCTGCTGCAAGGCATCATACAAATGCGAAAATATAGAAATCTGTTTACTTAGTAATTTATTCAGTAATTTGAGCTCAATAATCGATTGATAGATCATCGCTTTTGATGAGCGGATAATTAAGTAAAAATCATAATTATCATCATATGTGACCTGGTCTACGGAAAGGGGGCTTAGGTGTCAAAAAATCAATTTTTTTTTCAATTTTTATATTTTTTTTTTAATTGTTTATTTTTTTTTTCACACGTTAGCTTTCTTTTCGTAGACCAGGTCACATATTAAGAAAAACTCGGTCGATTGTGAAAACTAAAAGTGTTTGTACTTATAAATAATTCAATTTATAAATTTCTATAGAAATGTTCCTATAATTTGAGAAGCCAACTTCATTCAAACCATCACTAACCAACTTCCTTGACTATCAGAAATCTTGATCCAAAATAACCAAAATAATCAAAAAATCATAGTATCCACTTTCATTAAGGATCTAATTATGGATGAAATACCTTCTTGATTTGTTTACAAAAGGTGTTGTTTCCCTTTAAATGAAGCATTAAATGGCCAGCGTGCATAGAAGTATTTACTACTAAATGAGAATGGTAAGCTTCGCCAATATTGAATAGTGATTAAAACCAGTGCCGCTGACATTAGGGTGAGTAGAAAACTTTAGTATTATTTTTCGTTTTACACTCCTGAAAATTGGTTTTTACGCAACTCAAAAAATAAGCTTAATATTAATATAAAGGTCCTCCGCAGTTCAGTTTCCCCTTTTTGCCCTGAACAGAGCATATGAAAATTGCCACAATTTTTGCAACACCCAGAAGAAAATGTCAGCAACTCTATAAAATATAATATATGTAAATGATCAGACTGACGAGCTGAGTCGATTTAGCCATGTCAGTCTGTGTCTCTGTCTGTATATACGCGAGGCACTCGCTCAATTTTTGAGATATCGACCTGAAAATTTGCATACATCCTTTTCCCTTCAAGAGGCTTCTGCTGTCAGAATCGTTGATATCCGATCACTGTAGCATATAATTGCCATAAAAACTGGCCGGTGAAATGCATGTCCTTGTATGGAAAACTTTTTCATTTGACGAGATATCTTCATGAAATTCGGCATATATTATTTCTTAATGCAACGTTATGATAGCTGGAAAATTTTACAAATAATTCAAACCTTTAAGTCATTATTATGATTGAATCTGAGTTGTGTCTTCATTAAGTTATTTCCACAAATAATTCTCACGTTTTTGAAATGAAATGTTATCAAAATTGAAACACCTTCGTATTTGTAAAACATGTTTTTTTTTATCAACAAAGTCAACATCTAAAAGTTCCCAACAGTTTTTTTGAGAAAAGACTTGAACATACATAACAAACCGTAAGCAAAATGTGAAGTTACCAATTTTGTTGCAAAGCAAAAAGTTTAGATGTGTGTATTAATTACTGAATACAGGCGAATTGCAATGAGAAGTTATTTTCAAGTGAATGCATTGAGTATATGTATACAAGTATATTTATACTTATAATGTGTATGCTGTGTATAAGTATGGGTGACTATTTGCTTGTACCTCTATGAGCTTGCGGAGCTCTTATTGCAATTTATTTGCGCTTTGCTGTAAAGTCGAAATACTCGCACA
Organism: Bactrocera zonata; assembly: GCA_037783105.1. Lineage (NCBI taxonomy): Eukaryota > Metazoa > Arthropoda > Insecta > Diptera > Tephritidae > Bactrocera > Bactrocera zonata. The sequence continues at coordinate 202,507 of JBAWJQ010004555.1, read as the reverse complement.
CTTTGGCATTAGTTGCAATAAATGTGCAAATACCGATGCGAATATTGTACGCACACATTCACGTGTAAAGACTACCTGCATATATGTTCTACTGACCACTTTGGAGAGAAAGCAAAAGGGTTGCCAACTGCTGGGCAGTAGTAAATTGCTTATTTACTTTGTTTTATAGTTTAATAAGTGCTGATCATTTGAATAGAACAACCTGAGTTGTTCAATTCTAAAAAAATGTTAGAAGTAATGATTGCAGGACGAAAATACTTCTTCGCAGCGGGTCCATATACCACAAAGAATGAGATCATGAAAGAAGAATGGACAAAAAACACAAACACTGGCTTCAAACTGTCAATCAACGCCGAGCAAAACAAATACTGGAAGGGCATAGTCTGGAAAAATTTCGTAAAGGGCTGTAAAGTTACTACCACTTTTGCGATATAGATGAAGAAACTCAAGGAACTTCTTCCGCCTGGTTTTCCAGCTCAACACTGCACACGTTAACCAATACAATATTACATATATGACCTGGTGACTCTCTTCTCACCTTTAATCAGATGAAAGAAGCATTTCAAAATTACGAAAATACAGCACAATCCAAATTCATTCCGATTCAGTTTACTTTTAAAAAGGGATAGTTATAATCATTGAAGAATGGATCCTTAGTTCTTTCAAAGACACTAAAATCGTTAAGAATCGCGAGAAGTATGATTTCAAAAGTGGTTTAGGCTGAACACACAGTGAACCGAGAATTGATGAGAGCAAACTTTTTTACTTTAGTTTAGTTGAGATAATTTACGTTTAGAGAGATTTTATGCCATCACGCCCGGAGTCCTTAATATTGTACTCCAAACTGATTTCCTCTGAAGGGTGACCCTGGCATACATCTATTCTACAAACGCTTGTTTCAGCACTCCTATAGCAGCACATACAAATAAATTCTGAATCGTTTATGGCAATTGTTTTGCACTAGTATTTGCTTTTTTGTTCATCCGATTCTCTTTTTGCTGCAGTGAATTATTGCCACTGTTGTTGATATGTTGTTGGCCCTGCCGACCGAAAAAAATGTTGTTGGTTGCACAATTTAGTGAGGATTAAAAATAGTAACCATTTCGTAGTACGTGCCCGATGGTCGAAGCACAAAAGGCGAAGTATTCACCACAAACCAACCTAGGTGGGAGGATAAAGAGCAAGATAGAGAGAGAGAGAGAGAGAGAGAGAGAAGTAGAAAGGAATGTTATACTTATTAGTTGGCCCTGGCTACTAACTTGCAGGAATTTAATTTTTAGTCTATTTTTACTTTCGTCCTTGGTCCACGTCACTGTTGTTGTAATTCTCACATTGCCATTTTGTACTTGCATTGCCGTTAGCCGTGAAAAAGGTCACGTGGGCGTTTCAGTCATTCATCAGGCGACATGAGGCGGCTAACCACACGCCAATACCAATAATGGACAGAGCGAGAGTGGATACACATGTATTAACGGTAATTGCAATACACGTTTCGCGCTGTTTTGTATCTTTCTACTTTTCGTCGATTTGTAGAATTTTAAATTGAAAGGTAATTTATTTTAAATCCACCTTTCATTTGCATTGTTCTCGATCGAACTGCAATTTCGGTTTTGCTTTCGTTAGTTTTTTTTATCCGCAATCATTTAATGCAATTTCTCACTTTAAAGCTTTAAATAATGAATTGTGAATAACAGTAAATATTATGGCCATATCAGTGTCTTAGTAATAAAGCATTTTCATCCATTAAAGACATTTGTTATTATTATTTCTTTACGGAGAATATTAAGATTTATATGCAATATCCTTTACTCACTAATCAAAAGTACTTTAATTCGATTTTGTTTACTGTTTGCTGTTTTCCTAATTGCCCTGAGATAAATTTAAATTGACAGCTAAAAGTGGTAAATCACTTTGCAAGATAATGTACTACCGTGATCAAATTGAAAGGTGAATTTTGTGCATTTCAGTACGCCAACGAATTTTCCAGTCACCATAGCATTTGGTTTCCGTCGTGATGGCCACCAGAGCCTTCTTCGGTTCAGCTTTTATATCCTCAATCGAGTCAAAACGGTGTCCTCGGAGTGATCATGGGAATTTGCTGAATGGCCAGAGTTACAAGAAGGTGAATCAGGTGAATGCGGTGGTTGCGGCACGATATTGGTTGAAAATGTGGCGAAATGATCACGAATAGCCAATGCAGTATGAGATGGTGCCTTATCGCATTTCTTTCTTTAATAAATTCAGACATAGTAAAAATATTGACGTGTTTCTTTTTGGGGGAGCTGAAGGCTTTCTACTAGGGATGAGCTCTTGTTATCCGATAAAAGATTGGTTCTCCAAATTCTGAGCGACGTCTGCTTAGCTGATTCGATGATATTAAAATGAACTTTTTCATGTTAGCTAGAATTTAGGATCCTGAAGTGTTTTTAAATTTTCCAAGCACGCTATCAAATTGCTCTCCCCGTGAATGCTATCGTTATTACAATTGCGAGGCGATAAGAAGGAAGAAAAAATCGGAAGAAGCTTCTTAAGGGGGTATTCTAGTCTAGAAGCATGAATTTCAGGTAATTTTTAAAGTGTCGTAAAAAGAAGGCAATTAATATTTTTATTATTATTATTATAAATCGGTCCAGTAGAACCTGAGAAATCGTGGGCATCGTTCCAAAAAATTCAGTTTTGAGAAAAACGCGTTTAAAGTTTCGCGTTCCCGCCGAACCAGTTTGGAGGCCGGGTCAGAAAATGCCTGTCAGAAAAATGCCTATATATCGAAAATAATTTGAATTTTGAAAAATTCTTTTATACACATATTCTTGAATAGTTAAACCTTGAAAATATAAAAAAATTTCGATTTTTTTAAATTTCTAGACTAGAATACCACCTTAAATCAGCCATTGCAACAGTAAAAAGAATTTTTTCGAAAAACTGTTTGAGGAAGCAAACCAAGACTCTTAAGCAGCAGCATACAAAATCTCTATGTTAAAATTCAAAAAATAAGGCACAACAACCCAAAAGCGCATAGAGGAGATTTAAATGTCTTATCAGTCCTACGAAGTAATACTTAATCAGGTAGTTATGTGAGAGAGTCAGTAGTTAGAAGTAATTCACTCTTCTCCAGTAGCGAAATTTCAGAATTTCCGTATAGGATTAGGCTGATTTTCTTCCAATATACACTTTGTTTCATTGCTATAAGAAAAGAAAGAATCTTTAGAAGCTTTGAAAGGTGAGGATTTGGCAAATCGCCCCATTGGTCGGTAAGAGAGGGGCGTTATTGTGTGAATAAAGAACTTACTCGGGTCGATAAAAAATTATTAACATGCGACTGGAAAAATAAATCTGTCGACAGTTATCAAATGAACCGCGTCAATACGGAAAGTGAAAAGAGATTTGTTTCAACAATTTGGCGGGCGTGACCGCTGAGGATGTGACACCCAAAACCTGTCTAAAGATCCCCACCTGTTTTTCTCTCTCCCTCTCTTTCTCTCCTTCTCTTGTAACTGCTTATTGCTTAGCTATGTATTTTTATTTAAAAACAGTGGAGAGCTCAAATGTAGAGTGCACCATAAAAGTGGCAAAACGAAAGCGATCAATTGAGTAATTTTCTGGCATTTAAATATGAAAGGCATTTTAGGGCATTTTAAAAGTATTTCCATTGCTTGAAAATGACATACACGTGAGCATTAAAACCAGTCCAAAACCGTAGAAATTAATGTTCTTATTAATAATGTTCTTTTATTAGTCCAAGGTTTGCACGTTTTTCTAATTTCTCTCCGCATTACTTCCACTTCAAATAACGCCACAATACAAGTATTTCAATTTACTTTAAATAAGCTATTGAAAATGCCATTATTAACTGTCAGAATTGTAATTTAGTATCAACATTAATGCCAACTCTCGCAAGACAAAGCAAGAGTGTTAAGTTTCATGACGTTAGGGGTTCTGGTTTAGAAACCCGAATTTTAGGTATTTTTTTTTTACGCTTAGTAGAGACTGATGAAACAATGGCTTGTCCAGGATATAAATCCTTTGCGTGGCCTAAAATTAAAATTTATGCGAAATCCGTGAATTGTAAAACTGTAGTTATCGCACTACGAAACGTTTTTGAAAAAAAAAAAATTTTACAAAATGGTGGAGGTTTGAACAAAAAGTTTCGTATTTTCCCTGTTTTTTGTGGTTCGGAATTAAAAAAAAAAAAAAATCTTTCAAAAGCTCTTCACATAGTGCGAGACTATAATGTATAAGAATGCTCTGTGTAAAAGTTCATGTGAATCGGTTGAGTAGAACTTGAGATATCATGCACACCGTTTCTAGAAAAGTAGTTATGAGAAAAGCGAGCTTAAAGCTCCCATCCGGCTGCGAAACGATTTTGTCGGCGCGTCACAAAATGAGCTGTAACTCGGAAAATTATTTGAATTTCGAAACATCCTCTTAGTGACATTCTTTGAAGGATTATACTATAAATATATGCAAAAAAATCGATTTTTTCGAATTTCTAAACCAGTATACTCCCTTAATTTGAATAATCGCCGACATCATTTGCAGCTTGAATACCATGACCAATTACTAATATCTAAAAGTGCATAACAAATAGTAAAATTCAGCAGAGCCGACAGTAGATTAGGTTACCTAATAAGCCAAATGTTGCGATATTAAAAAAGTGACGCAATTTATTTCAGATTTAAAAAGGAAAGGGGTGCACGTATATGAATATCACAACATTTTGCTTATAGGAATAAACGCTTTGGTAATAGATTGTGAGACGCTTTTTAGGCGCAGCAAAAAGGCGTCTATTTAATGTTGAATAAAGAAATATTACGTTCACAATCTATATTAGTTTCAGTTACAGCAACAACAATAACAATAGCAACCACTCTTACTAAAGGAAATACCTTAAAATAAACAAATATGTATTTATAGAAACATTCATACGAAAGCAGACAAGGCGGCAGTCGCAAAATGACAGCAGTGTTAATGTAAATATATGCGTAGTCGGCTCTGATTTCTGAGAAAAGCAGAGAAGCAATGAAATTAACAAAATCAAAATGAGAAATGACAAACAAAACCTCGAACAGGCGTAACACAGTCACGGGACACACCCACTTGACAGTGAATGCATGTGGCACGCAATGTCGCCACACACGATACATACATACATATGTATGTGTGAAGTTGAAATGTGTGTCGGTGCACATGGCTCAAAGTGAGCTAGTTTTTGTTGTCATTACAATCACTTCGCCACACACCCACAAAGCGCATGTTGCCACATAACATCCTCCATGCCACACCACACATATCCATCACAGCTGACCAGACGATATTGACATGTTGTAGAACGCCATCAATAGTACATTATTATGGCCGCGCTATTATCACTGCGCTACGCCATATAATTCCCCACACCCCAACCGCCGCCGCCAGCCAACTCAAATGCCAACTATTAATGCCATCAATCCATTTCGCCTTTTCATTACTCATTACATCGGCATTGCATAACGACAGCCATATTCTGATATATGTGTTCGAATGTATATGTGTGTGTGTATGCGTTGAGTTATGGTGTTTGCAGGCGTTAGCTATTGACATTGGTTCAATGGAGGAGAGGAAATGCTCATCGAAATTAATAGGCGCTATTTAGATATTGAATTACCGTTATGTCATCGATTTTAATTAAAATTTCTAAGCGCACACAGACAAACGCACACATTGTAAGTCTCCTAGGGTTTGGTTGTGGTGGCGTATCTGCCAACAATAGACGCATAATGCATAGTTTCAATTGTCGCCGTAGCATACATTTGGGCGTTCGACAATTGTAGCAGCCCATTATTTATTATTACTTACATTTAAGCCAAAGCACACGTGATAATGTCGCTTCGGCGCTCGCATGCTCGTATACTTAACTATCTTGGTGTGTGCTTGTGTGTGTTAGTGCGGTGAATTTATTGCTGCCACTTCCGTTTTTAATCGTCGCCTGATAAGCATCACAAGCGCGTACCCAGTGCGACTCTGAGTGATGAATTACTTTGTTGACTTTTGCTTCGACTTATGAAACGCAACCTTCAGGCAATAGTTGTGGCCGTGTGTGTGTGTGAGAGCATTCTTTTGCTGTGGACTTGGCGCCGCTGCTCGCGTTCCAAGATAATCACGTCTGCGCAAGCAGAGCTCTTCTACTCCTGCAGACAGCGGCGTTTCCTGGCGTCGCTGCCGCTCGCGCTTAATTCGTTTTGCGTTTCTTAATCGTTTCTTCAGACTTCCGCGTTGAAACAGCATATTTTATTTTTGCATGTAAGTGTGTGTGTGTATTTGTGCATTTGCATTACGCAATGGTGTGCGTGCGTCTGCTCGTGTTTGTGTTTGGCTGCTGAATTTTAATTTCATTTTCGCTTTGGTTTTTAATTCTTTCGTAGACTTTGCCTTCTCGTCGCTGTCATTTCCTCTATGCTTGCCGGCTATCATCGGTTTTTCTATTAAGCTTTGTCTGCCGCGTTGTTTTTTCTTACTTCCATTGCAATGTCTGTCTGTCTGCGAGGAAAGTCTTGTTCCTGTTGCATATTAATTATTTTTCGTCACGAAAATGAGTTATGAACTTTTCAGAAAGCATGAAGGGATTGTGGGGACAAGGAAGGTTGCTCATTAATATTGTATTTTATTTTATTATCCAGAAGAAGCACGCATGACTCGCTAGACATATTTCATATATTTGTAATTTAATGCGAGCTATGTGAAATAAGGCATTTACAGAATTTAATGTAGGGTCTAGAAGAACCTTCGAAAGAAGGTGTTTGTCGGTGAAATAGATTTTTCTGCTTAAAATTATTTTAATTTAAAAAGCAAAATAAATTAATATAACAATTGATGATTAAAGGTAAGACTGAAGAACCAGTATTTTGTTGACTAACAGACGACTTCCCAAAAAAAAGGCGCTTTTTGTGTAAAAACTTACACTTCAGAGCAGAGTAAACAATGAATTTAGCGTCAATTGTACTATTATTCATATTTTTCAGGCATGTGCTAAGGTCAGGCAGAGAGTCTATTTATTTACTTGTATGATTGACTTTAAGCATATATTTTGATAATGAGTTCACTCAGACATACTAAAAGACATTAATTTACTCTACCCTTAATCATAGTGGCTGAGAAGGTTCCAACTCTGTTGGAAGCTTCCCGGTGAGTAGGTCGGCAGAGGATACCGATTACTTTTTCTACAAACCCAACTAAGCACTATTTAATATCTTTAAGACTGCTACCAGAAAACTCTTTACTTTTCCTTTCTTCTCTACTTTTTTCACTCAACCTCAACTTTGTGGAAGATAATACGTCCCAATCCGCTGAATGTCAACATATCGTACAAGTGTTGTTGTGGCATGCTTTTTGTTCACCATCATTACTCTTTAAGTTCCTAATCCGTTCCTTATATTCTGTTGTGGAGGTGTTGTTAGATGGAATAATCGATATCGAAATGGTAACTAATAGATAACCAATAGTGTTAATGTGTTATTATAATAGCCAGGAGTTTAGATATTTCATTTGTCATACAATATAGGTCTACACGTTGTCATATTACATCCCTGAGAACTTAAGTAGAACACCTATTGTGAAAATAGTCTTCTTACACCTTTAAAAATAGCATACTGAAAGTTTAAATTATTATTTAAAATAGTTTTTAGTTGCAGCTTTTCAAAATTTGGCGTTGGACTTGTAAAAAGCCAACCATACAAAGTTACTTGAATACATAAAACAACCCACGCTCCCTCCAGAGCTGAAGAGGTGGACAATGAATTATCTGAATGGTCGGCAATCACCCGTACTGTTTCGAGTTCAAAACTTTAAATTTAAAAGAATTAAATAGGGAGTCCCGCAGGGTGGTGTCCTCTCACCGTTAGTGCTTGATTTCGACATTTCGAAACTTCCTCAACCACCAAAGGGAGCTTTCACCTCGTAGACTGGTGATTCCACGGTATTGACGTCGGGCAATAAAGTCCATGGCATGTGCTCAAAAGTAAACATCTATCTCTCCGACCTTTCTCGCTTCTTCTCTGCAAGAAGCTTAACACTCTCCCTCACTAAATCCGAAGCGACTATATTTATGAACTGAAAGAGGAAGTACCGTCCAGACCTTAACATTTCAGTCGATTCGTCGCGTTCAAGTTCCAATTATCAATAATTATTAGATTAGATTAAAAAAGAATTCAGATGTAATATTCGGCAGCCTGCGCCAAAATTACAGAGTCGCAATTAAATTCACACGTGGCTTACCGGCAGCGCATGAAAAAAAGGCCAAGAAATGTTGACAGGAACATACAGAGCAATCCGCTAGCTGGTCTTAAACTACGACGATACTGGTCGTCTGGAAAAGAAGCTTCAGATATGTCAGAACACTGCACTCCGGACTATCATAGAATGACTCTGGATAGCTCCATTCTGACACTTACAAAGCGAAGCCAAAATTTGCCGGTAAAGGAACGTAACGAACTTTTCTCCCAGCAGTTTCCGTTTGAAACATTCTTGCAGTCATCTGCTAGGAACATAAATAGGTCCTTTCTTGAGTACGTCTACGACATCGAACAGTACGCCGAAAACTTCGGATTTAACTCACTTCAGACACGCACTGATCGCCTTTCATAGTGGAGCTACTAATATCATCACCGACACCCTCTTAGTGATTAGCGTACTCGGAGTCAAACCACCACCCATTGCAGACAAAGAGCTCGAGTTGCTACGAGAATTTAGAGTGACACTTGCACAACTTCGTTCTGTATACTGTAGCACGTAAAATTTCTGCTTATCCAGAATTCACTCTGATATACCAAACTTATATCCAGCATGACACTAATCAGCTCTTTTCACGTCCCACGAACCCCACTCAACTAACATCCTTTTCTCTATGATCTAACTCCGTCGAAATAGCTCGTTTTCTGAACCTACCCTTAGATGACATGACTTTGATGGCAACCAAGCTGAACCTTACCACCCAAAGAGAGATTGTTTAACCATTACAAAAATAACAACCTTCAAGTTTTTTGTGGTAAAAAATATATAATTTTGGTAAGCGGAAAGCTTAGTCATTATTGACTTTTACCTTGCTTTATACATATTCGAAATCTCAGAAAAAATGTACATTTTAAAAAGTAGACTTCAACGCTAAAATTGATGAAAGAAATTAATCACTGGCGTATTCTTTTCACATGCAGTGACATAACCTCACAATTAACACGAAAAAACTAAACTGAAATTACAATTCTATCAAATTTTGCTCGCCTTTTCTCTTAATTTTTCAATTAATATTTTATGAATAATAATGACGTCAATCACTCACGAGCGCATCGCAGCTTAAATTGACACAGATTTGTATAAAAACTAATTAATTGCTCGGCGCCAAGCACTCCATTTGTAAAGCGCACGTCCACTTCATGAAATGTGAATTTAAATTTATAATAGTCTGCAAATATAAAGAGCACTACGCGGCATAATCATCGCTGAGCGCTTTAAGTATTTATTTTGGCCAACGCAAAAAATGGCAAAAACAACAAATGATTGCCGGCACTCGAGTTGTTTTTGTGCAAACGACCGAAAATATATTGCTGGCGACAAATAAAACCGATTTGTCAATGCGACTATTGCAACGGCACTGAGCAACAACAAACGCCGCAGCCAAATGTGGCAAATAACGCACACATGAGCGGAGTCGCAGTTGACTGTTGCAACATAGAAAAACATCAATAACCGGAAAAGTGGCGCCACTGCGGCGCGCCCAGCACAGCTACCCACCATCGGCCCACCGCTCGCCGCTAACCAATCGATGTCACCACCGAATCGGCGAGTCATTGGCGTCAGCGTCGCCAAAACACAAAAACAAAAGCAAAAACAAAAAAGAAAACGCAATGCATTTAAGCAATTGAATGGAGTGCAACCTGATACACTCAAATAAATAGACGCAACAACAACAACGTCATGATCAATAATAAAACAAAACAGAAGCGCTGCCGACGCTATTGTCAGCCATCGACGCTGCCATTAGACGGAGAATCGAGTGCTTAAATGATAACTAGACTAACACAGACACAACCGTGTGCGTGTGTGTGTGTGTGCGATGAAATAGAAATAAAATAAACTGCGTGCGGAGTGTGCGGGGAAGCTGAAAACGGCAGCAATTGATGACGAATGCAAATACCCCTGCTTACAACCCCCAAGACTGCGCTCAGCGCCGGACATACTAAGCGTCTGCTCGCTTTTACGAGTTGACCTTTCCCCCGCTCCCTTCCTTATCTATCCGTTTGCTCTTTTCTGTCTTCTCTAAGTGCTATTTCACAGCAATTTCGACGCTGATAAATTTTTATTATTTGCAACATTGTTGTTGCTTGGTCTCGCTGTTGCAATGGAGGGCGCTTGTTTTCTGCCTTCTTCCGGCGCAGCATCTTCTTCTTCGTTTTGTTTTGCACAGTCAGTTAGTCGCCAATTTAATAGCATACTTTTCAGCTCTAAGCAGCCAAGCAATGCGCACAAAGCGAGAAAAACGTCGTTCCAAGCAGCGCAAAGTAAAAACAAACACCACACCAACACTATGGCAAACGAAAACAATAGCAACCACTGTTCGATAGCGGTAAAGCTTCATGCACACACGAAGCTCGGCATTTTTTTTGTTTTTTTTTTGTTTTATCGGTGGCTCACAGCCTGCACGGCAGCCAAGTCGGTCGACCAAAACCGCTGTGTGCGCGCCAGTAGTAGGCGCCACAACTGCGTGCTATGACGAAAACAAAAGCGAAGCGCCACCGCAGTCGGCGTGGTGACGCGTCGGCTGCTGGCTGCTGCCGGATGCGGAAGTGTCTCCGACTATGTTTGTGTTTCCGTTTGAGCAATTTTTAGATTTCACTACTTTATCGTGAGCTTCTTCTTGTCGCTATTAATATTTCAACTGCTAAATTTTTGCCGCTGCTGCTTATTTGTCATTTGGAGTTTTTTTTAATTTTCTAGCCCTAAGCAACAAACACATTCCCAGCTTACTAGGTAAGTACTTGTGTGGCATAGTTTTTTGGTTTGCTGCGGGTTTCCCTGCTGCTAGTTATAAAGGGTGTTTTAGACATGTGTGTTTTCAAGAATAAATTAGGCCATATAATTTAGTATTATTGTAAAAAAAATTTAGCTCTATTTTAGAGATAAACGTTTGGCACAATATTATAAAAACGATTTCGGGCAAGTGACTGCACAGACTGGCTCAAATAACTTTTTGTAGCATTTGGGGCCGTATGTCTGTAAACGCCGAATGTTATCTTCCAAGTCGTAAATCGTCTCGAGCTTATCTGCGCAGATAAGTGACTTCACATAACCTCACAAAAAATAGTCAAGTGGAGTTGAATCGTACGATATTGGACGCCACACCATAGGTTCATGACGCGAGATAATGCGCTCACCAAAAGTTTCCTTCAATAAATTGGTTTTTTTAGTTATCTGTATGGCATAAATCGCCTATATGCTCTTACTAGGGGCGTGGAAATCGTCCAAAAACCGCTTTTTAATGCAAATGTGTGACACATTTGTCGGCCATTAGTGCCTAACAGGTGACATAGTTAATAAAGCCTATCCAACTCAAGAAACCATAGAGGTATTGGTCTCTTAGAGGCATAAATAGCCTAGATTGTCCCACTAAGGGCGAGACAGTTTCATGTCACCATGAAGAGGCCCACTAAGGGCGAGACAGTTTTGAATAAATACGAATAAATGACTCCCACTGCTCATAGAATATACCAACAGACATCACTAAACACATTTTCTTGTGAAAATCGGGATCGGTAGCCAACTGCCTTTGGATCCATCCATTCACGAACGTTGCTCCAGAATAAGTATGCTCTTTATGAAATAGCAAACCCCAATGAGTATAAATCAAGTAACAGCTGTCAAAAAAACCAAATCTGCAGAAAGCATCATTGCAAACAACACGCCTAAAAGAACGCCCTTTATATATGTGCGAGTTGGTATTAACGTGAATTACTCATGGATATCCCAGCAGAGAATCGAACAAAATTCAATTTTACCGGACTGTCGTGAAGTTAACAGGGTGATGCGAGGCGAAAAAGACTATGTTATAATATCTCAAGCCTTTGGTATTGTAGAGCTATTTTGGGGTTGAAAACTGGAAAATTATGTATGTAAAAAACAAACGATTGCAAGCATTTTTCAGATGTTTAAAGGGTTAGAATTTAACTGATATTATTTCTTCCCAACAAACAGCCGTATATTGGCACGATCATAACTGAGAGATGAATAGTTAGTTCATTGTAGGGCTTTAAGCAAAGAAACAAACCATTGTGGTTTCAAAACTCGCTAAAATATTTTTTTGCAAGACAAAGCAAAATTAAACCACATTTGTTTGATTGGACGCATTTAGTTTTCCTGGTATTTTGAGTATAAAGTGATGAAACTTGTATAAAAATAATATACTAAGAATGTCACCGTGAAGAGGGATAACAACTAATTAAACGCGGCTCATGTGATGTGGGTTTATGAATATGATGAAGAAACTGCTCAACGAACTCTTCGACTAAAGAGGTTTATTTACGTTGATTTCTCTACAGAGGCTCAGAAATGCAATAAGTATAACTAGTCAATTGGCAATTCGAGGTCACAGGAGGGTAAAGTATCATAAGTAGCTATATTTGCAGACAATTTATAGATCTTACGTGCTTTCTTGGTTTGTCCAACCAAGTAGGTATAGTTCTAATACTAATCTCTTTCATCAACCATCTGTAAGTGATTAACCTTAAATAAATATACATATATATATATACAAGTAGATTCTATAAATATATTTCGAATTCATATTTCCTTATTAAGTTTTCTACGCAAGAAAATCTAAATTTCAGTAAGGCAAAACTAAGATGGAATACTTTACTTCAAAACACAGTTATAACAAAACGCTTTGTCACTACATATTTATGTTCGACAAGCCACCACCATCTTCTGGCAGGGCGAAGCACAGCACCCGTTCTTCAAAAGCATTGCAATTCTCACTGCAGGATTATGTCCACATTTTATTTGTGTGTGTTTGTGTCTTTAAGTGTTTTTGTATTATTGCCGCAATTGTGTCTCCCCTTCGCTGTCGATTGGCTTTGAGGAGGAACTTAAAAACTTCGCTGGCGCCAGACTTTCTGACGCGTCAGGTCGCTGAGCTGCCATGCTGCCGGGTTGTCTTCGGCAACATCTTCCTGAAATTGATTGTTTTTCCTATTTATTATGTTTTTTTTTTTATTTGCGAAGTTAAGTTCTCCTTGTATTTTCAGACTTCTTCGTTTGTTGTTGCCAAGTTTGCATTGAAAGGTTGTGCAATTCTGACTTTCTTTGGCTGGCTGGATGGCTGGCTGCCTAACGGTTTTTTGACGATTGTTGTCATCAGCGTAAATAATACAGTGCTTACTTTTAGTGCAGTTGGTAAATATTTGTATTTTGTTTTTGTTTTTGCTTCTGAGAACTAATAATTCATGCATTACTATTGACCTGACTCAGAGCTGATGGTAAGAACTGAAAAAACATTTAGTGCTGATCAACTGATGAGAACACAAGAATAAGTAAATGCAAAGCACGTGGTTTGCCAAAACATACGTATTTACAAAGAACAGAATCAGTTTGCTGACGGTGGGCTCTAATCCTTCACACAATACTCGACGTTGAGTAGACATATCTCACGGTAGTTGGCTTAGATTGTGAGGTCCCCCTTTTGGTTGATCGAGCAGAGCACACTTAAATTCCAATTATTAGGCATGATTTCGTCTGACCATATTCTAAAAAGAAGCTGATGCACGCTTCATATCAGTTCCTCGTTGCCGTGTTTGAATGGTTCGGCCAGCAATCCATCGACCCCGCCAGTTTGTTGTTATTTAGACGGAAAATTGCTATTTAAACTTCTTTAAGGTCAGGCTATATAACGTCTTCATAATCTTAGTATGCTCTGGGCATCAGTCACTAGATCACCTCTGGGAGTTCTAGAAGAATATGCTCTGGTCTTGAAGCCTTCTGTTAGATGCCGCATCTTTTCGTAGAATTGTTGAGCATTACCGCTTTCGGCCAGCTTGTCAAGCTCTTCATACTCACGCATTTCGGCCTCTCTCTTTTTCTATCTGCAAATGCGGCTCCCGTCCTGCACGTGCTGTGGTCAATTATAACGTCGACACCTCATAGTTCTAGCTGTTCTTTTGCGTTTTTCAAAAACTAATCGTTTCGATTGCAGCTGTAATGCCACAGTTCGCTTAACCGAGTTGTTGACGAGTGCTCTCAGAGAGCAAGAGTGCAAGTCGAGTAGAAAATCGTTCGGCTGTCTGTTGTGATTGCAGCATTTCGACATCGAACTGTTATTTTTGTTGACGTGCGCTTTTGCTGCCCAGAGGTGGGTGCAAATCTTGACTGCAACAAGATAGTGCTCCGAGTCGATGTTAGGACCTCGGAGGGGACGCACATCTAAAACCCTAGATACGTGATTTCCGTCTATCACAACATTATCGATATGATTGGTAGCTTTTCGATCCGGAGACAGCCAGACAGCTTGATGTCGGAGGGCACAATTTTGACATCGTGGCGGGGCAGCTCTCATACTTACACTCCAAGCGGTCATAAAATGCATCTTTGTTCACATCGTCCAACTCTTCCGTCGGGACGTGGGTGCAATGTTGAAGAACTCGCTTTGATGCCGATTGTGGCCAGACGTTTATCCACCGGGTTGAAGGCCAGTACTCGGCGACGGAGTCTCTCTCGCAGCACGAATCCAATACCGAATTTTGAGCTGAAGTTCCACTTTATTAAATGCTTGAAGGACGTACACGCCTTAGTTCTTATCCCGTCCATCTCAATTCATGGACGTCGATGATGTCTTTACTCTTACGAGGACATCAACCGGCTAGGCAGCGGCACCTTCCCAACTAAGAGACCGGACATTCCGAGCGCATGCCCTTAAATCGTAACCCCTAACACGTTTACAGGGTGTCATCAAAAGAACGGTCTCTCATCTCTCTCATCCGAGGCTGTTGTTTCCTTTTTATTGGGGCGATTTTTACGTGGCGGATCCCAACCCTGGGGAAGAATGTTTCGCTTTCTCACTTTAGCTCGCCTTTAAATGGATGTTCTATGGCTACCCAGAGGATACTAGGTGTAAGACCGGAAGTCGTGAGCTGCTTGAGCCATATATAAAAGAATCATTTCTGGCTTCATCCTCCAATCTGAAATATTACATACGTCTTTTTCTTAGAGAGCGCATTTATGGCATATCGACCACTATGGGAAAAAGCCGCCATTTTGTGATATAAAACATGTTCCTTTAAATATTTTGTTTCTAAAAGAAATGTGTCATTAACGCAGATTCACGAATTTCAAACGAAACATTCCAGAATGTAACTTATCAACATTCCCAGATATAGCAGAACGGAACTTGGCTCATAAAATTGCTTTATTTTTGTCTGAAAATTGCTTATATCAACGACTGTTTTCCATCTAAAAGGGGACTATTTTGGCGCGCTGTTTCCATAATTGCACTGAGTTGCAGTTCCAAAAATATCTTGAAATAACTGCAAAATAAAATAGTATTAAATAAAGAAAATATAAAAATGCTAAAATTATATTTTCACACAGCTTTTAAAAATAACAAAAACCTTTAAAATATTTATGCAACACTTTGGTGCAAGAAATATAAAGAGCTTCAATTTAGTATTATTTTTAAATTATTTTAAAATATTTTCATTTCAATTTTTGTGAACTCTTGTCAACCTTTGTGTGAGAGCGCTTTTCAAAGTAACAAGTTGTCATTGAAATTTGAGCTTTAATTGTCCACTGGACTCTGAAGCGCCATTAGCTTTAATTGAACAACAAGCAACAGTTTTTTCTAACAAACGACTCAAATAAAACTTTTTAATCCACAGTGGCGACTTTGTCGTTGTTAGTGTCGTTTATGAGTATGTAAACACTTTCATTGCCGCATTCAATGTCAGTTCACAGAAATTATAAAATATTAATTTCGCTTTGATTTTGGGACGACAGCACAACAAAAACAATTTTGCTGCACAAAAGCGAAAAAATTCACAAAAATGGATTATTTAAATTGCAAACTCATGTGTAAAACTCACAAGCACGCACACACACACATGCACACACGGACGCGCACGAGCTCGACAGACAATAAAATGAAGCGGGTTTTTTATTGGCTTTGCACTATGAATTACATGCAGTTGAATTTTCACAAAATCTGTGCAAATATTTGGTTTCACAATCGACTCCGTTTGCATCAACAAAGCAGAATTGCACAAACAAAGAATGCAAATTTCGCCGCAAAGTTCGACATGCATGTGTGTAGGTGTGTGTTTCGCCAGTGTTGGCGCGGCGCGCGTCACTCATACGCGACGGTGTCACTCAGCGCGCGTTTGCATGGCATTAAAGCGCTAACGCCGGTGGCAGGAGAGGATAGAAAATCGAGTTTAAAGTTACATATCACTTATTTACATGCAAATATTTAATAATTAATGAAATAATAAATGATTTCCGAAAAAAACACGAACACACTTTTTTGCCGCGCTGCCTGTCAACAGATTTTTTACGAAAATTGCTTTTAATCAATTCGAAAAAATGCTTAGTTTTTTAACCCAGTTTTTTATCGGCGCGGTCAACTGGCGCTCGCAGTGACACTTCGAAGCTTTTTATTGCGTAAGCTTTAAGCTATTACATTACGAGCGCGCTGTAAAAAGCTGCCATAAATTATATTTAGCGCGGTAAACATGACAAATTACACACACAGACTTGTTAACAGCGAAAAAAAAACACAAAAAATACTTGTAAAATAATTTCGCGCAATTCATTTCGGCATTAAAGTTAAGCTGCACTTCAACGCTGCCAGCGCTAGCCTTCTGTTCGCCTTCACAAGTGAGACACCCACACACATACACAGAAGTACTTGTGAATACTTTCGCTTTTGTAATTCAGGCGCACTGCTGCCGCCAACTGCCGGCAATATCGCTTGCAATCACAGCCGGCAAAAGTGCACAAATAAATAATGATCACACACATATACAGACACACACATGCAGATTTTGTCATTAAAATCGCTGAAAAGCACGAGTGCTGAAATGAGTTTTGTAAATGAATAAAAAATAAAAAAATGGCGCAATATTTATTTCTTACTTTATCGCCATGTGACAGAAATGCTCGGCGGTTATTGTAATTGGCTTTTGCCGAAGTCGCTTTCGCGTTCGGATTTATTATTAACATTTTTTCCTCATTTCATTTAAATTTTTATGAAGTGCATTCATGAACTCTGCGCACAACACTGTACAGTGAAGTACTTCATTAATGATCATGTTGACATTCTTGTGTGTAAATGAAGTGCAGGAGGGAAAGTGCGGCGTTCATTTTAAACGGATTTCTCCACTGTGACTGCGTACAGCAGGCCACGCTTTTATTATGCCTTGTGGGAAGTCCGCTTATTTGTAATAAGTTTGTAAAAAGAGAAGAAGATCAAGAAAATTGCGGATACAAATAGCTCAATGTTTTCCAGTTGAAGTTTATTAATTCGAAGAATTTATTGATGTGAATTGGAATGTCTATTAGGGTGATCAAAAAGTTAACAAAGCGAGTATATGGGTTAAAATAAGCAATATATAGAGAAAACAAGAAAAATTGTTAACTTCAGTTGCTATTATACCCTTCACAAATAAACAAATTTTGACGGTATATAGTTTGTATGGCCTGAAGAATGTGGTCTGAAGAATTTCTCCGGCCGTTATGGTGATGGCTTTGAAAGTACATATTTAGTGTCAAATTTTATGTAATTATTTTCTCAAATAAAAAAATCTTACAATAATTTTGATTGTTCAGTTTGTAGGACAGTTATGCTAACCTGTCTTTTACTGGTTCATCTAATCAGCTCAAAATTTATATAGTGGGTAGTCGAAAAAGTCTTTTGGTACTACTAATAAAAGTTCAATTTGGTCGACTACTTTTTGTCATTTTTCCGCTAGAGTCATTATTTCATCAGTGTTAAACTTTTCTGGTTTCTCGGCGAAAAACTGCGACAAGTAATTTTCACAGGCTTCTCTTGAGGCAACTTTACTCCTTCAAAGGAGTTCTGCATTGACCGAAACAAATGGTAGTCCGATGGTGCAAGGTTAGGGCTATAAGGTGGATGCACCAAAACTTCTAAGCCAAGCTCTCCCAGTTTTTGCCGAATCATCAAAGATATGTGTGGCCCAGCGTTGTCCTGATGGATGACGAAGCCCTTTTTGTTCATCAGTTCTGGCCGTATTTTTCGATTACTTGATTCAATCTCATCAGCTGTTGACAATAAAATGTAGAATCAATCGTTCGATCAGGCTGGAGTAGCTCATATTGGATGATTTCTTTCCAGACCCACTAAAGACTCAACATAACCTTTCGAGGCGTCCCTCCTTGCTTTGCATTTGTTGAAATGGTTCGATTTCCCCCAAACATCGAGCTCCTTTTTGAAGCCAGCCTTTTTTAAATGGTTCAAAACCGTTGGACGATGAATTTTAAGTTCCTTAGCGTCGTTATGGCTGCCTATATGACAATCCTGGTCAATATTTTCCATAATTTCATCGACTTTTTCAACGATAGATCGACCAGAACGAAGTGCATCTTTCAGATCAAAATTTCCGGAACGGAACGAAGGAAACCATTGTTGTGCTACATGAACTGATACAGCATCGTCTACGTAAACTTTAAATTTCATTGATGGCCCGCGCGGCATTCTTCTCTTTTTTATACGAAAATTTCAAAATATAGCGAATTTCTTCATTAACTTTCTTTCAAGCCGACCGTGAACGTGTCGAAGACGAAGAGCGTCCAGGGCGACCATCAACCTCAACCGACGAAGCTCACGTTCAACAAATCAAAGATTTGGTGTTGAAAAACCGTCGATTAACAATTAGAGACCTTGCTGATGAAGTTGGCATATCGAAAGGCTCAGCCAATACCATTTTGAAGGATGTTTTGGGACTCAAGCGCGTCAAATCTCGTCTGGTACCGAAAACATTGGATCTATGCTTACGACCCTGAAACAACCGATCAATCGAGCGAATATCGTGCCAAAGAGAGCCGAGACCAAAAAAATTGCGCCAAAGTCGCTCAAAAATCAAGGTCATGTTGACTGTTTTCTTCGATTGTCTTGGTGGTGTGAATTATGAATTCCTTCCAACCGGTCAAACAGTCAACAAGGAATATTATTTGATTTAGTTTGCGCAACGCTATCCGCCTAAAAAGGTCGGAATTGTGGAAAGACAATTTCTTGGTTTTTACACCACGATAATGCACCATCCCATACTGCCCTCCTAATTCGTGATAATTTCGCCAAAAATTCAACCCATATCGTTCTGCAACCACCGTATTCACCTGATCTGGCGCCGTGCGACTTCTGGCTGTTCACCAAGTTCAAAGACCGCTCCGGAGACACCGTTTTTATACGATAGAGGAGATTCAAGATTACTTTTAAAGGAATGAAATTGATTTGGAAGAATAAATAAAGAACTTTCAAAATAAATACAATGTCACCTTATTTTTTGGACAACGACGCCTATTGACAAAATACGAAAAGACTTTTTCGACTAACAAAATATATTTTATAGCGTCTCCGGCGTTTCCTTCTGTGTATTACAAATGAGGAAAACTCATGAAACCCGGTAAGAGTATAAAAAATTCTTTTCGGAAATTTTGTGCTTTACAAGAGCCCTTGATGGAAAATATGTTATGATAAACGGCTCGAAAATTGGGACAGTTTTAATGAACGAAAAAATATATTCGATATTTTTTACCCACCCTAATATATACATATATATACTTATAACCGCGGTGTCTACGCCAACGAAGAAGAAGAGTTACATATGTATACATATGTATATGCTTTATTCTTAATACTGATACTGAAATACTTTGAAAAGAAGCTGACCACTCCAGGATATTGGTTATTGCTCTTTTTGATATTAAATCATATATGAATAGCATTCATATTATATCCACTTCTACTTTAAATTCAAAGTTTTTTTTGTACCTTAAGGTTTTAAATTCCAACCGAAAATAATACTTTGTACCATTTAAATGTAATTCCTACCCTTTTCTTTGCAGGAATCAAAGCCAGTTGGGAAGAATGGTGGACATATGATGGCATATCCGGTAAGTAACGTTAAAAATAACTCAAGAAAGCACATAAAATACAGTTTTTAAAAACCATTGAAAATGAGAGCTTTATTGCGCCAACATATGAGAATCTCAAAAATATGAAATTAAAGAAAACCAGGCTCACATTTAAATTCTAGAGAACATAATTGAAAAAATATTACTCATATAACTCGCCCTAAATTAAGGCTATGTAAATCAACAACACGTTTAAATAAAGTTATGTAGAATAATATTAGTTAACTGATCGAAAAATAAATTTATTCCAACACATGTCAATATGAAAACTATTTTTCTAATTCAGCAACTCAATTTACCACATATATGTATTCGTATATATAAATGTATGCAAAATATACAAACAATCGTGCAATTCAATCAATTAGGAGTGTCAATATGTCCAAAGTCCATTGCACTTTGGCGCTTTCAGTACCCATTTGTATCTACAGATATCCATAAATACATACATATATACTTATGTGTAGTGGCTTTTTGACGGACTCGCTGTCGCTTGCGTTCGCGCATATTTCATAAAATCAATTAACATCAATCCAAAGCGACAGTTATTGAGAATAATCATAACCTGCACGTGCGGCAACATAAATTACCAATCAAACGGGACAACGCGAAAACGCGCGGCCAACATTAGCTGCTCATACACACAACCCACCCAACATTATGGGTATGGCTGAGATATAGCTACCCACTTGTTTCAGTTATTTATTAAAAAAAAAAAACCAGGTTACTGGTTGCTAAACAAGTAATTAATAACCAGAATCATTTATTAAATTTAAAATGGTACAAAATATTTAATGGTTGTGTTATATATTTGAAAAATTTAAATAATAGTCTTTCTATATTGTTACACAAATATTAAAAAATATTTCTCCAATAAAAATTGAAACAAGAAAAAAACGTTAACTTCGGTTGTACTGAATACCCTTCACACATACAATATATTCTTTATAAGATCCTTAATCGATCAGTTTGTATGACAGCTATTCGCTATAGTGATCCGATCTGCAATCTGTTCAGAGAGTATAGCGTTGGCTTTGATAATAACCCATGTCAAGTTTTAGTAGATATTTCGTCAAATAAAAAATCTTTCCATGCAATCACTTCATTCCGATCGTTCGTTTGATATGACAGCAACATATATGCGACTTCTGTCTGATATCTGGGCCATTCCCACAAATGAGTTGCTTTTTGGTAAGAAAAGTACGGGGTCAAAATTTCAGTTCAGTATCTCAAAAGCTGAGAAACTAGTTCATTTATATACAGACCAGCGGACAAGCAGACGGACAAGGCTTAATCGACTCAGCTTGACACGTTTATGCTCTATAAAAATATATAACGGGTGATCCATGTAGAAGTCATTTTTTCAATAGCTACTGTACGTATTATTCAAAACGGAATCACGCATCTTGAGACCCAGTATTCATTCCAGCACGTAGTGAAGAAAATATAGCAGCCATAACTAAGAGTGTACTCGAAGACCGTGGAGAATGGAAAGACTTGCATTCTACGTCGAGATCTTAAATTGAAAGTGTACACAATATAGCTTGTGCATCGCTTCGCTGTAAGGGTTCTTGAAAAGTTCCAAGAAGATCAGATATTTTCGAGCCAAACTTTGTTCAGCGATGGCTCAATTGGTATGTAAAGAAGCGAAATTGCCGCATTTGGGGCGAAGAGCTACCTGAAAAGATGAAAGAGCTGTCATTTTATCCATAAAAAGCAACGGTTTGAAGTGGCTTGTGGGCTTGTGGAATCATCGGTCCATATTTCTTCCAAAATGATGCCAGTGAGAACATAACCGTCAATGGCGACCGTTATTGTGCCATGTTAATAGACTATTTGACATCTGAAATTGAAACTCGTCATCTCGGCGACCTGTGGTTTCAACAAGACGGCGCCACTTCCCACACATGGCATTAATCAATGGATTTATTGAAACAACAATTCGAAGAGCAGATAATTTCATGTTTTAAGCGGATCGATTGGCCACCAAGATCCTGTGATATCACACAGTTAGACTTTTTCCTGTGGAGATAGTCTATGAGTTCAATCCCGCTTCGACTCAGGCCTTGGAGCAAAACCTCACACCTGTCATACGCCAGTTACCACTCGAAATACTCGAACGAGTCATCGAAAATTGGACTCAACGGATTTACCAACTGACACGTAACCGCGGCCAAAAATGCCAAAGAATGTTCCTTCGAATGATAATAAATATTCCCCATCAAATTTGAAGTTTCTGTGTTTTTTCTTCAAAAAGGTGGGGAACATCAAAATGAATCACCCTTTACGTTAGACAAATGCGTCCAACTATACAGTGCTCCTAAGAAATCCTTTTAAAGAAATCGTTACCAAAGATCGTTATCAGTTTCCAACTAACACATGGCTACAAAACTCTAAAGTTTTTCATGTACTTAATACATAGATATATATTATTAGACGTTCGGAGCTTAAAACTCGTAGATAATCTCTATTTTTGTATAAGCCGATAAAGTTTCCAAGCCTCTGAATTGGTAGAATGTTCTCTGTAGCGTAGCTGATTTGGATTCAAAATTTTTCTTTACGTCAATTTAGATTACAGCTAAGTGAAAAAGGTACAAACTCAGAAATAATATAAACTTTAAGAAAGCCGACACTATTGCCATAAAAAGTAGAATTTATTGTAGGCCACGGGGTGACTGCTTGTAAATTTAAATACCGTGGCAGAAGTCAAAGTGCAATAATAAGCGCGGAAACTTGAAATTGTTGCATACAAGATTGTTGCATGCACCACAAACGCCGCCTACTGCGACATTCCGCCCGCACTATGTGCAGCATAACGGCATTCTAAGCGACTGACTCAACCGCATTTTGACAAGTCACTCCAGTTGCCCTCACTCCCCTTTGGTTGCAAATACAAGTGACTATTTGTGATACTTGCACATCCATGAGCATGTGCATGTATATGTAAGTTTGACTGTATGTATGAATGTAGGTATGTTAGTATACTCGTATATGTATTAAGCTTGTGGGTGTGTTTGTAGTTGCATTTGCCACAATTGAGCTAAGCCGCAACTGAATTGACGTGAGTGACATGTGACCTGTCGGGAAGTTTGCGTGCAGACAAAAATTATTTGTTTACTTATTTGTGTATGTGTGTATGTATGTAAAGGTGAAAAACAACACAGCACATCAGGTGGGCCATGTGGGAGGAGAATGCAGCGAGTGACGAAAATATGAGCGACAAACGTCGGCTGAATCGTATAGAAATGACAGCTGGATATGCGTGCAATGAATAAAAAAATGTATATTTCCGCTATAAAAGTACAAAAATGCATTTGTGGAAATTCAGTGAAAGGCCGGCTAATGTTTCGTATATATATAAAGGGTTTTCGAAAAGGGATGTGCTGATAGCGTGAGAGAACACACTAGAGCTCGTGAGTTAAATATTTGAAATAAGCAAATTTTAAAATTATTTGCCAGACCACAAGCTTTGACTGACGTCGACACGAAAAAAATACCAAGAGGGTAGGAGACTTACAAAGTGTTTGGTCTACTGTTTTGTTTATGAACTAAAACCACTTTGTCCTCCAGTCAGTTGAAATTGACAAGCAAATATTGCTAAAAGTACAAAAAGCCATCGCAAATGTAGAAAAGCAACCCATCCCTGCAGCAGAACCCTATTTGACCGAGTTGCACTCAACTATATGCATTATAGCGCAAAGCATTCGCACTACGCCACTCGTAGCTTTCCATTTGCGCGCGCGTTCACTTTGATGGCATCGGATAAAATACAGCGGCGCTTTTCATTCACCTAACTGTTGTCACCGAAGTTGGGAGTTAGCGGTGATGCTAGCAAATTGCGGTTCGTGGCCTGCAAATCCGGCAACTGACATTGGATAAACTTCCGCACAGTGAGTGACTGACTTTCACATTGCCGCCTTGACATGTGCGCCATTGAATTTGCCATTGACTGCATTTAAACTGGAAGTAATTAAAAGTGGTTATTTAAAGGCGCCGATTTAAATCACTCTGATAAAACATGTAAAATATGGCTCTTTTTTAGGGTTTTTGTATTATATACATACATATGGTTTATTCATTAACAGACGGGTACATAGTTTGAAAAATTTAGCTGTTGTGAGGGATATGGGAGTTTAGCTCAAAATGGGTTGTTGCAGTAGAGTGCAGAAGAGAGCATTCCTTTTGTAATATTTTGAATATAAAAAGCCAACCTTCATATATCATTTTTAGCAATCAAAATTTCTGGGTCATCCTTAACTGACCCAGAAATTTTGGGCGAGTCCACAATAGCACACAAATCGGCACTTCATCTTTGTCTGTAACAGTGGGAGCTTGGTAGTGAAATTATCCAAATCATAGCTAAGCCCTCTGATAGTAGACACGTCTACGACATAAATTGGATGTTTTTTTTTATCGAGAGGTAGGTAGGAGTGCAGCCCTGTTATACGCAAAAATAACCTTCCGATGTTTTTTGGCTGTAATTTTTTTTAATGAAAAACTTTGATTCTGCTCTTGGATTATTTTTATTTGGTCTTTTAAATTTTTTTACATCAAGTCGAGAATATGATATCATGTAAATGGCCGCCGCCACAGCTGATTGTCATTTCAGCCCATTTTATGGCATATTCCATCACTTTGGCCAAAACTTCCGGCGATAGGTCCTCACATTCTTGACGGATATTGCCTTCAAGAGCTGCAAGAGTCTGAGGCTTGTTGACGTAAGCCCGCGACTTCAAAAAGCCCCACAAAAAGAAGTCTGGAGCGGCCAAATCAGGCGGTCTTGCAGGCCAGTGCAAATCGCCAAAACGGGAGATAAGGCGCCCGGGAAATGAATCCTTCAGCATATCGGTTGTGGCAAGTGCAGTGTGTGCCGTTGCACCATTCTGTTGGAACCATATGTTTTCCAATCCCAATTCATCAAGTTGCGGCAAAAAGAACTTATTGGTCATTACCACTCACCACTCACAGTAACTTCGAAGAAAAAAGATCCGATGACTCCTCCCGCGAAAACACCAAACCACACAGTGATTTCGAGCGGGTGTAATGGCTCTTCGTGGGTTACACGCGGATTTTCAGTGCCCCAGAGGCGTAAATTTTGCTTATTTACGTACCCGCTAAGATGGAAATGGGCTCCATCACTCATGCCAGGAAATCTGCGACGAAATTCACGTTGTGCCAAAGTCGCCGACCGATAATTGGTCAAATATATAGTAACCAGTAACCTGCGTTCTGGAGCAGTGTAGCGTACCATTGCTTATTTACGTGTATTTCGCACGTGTTTACTACACAAATGTTAGAACAAAACTGATATTAGAGGTCAATTGCAATATTTATAGCATCTTCTGTTAGGAGGATTACTTTTGCGCCGCCCTGCTATTTAATAAGTCGCTAGTTCTTTTCTTGCCAAATTTTGGCCGTAACTGATTAGTTATATTGCATTTTATTGTACTTTTCCAGCAACTATTGAGCTCTCTTCTAGTCGATCCTAGCGAGCTTGATATTAACTCTGGCTTGGATTCGTTAAGAAAAGCTCCTGACTTTGCCAACTTGTCTGCCTTTTCGTAGCCGAAAACGTTCCTGTCGCTAGGAACCCAGATCATGTCTAGGTGTAGTTTATCTTCTAATGGGCTCAGTGCCTTCTTGCAGATAAGGACCATATTGGGATTAGTCATAGGCAACGATCAGATCAGGAGAGCCGTCTGGCTATCCGTGTATATTGTTGCTTTGTGTATCCTCTCGTAGTTATACAATAAAACTTCGCAGACCTTCTCTATGCCCAGTACTTCCACTTGAAAGATATTAGCCGTGAACCGTGTTAAGGTGCCATATTATTTTTGTTCAGTAATGTTTGGCATTTCATCGCGGAAAGACTTACGCCTGTATGACGTTTACAAATCGTTCAAGTGAAGTACGAAAATACACGTTCTCTAAAAAATCTGCCTCGCGCGCTTCGCAGAACTTACGACCAACATAATCGGACTACTGATTCGTAACACCATCACTCATCTTGAGACCCAACGTTCATTATTGGACCATTATCGACCGAATAGTCCAAGCCCAGCAGGCAGTGAAGAAAATATAGCAGCCGTAGCTTAGAATGTGCACGAAGACCGCGAAGACTCGATTCGACGTCGTTCGCAGCAACCCGCACTGACGTATGGTGTGGATTTTGGGCCAGTCGAATCATCTGTGACGACCGTTATCGCGTCATAATAACTAACTATTTGATGACTGAAATTTAAGCTCGTGATCTCGGCGACTTCACCATTGATCCATATTTAGTTGTAATACTTGAACAGATTATTTTAATTTTGTGTACTCATAGTGAGACTTCAACTCGTTTAGAGGCATTTCTGCAGTGAAATTTCTATCCAAGAATGTTCCTGGTAAAATTTCTTAATACCTGTTTAACCTTTTTCAAAACTATAGCGTATATTATTCTTAGATACTTTTCTAAGTCCTAAAATATTTCCACCGTTGTCTCCTTTTTTACTTCAAGTGAATTCCGTAACCAGATTAGTGATTATATGTGGTTCGAAAAACCATGAACCTAAGAAACTCATTCAATTTAATTATTTTTAATGATAAATATCAATAACTAAATTATTTTTTTAATTATTTTTATTTAATAGGACCAAGTTTTTGGGGCCTTATCAATCCACAATGGAATATGTGCAACAAAGGGCGGCGCCAGTCACCAATAGACATAGTGCCCGACAAATTACTCTTCGATCCATATTTGCGGCCATTGCACATCGATAAGCACAAGGTAAGATCATTTGTATAGTTATGTAAAATCGTAAATATATTCAGGGATTTATGAAAATTAGTTGTAGTTCCACATTTGAAAGTGGTTGATTTGTCACAATTCCCGTTGTGCCATAAACTCGAGTGCAAGCATTGCTACAAAAACCCAAAAAAAAATTGTGGTTGAACCAAAATATGCAGACTTTAATAGTTAGGTTAAATTACATAACATTTATGCTATCTTCGAAATTCTGTTAGTAACACTCCTTACCCGTCCATCACTAGAACACATTTGAAGTATAAACATTGTGATATCATTTCCCTTTTGGTCTTTTTCCACAAAGTGAAAGACACACTGTCTACAAACAGACACACAACCCACTAATCGTTCAAAAACCATGTGTACAATCAATATCTCAAAGTCTTCTTCTTTCTCTTTCTCTTTTTTCTTCAAATTTTCGTCGCATCGCTTGCTGTCTGCCTGCTCGCTCGACTGGCTGATTGTTTGAACGCTTTACTTTGTTGACTGATTCGCTGGTTGACTCTTTGGACTGACTGTTTGTTTGGCTAACCGGCTGCTGGTGGTCTTGGCTCGTCGGTTCGTTGGTTGGCTGTTATCGCACAGGTTTCCGGTACACTACACAACACAGGTCAATCGCTCGTCTTCCGCGTCGACAAGGACACAAAGCAGCCGGTGAACATCACTGGCGGCCCACTTGCCTATCGCTATCAATTCGAGGAGATTTACATACACTACGGCACTGAGAACAGTCGGGGGTCAGAGCATTACATACAGGGTTATAGTTTCCCCGGCGAGGTAAGTACACACATATATGTAAATGAGACACCCGACAACTACTGACAGTTGACAGTTGACTAGTGACAACTTGTTGGCTAACGCAAGCATTTTTCACTTTACCGCTAATCCATGCACACTCTCTTTCTACTTCCACAGATACAAATCTACGGCTTCAACAAGGAACTCTATCACAATATGTCCGAGGCGCAGCACAAGTCACAGGGCATTGTGGCGCTCTCGCTCATGGTGCAAATTGGGGACACGCCAAACCCCGAACTGCGAATTATTACCACCACTTTCAACAAGGTTTTGTACCGAGGTAAGTGTGTTGAATTTGTGTTTGTGTTGCATAATCACACAGCGGGGGTGCTGGAGTGTGTGTTTGGATTTCAAATGTCAACGACATGCACTTCAAATGCGATTCCTAGCTCAGTTGTGTGTGTGTGTGGGTGTGCGTGGCGAAAAAGAAATTAACAAGACATGGAAGTTATTTCCGGTCAACAAAGTGCAAAGGCGAATTCAAATACGAGTGCGAACGAGTGCAAACATTCGCCCTGCAGCGGCCGCAAGCGAGTCCAGAGAACAGCGCCAAATATAGGCCGGCCGGCAGCAGTTATTATTTCTGCAGGACGTTTTACTTTCCTATTTCTCGTAGCTTAAATCATCAATATGGCGAGCCTCTAGCGTCCAGAACGATAGCCATTACGAACTGTAAAAGAGCCGTGTCTCAATGTTGGCGACCGGCAGCGCGCAAGCAAACAAGCCGGCTTTTAGAGGAAATAAAATAGTAAAAACAAATCAAAGCAACAATTCTATGCATGTTTGCACGTGTGCATTTGCCCTTTTCGCGGTTCAAAGCACCCACAATAAAAGCAACAACAAGCGTGTCGCACGCGCGCTCAAAGCTTTCGTCTCGTCGACGACCGTCTTAATACTCGCTTACCACCTTCGAGTTGGCGCAAAATTATGCGCTGCCAAATGCAATAAAAACGCCCGCTCATAATATAATAACAGGGCAGCAACAATGGCAATTGCCACTCGGCCTTCCGCTGTGCATTTCGCCACACAAATGGCCAGCAAGTGCGCGGCGTCCAGCTGGTTGCCCAGCGCCTCGCGTCATTTGAAGGTGCCAGCGTTGCCTCAGCGCAATAAAGTGGAAAGTAAAATGGAAGAAGTGAGAAGCGAGAAGCGAGAAAAGCCAATCAGTGGTAATAGTCGGCCTGCTGTTGTGTGTTGCTAGGCAATGCAAAACGTAAAGTGGCAGGTAAATTTTCCTACAACACCAATCCCGGAGTACCGTCACGCCAGGCACCTTCGAGGTGCGATCGCGTGGCCGGCGAAAGTGGAGGAAAATGGTGATGCGAAGAAATCGCCGCTCAAGTTGGACAAGGGTTACAAGTGCAAATAAGAGCAAATAAATAGAAACTGAAACTAAAAATGGGGATATGATTAGAAAAAATAAAGGCCAAATCGCGATAGTGTGTGTGGATAATAATTTACCGCTACCTTTTAAAAAATTGTGGACGGCAATAACTTGAAGTCGTTAAAGTGACTTAAGTAGTCGCGAGATCTAGTTTCAGATCTCTAGACGACTGCTCTGACATTGAAGTGGAGTTCACTCGCTGGCAGAAATATGGATATTCACTGTGTTACCAAAACGGTAATACCGGTCTTGAGCTCGCTTACTCTCAGTTTGTCTGTTTGAAACTACTTTGCAAAAGAGCTTGTGTGATTCAATAAGGTTAAGTTAGGTTATTCTGGTAGGCCATCGAGCCACATATAGAGCAATTTTGGTCCTTTGCGATACCAGATGGAGTTCAGTTACTAGGTCTATGAGGAGTAGTCATGCTTTAGGATGCCTGCGTTTGCCGCCAATTTTAACAGACTCTGTGCCTCACTATTGATACTTCCTCCAGTAAATCATACCGTGGGGACCTCAGATGCCTACAGCGTAGTCTTGCCGATCTGTCAGCCTCATTCTGCGGGCGTGTGTTGCCACCAGACAGTGACCAGTTAGTATTCCAATCATATTCCTATAGTCTCTTCAAGCGAATGCCATTAGGAACTTTGAGTACTTCCGATCTACCGTTTACAAATGTTGATCGCGGCTATATTGCAGATGGTCCATCCTTTGAGTCCAATTTTCGATGACTCGTTCCAGTATGACTCGCGTGATATTTTGCTTCAAGGCCTTAATCAAATTGGGATTGTCTACATAGACTGTAGACTTTACATATTCCCACAGGAAAAAGTCTAACGGAACAAAAATAAAATGCCAGCTTGATACGACTCATGCGTGATATTATATGTCAGAAATGGCTATTGAATAAAGTACTTGGATCACCCATTATAACCAAACTGAGAACGCGTTGGAACGTCCTCCTGAGAGGTCTAGTCAACACTTGCCCTTGCGTGGCTCGCGAATATTAGGATAGGACACTAGAGGTCCACTGAACTGGTTATCGCTGTCAAGATTAATCTAACTCTACTAGAAAGGGTTTTACCGGGCATTGTCCAATAATTATACGACGAGTCTAAAAATTTGACAGACACCAATTTTCTGTGGAGATAGAAACATTTCAAAACTATTTTTGCTAGACTGTTCAGCCTTCCCTAGACTTAGGTAGAAACATCTTTGATATCATACCTTTAGCAAACTGCATAAATCGGCAGATTTTGAAATTAGCCGAGGAGAAGTTTCCGTAAAGGCTCACATGCTTCTTCATAACTTTTTTCAATTAAATTATCACTGAAATCAATATATCTCGTCGTCGTGATATCTCATCCAGTCATAATGTATATCGTCACATAAAATGCAAAACAGTGCATCATCAAAAAAAAAAAATCGAAAATCGGTGACAGATAAAATAACAAATATATAACCATTTTATAACCAAAACTGAAATTTTATTTCATTATGAGTAGTTCGTTTTTCCTTCGTCTGCAAACATATGAAAAGTACTTAAGCAACAGCCAGAGTAAAAAATTTTAAATAGAACCAAGTTTCCTTCAGCAAACAGACATTTTCTTTCTCAATAATCATACATTCTATTCTTCATTTTTAGGGTTTTCGACACCCATCAGGCACATATCAGTGCGATCACTGTTGCCAAACACGGATCACTACATCACCTACGAGGGATCCACAACGCATCCTGGCTGCTGGGAGAGCACCGTTTGGATAATTGTAAACAAACCCATTTATATCACAAAGCAAGAGGTGAGCATTGCCCTTGGCCACACTAAAACTACACTATGCGATAATTAACTAAATATGTATCAAATTTATGCTAAATGTAATCATTTTGACGTAAGTCTCGCCAAAACCAAGCGGCCAATAAAAATAAACACATGCGTGTGTGTGTGTTCGTGTAAGTGCGCAAAAGCGCAATGAAGGCATAATTACAACCTAATTGAACTTAATTAACCGCATCAGCGAATTTGTTTATTTCGGTGGTTAAATTACAAATTGAATTCTGCGTATAATTTTAATTGTCGCACAGAAATAAATAGGCTGCAAATACGAACTTGCAACTGCGTGTGTATGCATATATGTGCGTGTTAGCGGCGATATTAATCGAACAAATGCAGTTATGTTGGTATCATACTTAATGTTATATTATTTATTTAATGCAAATTTTAGCTCAGGTTCAATAAATTATTATTTTTTTATTTTAATGTTGGAGGTAACCAAGCTATACTCTTCTTATACTGTCCTTTCATAGAGAGGCCTATTCTATTTTCAGCCAATACAAGCCCATTTATCGACTGCTTTGTCTACTGTCATATAATAAGTCGGCTTTTAAACAAAGTCTGCTCTTTTCAGCCTAAAGGTTCAGTATTTCATCCAGTTTCAAGTGTGAAAATATTTTATCCCTTCGATCCCGCGACTGATCTCCTGAAGGATCTCCGAAAAAGGGTACCAGGCGGTGAGAAAGATTTTTCTGCTTAAAGTGTCTCATATCCAAAACCAAAATTAAAGTGACTATTACAAAGAATAAATGTAATGATTGAAGACTTCTTCTTCTACAGCCGAGTTAACAACAAGCAAAGTTAGGTCCTTCTCCACATGGTCTTTCCAACGGAATGGAGGTCTGACATTGTTGTTGGTGTTAATAATGGTTCCAAGATATACGAAATTACCTACGACTTCGCAGTTAGGACTGTCAACAGTGACGAGGGTGCCCAGTCGCGAGTGCGACGACTGTTTGTTTGACAATGGAAGATATTTCATCTTGCCCTCGTTCACTACCAGACCCAGTTGCTTCGCTTATTTATCCATTCTGGAGAAAGCAGAACTAACGGCGCGGGTGTTGAGGCCGATGATATCAATATCATCGATGGGCTTTAATCTTTCACACAATACGCTCCTTATACGCGATATTGAGGAGACTTATCCCACAAAAATTGGCGCAGATCGTGGGGACTCCTTTTTTGTTGATTGAGCAAATCACACTTAAATTCCAATCGTTGGGCATGCTTTTGTCCGACCATTTTCTACAAAGAAGCTGATGCATGCTTCTTATCAGCTCTTCGCTTTTTAGCTCGGCTGGCAATCCATCGACCCCCGCCGCTTTGTTGTTCTTCAGGCGGGCAATTGCTATTCGAACCTCTTCATGGTTGGGTAATGGAACGTCTGCTCCATCGTCGTCGATTGGGGAATCGGGTTCGCCTTCTTTTGGTGTTGTGCGTTCACTGCCGTTCACCATGATGTAGAAGTGTTCCCTCTAAAACTTTATTATGCTCTGGGCATCGGCTACTATATCTCCTCTGGGGGTTCTACAAGAGTATGCTCCGGTCTTGAAACCTTTTGTTAGTCGCCGCATTTTTTCGTAGAATTTTCGAGCATTACCCCCGTGGTATGTACGTTACATTAAGGCTTAAAAAGTTATTATATTTCTAAGATTCGGTCTTACTGTGCAGTCCTTTCCTTTTCACAGTACTACAGTCCTAGTACCTTTCCACACTAACTCTATTCTAGTGCAAGTTTGATATGACTACTTGAAAGCTCAGTCAAGAAGGTTTTGAGGATCTGCTCAACACTTTATATCACTTTTATATAATTCTGACAGTATTTTCCCCATCAACCGAAAATTTTGCGCTCCAATAAATCCGTAACTGTATGTTGATATGTATTTTTAATGTAACTGTAAAGTGGTATTTAATTGAAACGTTCTGGTCATCTGGCTTTTTCGACAATATGCAAGCCAACATTTCTGCGATGAATATGAGATGTGAATGCAGCCGGTGAATCGAACAGTATCGACCATACCCGTTCGCGGCCAACCGAAGTGTGTTGGTGTAGTGGTGCAGTGTGCTCACTTTCACCACATCGCTGGCGCTTAATATAAACGTAATTACGTGTTAAGTGCTTGTAATTTGTTTAAAGCGTTTTATTGGAGATTTTTTCATACTTTCACACAACAATTACAATTTCAATAATGTTTACAATCAGCAAAACACACACACACACGCATGCTTATTCAAAAATACTGCCCAGTTCACACACACACGTGTTTAAATGCAAATTAAGTTATTGGCAAAAAGTTGCTGTTGAGTATAGGCCGATAAAAGCTCAAAATTAAATATTTACACTCTCGGAAGTGATTCGGGCGGCTCGAAAAAAACCATCGTAATGAATAAATTATGCGCCTAACGAAGCAATAAAAAATTTAAATAATTGTGTGTGAGCATTATTTGCTTTAAAACCCCATATGTATGTATATGTGTGCCACATAATTCACTTTTAAGTTTACTTAAATGCTTGCAACTCTACTTTAAACTTTAATTTATTTAAAAGTGCTGTTTAAACAAATTACTAACTATCTTCTGACGATTACTCTACTTTATTTTTGTTATAAATATCAATTGAGTTTACCGAAAGTATAACTTCAGACGTGAGCCCACCAATGAGCTTTGCCAAGTTCATTTTTGCATTTGAAGGTCTCATTGTTATTCGCTAGACAACGCTCGTTACAATGCTGTGATAGTTTCGGTTAGAGATCATCTTGAAATATAGTGGCAGGACTGCGATGAATCCGCAATTAATCGCTAAAAACTTATGGCTACTGGCACTTTGCTTCTTTTTTTCTTTTTACGTGGAACAAATTGTTCCTTTTATTCACGCGTGTCCTATAAAGAGTGTAATTGTTCAGCGTCCGCTTAACTCTCCGTCTATCTGTGCGGATAGAGCGTAGTATATCTTTAATGCAGTCGAAGTTAACTTTTTTTTCAAAATTAAAAAAAAAGTTTTGGACTTAATATGCTACCTTGGAATAAATAACCTTTTAGACGATATACCAAATTCTTCTTCTACTTCTCTATTGGCATATACACCGCTTACTCGGTTATAACCAAGTCTACAACAGCCCGCCAGTCCTTTTTTCTTTCCGCTATTTGGTGCCAATTGGGGATTCCAAGGGTAGCCAGGTCTTTTTCGACCTTGTCTTTCCAACAGAGTGGAGATCTTCCTCTGCTTTCCTCGGGGTACTGTGTCAAGCACTCTTAGAATCGGAGCGTTTCATCCTTTCGGACGACATGACCTAGCCAGAAAGGCGCAGTCTCTTAATTTGCTGGACTATGTCAATGTACAGCTCATCGCTCCATCGACTGCAGTATTAGCCGTTGCCAATGCGGAAAAGACGATAAATCTTCCGCAGAATCTTTCTCTCGAATTTCAGCTCCCCGCAGGACGGGGATGATTAGTGCCTTATTTGATCTTTGTTCGTCGAGAGTGGACTTTATTTCTCAATCGCCTACTCAGTCAGAAGAAGGACCTAAGAGTTATTTGGCCTTGGCTTTCGAGGATGGCATTGTTGTTTATCTTAATAATGGTTCCAATATAAACGAAATTATCTACGACTAGCCGTAGTCGTCATCAAGAGGGGGGCTTTCATCTGAGGCTCTTGTTTCTATTTTATTGGTGGCATTTTTTATGTGGCAGGTCCCAAATCCCGCGCACAACCCTGTTAAGGGATGGTTCGTTTTCTCACTTTAGCCTTTCTTGAAACAGATGTTCTCTGGCTACCCAGAGGATACTTCGTCTAAGACCGAAAATCTTGAGCCATACGTGATTGACGGTCAGAAAACTTTCCTGACTTGCGTGAACTTCTACGAATGAATCAATTCTCCATACCGAATTTTACCGACTCTACAGGTATACGTCCCAATACACTTAAGAAAGGCATATACCTATTAGTGGCCTAGGAAAAGTCTACATAGGAACAAAACTGGAATCAGGACTGCAACTAAGCTGAACACATCTATAGTTTATGGAAGCTTACTTCAAATTTGTTATTCGTGACATTATACGAATTTTAAGCACCAAGTTTTCTGTGGACACCTACCACATTACTATGTATCAAGAAAATATTGACAGTCATCAATTACTTTTCTAAAAGAAGAGCTCTTTCGACGCCTTTTCTAATGTTTAATTATCTTTGAGACAAAATTTAACCATTAAACTGCTCTCTCAGAGAAATTTAACCATGGGAATTTTTTTCAAACGTCACTCTAATCACATTTCTTGCTTTTGATTGCAGTTGTACCAACTCCGACGACTGATGCAAGGCTCCGAGAGTACACCGAAAGCGCCGCTAGGCAATAATGCGCGTCCCGTGCAAGGACTACACCATAGAACCGTAAGGACAAACATAGACTTTAAGCGTAATAAGGTGAGTAAGACAACAACCACAAATCAGCACACAAATATTGCGATAAGCAATTTTAAAGAAAAACTGCAATGAAACATTAATGCAACTGCCACAATCTACTTGCCACTCTTTGCAGAATCAAAACTCGTGTCCGACCATGTACAAGGACATGTATTACCGAGCGAATCGCTGGTCACCGGACACCGGCTTATTGATTCGTTGACCCAACACAGGGCACATGCAAATAAATTACAATAATATTAATAATAATAACAATAATGGTAATGGTAATGGTAATCATAACGTTAGTAACTGTAATAGTATTGGTGACATCGGCAACTACATTTGCGATAAGTGTAAAGACAACGGTAATAAACACTACGACACGCATGCGTACAACAACGGCAGTAACTGTGAATATAACAACAACAGCAACAAAAACATCATCAACAGCAGCAGCATTGTTGCGCTGAGAGATTGCCGCTGTATGCCGAATAATTATGAACGCAGCATTTGTGGTCAGAATTGCAGCTGCAACAACACCAGCAACAGGGCAACAAGTGACAACTTTAATTGTGGCAACAATGGCACACGACAAACAACAGCAATATGTTCGAGCGCTGCGGCGAGTGTCGGCAATTTGCGTGCAGCAATAAATGTGCGCGATAATATTCGAATTCGTTATTACGGCCACCGTGCGGGGCGCGGCAATCGCCAAGATAGCCGCAGTGCCGCGGCGAATGCGCCAATGCGGCAGCTGCAACTGTTGCTGCCAATTTCAGCGCTGCCCAGCGCGCACACCGACTTCGCGCTTTTCCACGCTTAATTTCGCACATTTGTCATTATTATGCCGATCTGCACACAGATGCAATTCTTCGCCCACACACACATACACACATTTATTTTTGTGAGCGTGCGTGTGTGTGAGGTATATTTAAAGTATTCGCTGCTTTTCGTTATTAAATTAAATTGTAATTCGATTCAGTTTGGCAACACTATGTATAAAAAAAAAAATAATTAACAAATTACATACATACGAATGCGTTGTGGCATCAGGTATACTACGCGCAACTCGAAGCTTCATACATTTAATGTGCGAAAAAATGCACATAAATCAATACTAACGGGTTGTATGCATACCAAGCAACATTTGTGCGCATGTGTGTGCGCATTTGGGTCATTGTATGTGTATGCCGATACTCCAACACAGAAAATATACAATAATTGTAGCTAAATAGAACTCATAATAATGAATTAATATGCAAACTGTATGGGCGGACAATAACTACAAAATAACTAGCAAAAATTAATTAATGGACACCGTAAATACATATACATACACACATGCATATATAGTTACTTACGAAATATAAGAAAAAAAGCAAACAAAACCAAATAAAAACTCTCCAGCAAGCAGAACTCTACGCATACTTATATACTCAATAAATCTACTCATTAGTCACAACTACAATTATGTATAATTAACCGCTTCTGCTTGACTCATACTCACTATCACCCATACAGCCACGGTAATGTAAGCTAATGCATAAAGTAAAGTATTAATTTTATAGCCCTAATGTAACTAGTTTATGAGTAGTGTTACCGTTTTTTCAAAATCTGCTTTATTTCTCTCTTAAAACAATATGAAATGGCTGACAAAAAATTTACGATTAAATCCGAACAAGTTTTTAAGTGAGGTGGAATTCAGATAGCTAGACAAGAACAGCTTGATATTTCAATGACTAAACATGAGAAAAGTGTTATGTCCCAGCATTGTCTTAACCATATATAACTGCAGGCTAAATGTAAATATTTTCAAGATGATGGAACCATACTTCACTCTATCCGCTAACCAATTTTCTATATTGAAACTAGTCAAGCAAAACACATATTTCAAAACGTGCTGTCACTTTCAGGGGGTATTCTGGTCTAGAAGCATGAATTTCAGGTAATTTTTAAAGTGTCGTAAAAGAAAGGCAATTAATATTTTTACTATCCATTTTTATTTCTTATTTGTTAATTTTAGAAGAGTACAGAAAAAAATTAAAAAAGTAAAAAATTTCAAAAATTATGAGCTGACGAAGTGGGGGTCCCTAAAAATTTCCACGTCACCACACCAATGATTTCAACCCTCCTAGTTAACTGAAACCAAAAAAAAAAAAAAGATTATTAATCTAGAATAATGTCGCAATGGTCGGAACTACAGAAAAGTGGGAAACAAATTTTTTCACAAAAAGGCGACTGCCTGAAAAAAAGTTTTTTTGGATCACTTTTTCTGACTATTTCGAATTTTTTAAAAATAATAAAAATAAAAATTTGGAGATCGGGCTAGTTCCAACGATAGACAAGCCTATAAAGAAGACTCTATAAAAATTTCAAGTAAATCGGTCCAGTAGAACCTGAGAAATCGTGGGTATTGTTCCGAAAATGTCAGTTTTGAAAAAAAAAAACGCGTTTAAAGTTTCCCTAATGTCTTTTGTTCGATTAGTTCCGGCCGAACCAGTTTGGATGCCGGGTCAGAAAAATGCCTATATCTCCGAAAATAATTTGAATTTTGAAAAATCCTCTTGTACACATATTCTTGAATAGTTAAACTTTGAAAAAAAAAATTAGATTTTTTTTTTTAATTTCTAGACCAGAATACCCCCCTTCAATGGATTTCTTCTTCGTTCAGATTCTAAACTCAAATGAGAAACGTTTGCCACTTCGCCTAAAATCTTATAATAAAATGTAGAAGTTAGTTCTTGGTGTCTTTCTCATTTTCTTAGTAACACTTTCTAGCGGTAACTCCTATGATGGAAACAGCATTGAGGTTGAGTTTAAGAACATAAAGAAACTGCTCCGCAAAAGGAAATTGAGAAAGTTATTGGCAACAAGCAACAGGTACGCGCCATTCAAAGCTGCTATTGTGAGGCTACAACCTCGTCTACTAATCGCATTCTATACTGAGAACTGCAGGCTCAAGAAACACTTGTCCAACATACATAGGTATGGTCTGTTGTGCAAACAGCCAGTTTTACGACATGGAACCGCAAACTCCTGAGCCTCTGAAGATAGGGTTGTACAGTATTACGTAGACTCAGGGTCAAAGACTTTGAATCCATTTATCTGGATACGCATCACACCACTTCAATAGGGCACATAAAGTTTCTAGAATTTATCAGAGTGCTGGGTCATTGTGAATATAAAGGGAGATTCATTTCGAAGTTCGAGAACATTCTTTTGCTCCAAAACCTGAATCGAACCAGGATTGTCCGCATAGACTTTAGACTTTACATATCCCCACAGGAAAAAGTCTAACGGTGTTATCTGGGTGTCCAATCGACGGGCCGGTAATGTAAAATTATCTACTCACCCAAGTGTTCTTTCAATAAATCCAATGACTTATGCGATGTGTGGGAAGTGGCGCCGTCTTGTTTAAACCACAAGTCGCCGACATTACTAGCTTAAATTTCAGGCATCAAATAGTCGGTTATCATGAAGCTTTTTGTTGGCTCGAAAACGTTGGATCTTCTTGGAACTTTTCAAGAGCCCATAGAATAAATCGAATGTCGCTTGGAGAGGTCGAGCGACTTCAGTTCTTGCACAAGCTGTATTTTGCACGCTTTCCAATTTAAGATCTCAAAGTAAATTCATTCCATACATCCACCTGAGTTGCTTAGAATGACACCGAATCGACTCTCCAAGGTCTTCGTGTACACTCGCAGCTATGGCTGCTATATTTTCTTCACTACGTGCTGGACGCGGTCTATTCGTTCGAATATAATCTAATACAGTATGCTCAGTAGATCGATTATGTTGACCATAAGTTGAGCGAAGCGCGCGAAGCACATTCTTTACAGACAGTGAAATTTCATAATAAAGTTGAACGATTGTTAAAGTTGTTCAGACGTAAGTCTTTCTGCGATTAAGTGCCAATGGAGAGTAAACAAAAATAACATGACAGCTTGACACGTCTCATGCGTGGTCTGTCAACAAAAGGCTATTGAAAAAAGTACCTCTACTTGCATCACCCGTTATGTGATAGAGAAGAGAACACGGTGAGGTTGCGGAGCAAACTTCAATTAGGTTCTATGGTATTCCTAAAAATGTCGCAACTAGGCGAAGTGCTTGTTCGCATATCCCTTAATTCGAAAAATTTATAAATATTTGTACAATTATTGACAATATTTTATTTATTGGTTTTATACTTGATTAAGGGTCTATCTGAAGTCCATCCACAACCTCAGCAATTATCATACACGCCAAACTGTTGTTTTGTCCCTGAGCATAGCATATTAGAACGGTAAATATTCATGTTAACATAGAAACTGTAAATTAAATAAAAGGCAAACTAGACAAGTATTTAAAGGTGGAGTGAATTGTGTTGCTCTCAGTAGGCGCTAACCATTAGAGATTAATCCCAGTGAGTAAAATAGGCGGCCGCTATTTGTTTTGAGTTGAAATGCCTAGTAATTATTAGCTGATAAGTACGTTAGTGACTAAAGAACCTAGAGTTTAGTGCAAGGCTGCAAAATGTTAGTAAATGTGTGCAATTCAGTTGAAAATATTTAATATCGGAAAGTAGTAATCAAAATACAAAGTAAACAAAGCGACACAAGGAAGTCATTATTTAAGTGTTTGTTGGTTAATTTCGCATACGAATAACTCATAACTGTGTAATATGTATGTATGAATTAATGTAAAAATCAGTCATTAAATATATAATTGCGAGGCAAATATGATTAATAATGAATTGGAGGTGCGTACATTTGTAATGAATTATTAGACACTTGTAAAAATCTGCAATGCATTAATTATTTCTGTGCAAAAAGTTAAGATTATTCCGTTAGTTATGGCGTATAAGTAAATTAATTAATTAATAAGTTGATATTTGCCGCTAACAATGGAAGCAGACAAAAACTAAAAGTTAAATATTTATGAAATAAGGAAGGAAACTGAATGTAAAGTTATATATGCAATGAGTTGATCGGTTTATAGCCAAAGTAATGGCAGTAAAACGCTGCAAAAACAAAAAAGTCAACTGCAAAATAGCAAAAAACGAAACGAGAAAAGAATAAAAACTAAAATTATATCAAATGGTTTGGGCGTGTTTTATTGCTTTGATATATTGTATGTATTTGAGCACCGGGAAGTGATTCTGATTCAATAATGATAGATATGTATAACTGGAAAATCAACCATCAGAAATTGATATACTAAGTTTAGACGTGGTGAAATGAGCACCGAAGACGAAGAGATTGTTACCGAAGAAAATATCATTAAAGTCCAGAAAATAATTTTAAATGACCGTAAAGTGAAGTTGCTCAAGATAGCAGGTACTCTAAAAATTTCAACTGAATGTGCACATCATTTGGCTCACGAATATTTCGGAATAAGAAAGCTCTGCGTAAAGTGAGTGCCGCGCACATTCGACCAATAAGAACGATGAGTTGATGATTCGGTGCAGTGTTTGGAGATGTTCAAGCATAATAAACTCTAGGTTTTGCGTCGATACGTGACAATATATGAAACATGGCTCTATTATTTCACTCTAAAGTCCAATCGACGGTCACCCGATTGGACTGCAGCCGATGATGAAGCCGCTTCAAAGTCTGTAAAACGCATCAGTCAGCTGACGAGGTTATAGCGTCTATATTTCACGAAGTGCATGGAATAATTTTTTTGACTACCTTGAAAAAGGAAGTGACTATGACATTGCATTACTGAACCATTTTGAAGTACGAAAAAAAGGCAATGCACCGTGTCACAAGTCACTCAAAACATTGACAAGAATACATGAATTGGATTTCGAATTTTTTCTGCATCCTCCATATTACCAGATCTGCCCCCAAGCGACGATTTTCTGTTCACAGATCCCAAAAGAATGCTCGATGGGGGAAAAATTTTGGTCGAATGAAGAGGTGATCGCCGAAACCGAAGTCTATTTAGACTCAAATGACAAATCGTACTACAAAAATGGCATCGAAAAGTTGAAGGGTCGCTACAATTAGTGTTTCACCCTTGAAGGGAACTACACAGAAAAAAATGAATTTTTCCAACAAATGTATTTTACTATGGTAAGCCATGGAGTTTCTAATTGACCAGCTAATGTGGCATGATAATAATATTATTCCTTTTAAATGAATAATTTCCGCAGCTTGGAATACAAAGAAAATAAGAAAGCAGTCCTCAGCTTTCACTGCGCATTAACTGATACTTCGTACATAGGGTTCTTGATATCCACAAATCAACCACATATGTATGTCTTAATATATTTTTTTCGGTGGCACAAACATAGTGTTACATAATGAAATTATCATTCAGTAGTGATTTAGGTTACAAATTACTGCTTCTTTACTCTTCAAGTTATGACTGAGTCCTAAGCTGATCAGACTATTTTTGATCTCTGCCCACCTTTTTTCAGGTTTTGAAGCTAACCTCAACTAACTACCAAACAATCTGTTCTTTACGATTTTTCACCGCCTGGTTAACTCAGTGAAGTTATCAACGTCTGTAAAAGTGTACTCATATAATCTATAGCTCTCATATAATTTTGTTACTGAATCTGATGACTATCGACCTACTACTTTATTTTCTAACCCTTGCATGTACTAATGTAACTATTTTTAGTATTCACATTTATTGAAAATATTTTCATAAAACAAACATTGCTTAGAATTGCAGCCAAAAATAAATGGAAGGGCAACATTTCAAACTGATTACACAAATAGTAAATTTTTATTTGACTTTTAGTCAATTTACCAATGAGCTTTGGAGGGTTCAAGCACTTTGCGAAACATAATCATGGAATGCATTTAAAATACAAATACTATGCAATGCCATTAATTAATCAACATATCCGCCAGACACATGCCGCATCCGCTGCGCTTCCCTCGTCTGTAAAGCGCACTGCTCCCGCCCGTTCACACACACCTCCCGCCATTTGCACGCTATCATTGGAAATCATCAAACATTCGCCACACCCACCAAATATTTGGCCTAAAACCGTTAAAATATGCAATTGTAATTTCCGTTAGTAAATTGTAAGCGCCCCTCAGCCTCCGCATTTCAGCGCCATTTTCATTTCCTGCGTGCCCCCGCACACAGCACACTAACACACTCGCCTACGCATTTGAACGGATACGCAGCCACCCCAACACCGACTCTGCAGCAGACAGCCATTGACCGTTATGTAATGTGCGTTTTCGCCCGCCTCTCCGTCAAACAGCTGCATAACATTTGGTAATTTCTGTTGATTTTCAATTGCACAAATTAAAATTGGCGTGAAAAATCTCTTTGCGGTTATTTGCTCAAAAACTAATTACAAATTAAAATTGCCAATGCAATGCCAAACTGGTGAGAGGGTAGAGCGCTTTCTCTTTTTAGCGACTATTTAGCCCAAACATGTTTACTGTTATGCAATTTTCAAAAGTTCTAAAAATTACCGTTATCTTCGGATTGATTCATATGCCCCACAGTGTGATCTCTCTCTCTTGTAATAGCAGAGAAATCAATATGAACTCTTGTTAAGGATCATGAGGATATTAGTGCTGCCGAAAAGGGTTCGCATATATTTTTATAACAATATTTTTATATGCATTCTCTCTATATAGAATGCTCTCAATTTAGCCTCGAGCCCTCTAACATCGATAAGAAATATTTATGGCCTAGTCCATCTCTGCGTTTTGAACTGCTGCTCAGAAATTAAGGCTACAGTTGGAAGATAAAAGTCCCACAACTAGCGAGAGGCTAGCCTTACTGAAGACAAAGAGATCACAAAATCTCTTGGGATCAATCTTGAGCCAGACGGCTTTTGCAACTGCGCAAGGACCAATGATGGCCCAGCATTAGCCAAGCTTCCGCCAAGCCCAGCTATCCAATAGTAGAATACAAAAGGATGCGGGAGCACCGATCCGATAGTGGTTCTAGGGTAACGTTTTTTGCTAGCTTATCAATTTTGAAATTCCGCTATTCCCCGGCAACCATACCAACCTTATCGCAAAGACACTCGACGCTATTGCTAGTGAGGTTAGGCACTGCTTGACCAACCCGGAACGCACTGTAAATGAATTCAAGGCTATTATCGCCGCTCTGCTATCTAACTGAATGGTCACTTCTCTTAAGGAGGCCGCACTCCGGAGCAGCAAATCTACTGCCGCCTTGATGGCTACAGCCTCAGCCTGGAAGACACAGCAATAGACAGGAAGTCTGAAACTGGAGTTGGTAGAGAGCTTCCGACAGCAAATCCATCCACCAACCTTCCCCCCAACCTTTGATCCATCCGTGAAGAACCTCACTGCTCCTTTCCTCCAACAGCTTCTTTCCACCCATAACTCCCTCGTCGGTAT
Organism: Bactrocera zonata; assembly: GCA_037783105.1. Classification (NCBI taxonomy): domain Eukaryota; kingdom Metazoa; phylum Arthropoda; class Insecta; order Diptera; family Tephritidae; genus Bactrocera; species Bactrocera zonata. The sequence continues at coordinate 158,816 of JBAWJQ010004555.1, read as the reverse complement.
ATAGGCAGAGAAGGAGCCGCCAGAGTTCGTTTTGGCGACTCCATGATTTAGATGATCCGGTATACAGTCAAAGTGTGTGAAGATAACCGAACGTTCAGTTACGCGGGCTTTTAAAAACCCAGATTCTCTGAGTCACCTTATGACGATGTCCACGGCCATTATGTTCAAAATGGAGTTAAGTGCCATGTTTAGAGTGGACCTTATTGCAATACACATGCTGATGAGCGCAGCCCGTTGAACGTTCTCGAGTTTCTTTGCAAATGTGGTCTTTTCTAAAGCGCTCTACCACATAAAGACTCCATAGAATATAATGTGCTTTACTTGCCAATGGCTCCTCTGCAGCAGTAAAAGGCAATTCCTTCCTCTTTCTTTGATATACGGGTTCCATGAAACCTTCCTACCCAGGATGAGCCCTAGATATTTTACTCTATCCGCCAGTTGCAGATGGATGTCTCTCATTACCGGGATTTTGTATCTTTTAGTGAATAAAATCATTTCGGTTTTACTTGAGTTGATGCCGAGACCCATTTACACGTACTTTAGGCGAATTTTATATTATTTGGGTAAAACCTTCAAAGTACAATGTTAGTGAGCAAAAAATACCGAAAAATTGCGTGTTTATTTGTTGTTTTTATTGTTTGTGGGTTCAAGCCCATTGTCATTTAAAATAACTAATTATGCAAAACACAGCGTTTAATCGTTGTGAACAGTTGAACAGCAGCTAAAACGCGCTACGACGCCTTCTATCAGCGTCATTTGTAGCGGCTTCAGCAGGTGGAATGTGTGACATGGCATTTAGTGAATTGAAAACATTTGACTTGTATGTAATGACAAATACTCAAGGTGGCACAGGGTTTTAGTGTAAAGGTTCTATATAAATTATACTGAAATTATGAAGGATTGAAGCTTGTGGTAGTCCAACCAAACCACAGATATTTTCACAACTTTAGTATGGAATTTTGGATTGCTCAGAGTTTCGAATACCTGGAGATATTTTTAAGAAGTAGAAAGTAGATGGAATTGTATCACAGCATCCTGAACAGACCGATTTCAACTCCCTTTTACATTATTAAGAGTTATTTAGAGGTTAAAAAACAATATGATGGACCTGTTTGGATAATTTTTCGAAGGCGCTTGAGATTTCTAAAGACCACTTCGCGTTCTAACTGGTTACAAAGAGTTTAAATATTGTGTATTAACTTCGTCACCTATTCTCACATTTCATATCTAGAATTGTCGAACTATAAATATCTCTTAAAGAGTGATGAGCGCGGTCATAACCCGATATCATCTATTTTCATACTGGGATGGTCCACGCCAACTTTTCAGAAACGAATTAGTCATACTGAATTTTCTTATACACATTTATATTCTTTTCGATGCTTCCTCCTCGTAAAAAAACAAGAAACAAAAACAAAAAAACCTATCTGGATTTCTTTGAAATGTAACTTCTTCTTCTTTAATAACGTAGACACCATTTACGCGGTTATAGCCGAGTTTACAAGAGCGCGCCATTCGTTGCTTATTTTTGCAATGTGACCCCAATTGGAGATTCCTAGCGAAGGCAGGTCCTTCTCCTCCTGGTATTTCGAACGGAGGGGAGGTCTTCCTCTTCGTCTGACTTCCCCGGTGGGTACTGCGTCGAATATGTCAACGTCGTATCTCTCGTCCAAAGCAGTTTTCTTCTTTTCATTGGAGGCGTTTTTTATGTGGCGGGCCTCAAACCCAGCATACTACCCTGTAGAAGGAATGTTTCACCTTCTCACTTTAGCTCGCCTTCAAACGGATATTCTTTGGCTACCCAGAGGACATTTGGTCTAGGACCGGATGTCGTGAGCTGCTTGAGCCACATGAAAAAGAATCGTTTCTAGCCACTCCCAAGGAATTGCGTGAATTTTGAAACACATGACCCCATCCTACCCTCTAATGTCCCTAAATACCATTATTTTTGGAGAATCTTTACATTTTTTTCTTTAATCTTAAAATATAACCCTTTGAATAAACCTCGTTTCCATGTAAGGATTTTTCGTAAGCTGAAATTAAATTTCAATTGTTTTACAACAACACTAAAGCCTCTGACGTGGTCATGCATCATTGTTAATTGTTTCAGCTGCCAGAGTTCAATAGAATAACGACGAAACAAAGTAAACAACAACAGTTTATAGGTTAAACACCTAAAATTGGGCTATCGAAATTGTTTGGTTCATTGTGAACGCACAAAAGTATGCATCAATTTGCAGCTCAACTGCAGAATGTCAAGCCAACGGATAAGCGCAAAGCTCAGTCAGCCGCACCTAATGAACGCGCACGCATTGTGTCTGTGTTTGTGTGTGAGTGTGCTTTTACGCCTAAATGCACCGCGTGCAGCGCGGTTATAATTGGAATGTTACCTTGGCGAATAGTTTTTGGAAAACATTTGGCTGGCGTGACAGAGCGAGTGTCATGTCTATTAAATTATGTAATTGGTTTCAAATTGAGCGCATGACGCTAAGCAGCATGCAACATGTGCGCGCATGCTAATTTCTGTCTGTGTGCATGTGTGCGTGTGCGCTTGTCATAAAAGCGAAATTTCGTTTGTTTTCCGATGCGTTATTCGGCCGCAAAACCGCAATAATACATGAAAATAAACTCTTGCACAAATAAATTTGCGAAATGCCGCATACGACGCACGTTTGTGTGTGTGTATGTGTGCATGCCTTTATGATGCATGTGTATGAATGTGGGCTTATATATCCTTGTGTGTGTGTGTCACTCAAAAACAATGCCTTTGGCCAGCGGCGCGTGAAAATGGCGGCGGACCACGCCTGGTTCATGTTGAAAGCACGCGAAATGCGCCGCCAAAAGCGCACCGCCGCAACTCGACCAACTCGAGCTGGAGCGGAATGCCACTGCAGGCACTACATATGGCTGCAACATGATACTACTCCGGCGCATACATGTGTTGCATGCCACATGTCATACGCTTCATGTCGCGTGCTGCAGGTTTCCAGCGCCGCCATCCGCTGTCCACTCACACACACACGGCACGAGCGCGCACACAGCCGCAGCGCGTTTGCGACTAATTAAAATGCACGTGAAGTGAAGGCGTTAATCCGCGATTCGCGCATAAAATAATCGCCTGCGAAATATTTATTGTATTATGCACGGAGTTATGAAGCTTTAATGAGGTGGCGCAGCGCACCTGCACACACACATGCGCACATATGTACATGTGGTATGTGAAACGCGTTCAGCTCTCGAATTCACAAACGCGGCCTGCTGGGAATTCAGCCTTTATGCCGCAGCGTGCAAAGCGTAAAGTGTTGTTAATTAATTTCCAATTATTATTTTTTTTTTTTTGTTTAAATGCGTGCGCCTTTTGCAAAATAGTACACCCGGCATTAACGTGGCTTTGTGAAGTGTTTGTAAATGGAAGCCCTTTTTCGCTCATTATTTGATATTTTATCTCTCATTATTCAAATTAAGGTGGAAGGGGGGGAGTATAATGCTGTGATAATAAATAGGTAAGTAATTAAAATCGCAAAAAGTTTTAAATGTCCGCAGTGAAAGCCATTTGAGTTGGCCGATAATTGGCATTTACTTCAAAAGAAAATTGCAGCCAAAGGTCAGTCGTCGCCTCGCTGGATAATGGAGCGCTGGAGCCTGCATATTAACAAATGCAGTTGCCGATTAGACATGCATAAATCCCCTTAAAGCTCTTACCGTGAAATTTGTTGCCAATCTTTATGGAAATATGTTTCTGTACAAACTTTTCTGATCCAATCATCTATTTCAAAAATATGAGACGAGGAAGATGTTGTGTGATTTACTACCTCACATAGTCTGCTCTTATTTCAATAGACTTGCAAAGCGGTGCTTCAATTTTGGTAACCTGTCTGAATAATATGTTTTCGAAAGCGTTGGCGTCGATAATCTTCTAATTCGGCTTAAATTTCTGCTCGACAAGTGACTTCCTTAAGGTTGAAAATAAAAAAGAAACCTAATGTCCAATTTGACAGGTTCGACGGCGCGTTTTCTAGACATCCGTCAAATGAGGCTATTTCGTTTACAATTTTGCGCCAATAATACTTCAACATAACGGTCGATCCAAGTATCAAAGTACCTCAACTTTTTTCAATCTTTTTTTTTTTTACAGATCACGCGAGATCAAACTGTTATGTTTTTTTGTTCGTACTTTTGGCATTTCATCATGGAAAGACTTACGCCTGAACAACGTTTACAAATCCTTCAACTTTATTACGAAAAATCACGTTTTGTTAATGTGTTTCGGGCGCTTCCCTCAACTTATGGGCCACGTAATCAGCCCACTGAGCATTCTGTTCGCAACATTATCACCCACCTTGAGATCCAGCACTCATTATTGAATGAAATTCGACCGAATAGACTACGTCCTTCGCCGGTAGAATCATCGTTCCATATTTCTTTAAAAATGATGTTGGTGGGAACGTAACCGTCAATGGGGACCGTTATCGCGCCATCATAACCAATTATTTGATGCCTGAAATGGAAACTCGTGTCCTGGACGACATTTGGTATCAACAAGCCGGCGCCACTTTCCTCATATCGCATCAAGCAATGGATTTCCTTCAGTGAGCAGATAATTTCACGAATTGAGCCGATCGATTGACCACCAAGATCGTATGACATCACACCTTTAAGCTTTTTGCTATGGGACATGTAAAGTCCAAAGTCCCGCTTCGATTCAGGCTTTGGAACAAAACAACACGCGTATCATTCGCCAGTTACGAGTCGAGATGCTCGAACGAGTCTTCGAAAATTGAACTCAGCAGTCGGACTATCAGAGACGTAGTCGCGGCCAACATTCGAAAGAGATAATCTTCAAAAAATAAATGCCAAGGAATTGTTCTTAGGAATGAAATAATATTATCCCATTAAATTTGAAATTTCCGTGTATTTTTCTTTAAAATTGTAGGGAACCTCGAAATGGATCATCCAATAGTATAGCTTCTTAAGGGGTTACATGAGCATTGAAGAGCAAATTCGGCCTATTTTCAATATTTTTTTTTTGTTTTCTCATATAAATTATTCAAACTTTTTAGTATTCCAAAGATACGTATTTAAAAAGGTTTTGGGAAAATTTGAAAAGAAAATTTTCGAAATCGATCATTACGGTATCATTTCCGGCAGTCCCTCGGAAAAAAGGCGTAATTTAATTAAGACCAAGTATTAGACCAGGAAAAATACAAAAAAGTGAAAAGTGTTTCGAAGATGTTTTAACAAAAGAAAAATGTAGATTTAGAAAATTTCTTGACATATTTGTTTTTTTTTTTGTTTTAAGTAGTTGTAATTAAACAAACATCATCATCCTTCCTTCAAGACCTTGTAGTTTATATCTCCAAGAAATGTGCATAACTTTATTAAGAGGAGAACTTGACTATCGATTTTGAACGCACAGTTTCAAGAACAACGCGTTCAAAGTTTTAAGTGGCTGTATAGTTACAACTTTTCAAGGATATACCTCCAAAACTGTTACACAGATGAACTTGAGAATTCAACATACTATTCTATAGATGTTTTAAAATTAAATAATATAATACAAAATTGTTTGTTTGGTGCCGTGAAACCCATGTTCCTCCTTAACCAATGCTTACTTTTCTTCAGGCAGTCGAATCCCAGTAAACAGTGGTCATCACCTTATCCACTGTTAGAAAAGGATTCGCCTTCTCACCAAGTCAAACATTCGTTGGTGGTCTTGAAATGACACAGAAACTATTTTGGATTGCCCACAAACAGTAACAAAGACTGCTTTTCCTTTTCACTTGGTGTCCGCAGTGAGCCACGTTGCACCCATGGCGCTGTCAGCTTTCTCACACCCAGTATTTCATACAAGATATGACAAACATGATCCTTTGATGTCCACAGTCTCAGCTATCAGGCGTCCCTTTAAAAGTTGTTCTGTCAATCCTAGATCGTTCAGTTTAATTACTATACTCTTCGTGGTAGTTGTTTTCGGGCCACTTTGATGTGACTCATCAATCAAGGACAGTACTCACTTTAACTAAGTGATAAAAAATAGATTAAAAGAGAGTGGACATACCATGGTAGATAAAAAAGCAAAATTTTTGGACGCATAAATATTATCTATTAATACTGAAAATTCTGGAAGGTTTTGAGATAAAAAAGTTAAGAATTTCTCAGAGCAAAGGTTAGTAAGAGAAATATATACACACTACTTAAATTGTCCAGTTCTTTCAACTAGAACTACTAGAGATCGACGGAAGAATAGCAAAGGCTATCAACAAGTAATGCTGTGGACGTTAAAATGAACATTGACCAATTCAAAGTGTTAATTATATAAACAGTAACAGAAAGTACAAATTTTAAGCAGCTGTACTCACCGAAGTTGCTTGTCCAAACGCAAAGCATCCGAGGCAAAATATCAGATATATTTTCGATTGCCAAAAGTCAATGCTCTGAACTTGAAGGTAATATTTATTTTAGAAAATATGGAATATAAAATAGACTATCGTATTAAAAACAGATGTACAACTGATAAAGTGATACTCGTTTTTCGATTGCAAAACACTTTAATACAAAATTTTAAAGTTTTGCGAACATGCGAGTCCTTAAAGCTACAGTCATAACAACATAATCTAGAATGGCTGCCGAATAAACCAATATTTTCGCATACAGCAATAAGAAGTCGATTGCCCAGCAGACATCTGCATTTGTTGCAAGAACTAACAAGCCGCGTGCCACTGATTGCACCACACGGCTGAGCGAACGTAGAAAGGCATAAAAACCTGCGTGAAGCGAGTGAACAGCGGCAATTCAGTGAGGGCGTCTCGCCGCATATAGAACCGAAGGTGTGTGAATTCATTCCCCACTTGCACACACCCGTGCTCCCTGCCACCATAGACCCAATGGCTCACACTTCCCGTTTTCATTTCCGTTACGGCTGTCAGCAGCAGGCGAACGCCAACACCAAGGCAAATGTAAGCGGGCTGAGGCATAAAATAAAATGCGAAAGGCCCGCGGCCACTGAAGGCGCTGACTGACGAGTGCGGTGATATCCATCTATTCAAATATTTTACATTGCCTACGCTGCCACACACTCACAAATACACAGTCAATTTGTACACATTCTCCGCTATTCTCTTATTTGGTGCTGCACAAGCCGTAGGTCAGCCACAACAACAACAAAAAACCACGCTTCACGCCCTCCGCAACTTAAACTCGCTTTCTGCCCCAACACCCGGTCTCCTTTTTGTATTACGGACAGCATGATCCCAGATTACCATGAATATTTTATTATCATTTTTGAATTTTTTAAGACATCAACTAATGGCGCCAAATTGTTAATGCCAACAACAATAAAAAGTCAAAGCAAAACAACAAAGCCATAATAATGCCATAACAATTGAAGCCCCAACGCCAAGTGGCAGCCGCACCAAGTGCCTCTGAAAGGCGAGACGAGTCGCAGCGGCGCTCGAAACCGCACGCCCAAAAATATGCTTTATGTTCTTCGGTTGAATGTGTGTCGGCGAAAATTTGTTATCTCCACTGCGTCCACTACAAAGCGGCTGCCACTTTTTAGACGCTTTTTTTTCTTGCAGGCGCATCAGACGCGCTCGGCGAAATATTATTTTAGCAGACAAAAGCGGAGTGTTACCGAAACCGAAACTGTGAAGCGGGCAGTGAAAACGGAAGCAGCATGACAAAGAAATGTTAATATGGTGAGAAAAGAATTTATGGCCTGAGGTCTACGCAGGTCATGCAAGGTAAATGTTTCACGCTTTATGTGTGCGTGTGGGGTTTCATATTTGCTAACGGTGCGCTGTCGGCTTTTAGGCGCCTGAGAGCTTACGCTTTAAGCAGTAAAGCCAACTACTAATACTTCCATGCTTGCGTTGAATTTAATTCAGCAATTCACGCTCGTACATATATTTTTAGTTTTCAGTTTTTCTCGCTTTAAGGTTACACAGCATGTGCATATACTTTGCTCCCAAAAGTATGCACTATTAAATTTCTAAATTATTTACATAAATATTTGATAGTGAAGAGCAGTAGCAATCGGGCGAGAAATATTTACTAGGTAAAGGAAGAAAAAGTCTAAATTTAATCACATAACGGTTGTTTATACCATCTTAGAGAGACTATTTGAGTATATCTGGGAGTCGACAGCTTAGCCTTTCAGAAATCCCAACTACAGAATAAAATACCGCACCTTTCTTGCTGAGCTTGTCTCTTGCTCTAAAGCTTATGGCAATCTCTCGCAGACAAAACGATACGAGACGTACTGCCAGCCAGTCAGTTTGAAATATAAAGATGCCACAAAAAAAAGAGAACCCTGAAATCCGCTGGGGAAACAATAACAACACAAATATTGTTGCTAGCACAAGGTGCTCAGCTAATAAATACGTTTATTGAATTGGCAACAAAGCCAGCCAGCCGAGACACACCTACTAAACAGCTACCATCCCCCCACCGCTCACCCACAAACCGCTTTCGTCTCACTAGTTCCTGCCTTTCTCATCGTCACGACGACTTCAAAGTCGGCTGCAGTGGAACGAAGCCACCGGACGACGGCAGGCAGATGTTGAATGAGCAAAAATTACAGCGAAAATACGATTTATGGACGGCAGTTAAAACAACGGTAATAGCCGACGGATCGAGCAACTGCAGCAACGGTACTTACAAGCGCATTTAAAGCATCAAATGTGGCAAATAATACACGAAACTACACGAAGCGGTGGTTGGGTGTAAAGCGCGCTACGGTTGCTGCATACAAAGGGCGTTTAGTAAATAAATTTTAAAAGCGCCTGTAAGCATGCAATGCGCGTTTCATACTATTCGCTACATCGAAAACAAAGCATCATTGTTTTTATTGTTTTTCTTTATTTCTTATATAAATGTGTATGTGTACGTATCCGATTCGAACTTTTTATGATTATAATCGCTTGGACATGGCTGTCCGCCTTAAAGCATGCAATGCAACTCAAGTGGAATTCAGTTACAAGTTAAGTCTAATAATTTTGGCTGTTCGGTTCGGGCTTTCATTTTCTACACATACACAATACCCTGGGACTGCTTGTCAGACGGAAGTCAAAGTTGAGGAAACACGCAATGGAAATGGAGACTTTAGCAAAATTTCTTAAATCAAAAACAAAACTCAAAGAAGAAAGATCCCTCTGTATCTGGCTGATGTGAAGAAACCATGGAGTTTTTCTCCAAATTCTATTCTGGTAGAGTCATGGACTCTTCTTTATTTCCAAAAAATAGCTTATTCGAAAAAGAAGCCTACATTTTGGCGCATTTCTCAAATAACTATCTCAAATAACTATTCAAAAATTGAAGACGTCCAACCCAATCAAGTCACATGTATGCAAAGCCAAAATTAATGAAAAAGTCTTCGACTCAAGCAATCTCATTGCAGATTTCACAATTGCCCCGGCCAGCCAACATGATACTTGCAATTTTCACACGTTCCCATCGCAACCAATCAGTGAATGCCAGAAGCCTGTTGCGCAACTCACAATGGAGCTGCCGTCTGCGGTTGGATTATATTTTCTATTACATTTTGCATGTTCATTGCACATTCGTATTCGTGATTTTCAACACGTTCAACATTAATGCGAGCAGCAGCTCTTTTATTCCGATCATGACACCTCATCTGCCTCCACCGCCGTCCCCACCGACCGTTCCCTCGGCCGCCTTTCAATGTCTTATCGGCCTTAGCTTTCAATATGCTGCCGCATATAACGGTATATTGATTGCTTTCATTGCATCATTATTGTACGTGTGCAGCTGCAACCGCACCACCTTCAATCAAAATATTGCACGAATGGATTTGCTGGTTCGATGTCCGTCTTTGCCAGCAACAAAAGCCGACAACTGCATGCACACACTCGGTTGCTCAGTTGTTGCAGCAATGTTGCACGCATTACCAGCGCCGCTTGGCTCTACTCGCAACCATGAAAGTCAAATCAGGACTCGCACTCGATTTGCAACGCACACACTCGCACACACACATGGCAACCATTTGAATACACCGAGCATAACGGTACGTGTGCGCTAAGAAATGTGTATTTGCGAATGCCATAGTGTGGTCGTGTGTGTGTGTATGTGCGTAGGCGGATAATCGACTCCAGCTCATCCGTGGCACAAAGATGTCATTGAGTTTGACATAAAGCATTTCGGATTTGGCGGCAGTCGGCAGTCAACAGCAGGCGGTCGGCATTTGACCATGACTACCTACTTCGATATTGCATGCAGCGCTGTTGTGGCAGCGTGTTTGTATGTTTCGGACAATTGCATTGCGTTTTTGGCATCGTGACTGCAGCAGAACCCTTTATTTGCCGACGCTTGATTATTATTTCCATGTCGGATTTGCAAATCAAACCAACCTGATTTTGGTGGAATGTCAGCGCAATAACGGTGCATGCAATGGAGGATGGCATAACGGTGCAGTTCTGATTTCTATTGCGGCCTCTTTGACGTGGCTTTCATTTCGTCTAAGCCAACCTTCTTATTTTTGGAACGGATAGTGCTTTATTGCGCAATAAAATTATCCCTGATAAGCTAGAAAGATCAAACTCAGAAATTATAAAAATATAATATTTGTTTATTTATATATTGGGGGACGGAGTCATGTGTGGGAGTTCACGAAACTTTTCTGATCGCCATTCACTTGGGTGTAACCACAATCTTTCACAAATGGCTCAAGCAGCTTACGACTTGCGACCTTAGACCAAGTATCTCCTGAATAACCAAAGAACATCCGTTTGAAGGCGAGCTAAAGTCAGAAGGCAAACCATCTCTCGGCACGGATTCGTGCTTCTTCAACATTTCACTGATTTGCACCCACGTCCCGAAGGAAGAGAAGGACGATGTGACTAAAATAGCCTTCTATGAGTGCTTGGAGCGCACCTATGAGGGCTGGCCCCGCCACGATGTCAAAATCATGCTTGGCGACTTTAACGCCAGGGTGGACAAAGAAGGTATCTCTGGCACTACGGTCGGTAAATTCAGCCTCCAAGACGAAACATCCCCAAATGGGTTGAGGCTGATCGACTTCGCCGGGGTCCGAAATATGGCAATCTGTAGTACTAGATTCTAGCACAGAAAAGTTCATCAAGCTACCTGGTCTCCGGATCGAAGAGTCACCAACCACATCGATCTTGCTGTGATAGACGGTATACACGTCTCCAGTGTATTAGACCTGTGTATGCTCCGCGGTCCTAACATTGACTTAAACCACTATCTTGTTTCAGCCAATATATGCGCCAGCCTCTGTGCAGCACAAAACACACTTCAACAAATGCAAGGAAGATTCGACGTCGAGAAGCTGTAATCACAACAGACATTCGAATAATTTTTTACTCGACTTGCACTCCTGCTCTCTGAGAGCTCTCATCAGCAACTGGCTCCTTACGTAGAGCTGCAAACTAGACCATTGGTTTTCGAAAAATACAAGAGAACAGCAATAACTCTAAAATTGCCAATGGATCAAGTACACCTTGTGGGATTCATGGTCCGTGTATGGCATAAATTATTCTTCGGCCAAAACAACTTCCGTTAATATATGCATATTTTACACATTTTAATAGATGTAACTTTAAGAATTTTGCGCAAAACTTCACACAATTCATTAATTGTTAGTTATTTTTACAAAAACTGCGAAATATTCACTCAAAACCAGCTTTATTCCCTTTTTTAAGTCTGTCTTTTAATCAAGCAAAATGTATTAACAGTAGCTTTATTTTTTTTTTTTTTCGTATGAAATGGTAATTATTATTAGCAGTAAGAAACGCATAAATTAACAAAACAAAATTGCTTACAAGCCTGCAAAAAAGGGCAATTACTTAAATTAAATTACTATTTATTACACAAAAAAGCAGTAAATTAATAAAATCCGGTGCAAAAACCATAAATCAATTTTAATACAGACAATACTGGAATCATAATACATGCATACATGCCTACCTGTTCATATCTGCTTGTGTTTTTGTGTAAATGAGTGGTTGCTGTGGAAGAGATGATTTAATTATCCTAATATAGTAGTTTGTAGCTTGTTGCGTATACGCCCTGTAGGACATTAAAGCTGGTTGTAAGTATCCAAGAAGCAAGCACTTCTTTGAAGGTGACTGTTAGGCTTTTCAGAAACAACGCATAGCTAAGTTTACAAATTTTTTTCTTTTTTCAAAAATTATACAAAATTTTTATATGACTCCACTGTGTTGGTTGAGGCTTGTTCTCGGTTTGGGCTCCACTGAAATTGCGTTTGAACTCACAAAAAATCCTCTACCATCCAAAATTAAATATGCTGAGATGGTCTATTCACTGCCCAAAAACTCGCCGTTAGTTACGTGATGTGTGTTTAATTGATTTAAAAATTTGTTTAATTAATATAATATTTAAAACTTTGTGGTAAAATATCTGAATTAAGTGATCCGTTGAGATAAGAAAACTGTCTCCTACAGAGTTGAATATTTGTCAAATTATTATTTTTCTTTTTTTTATTTTAATGCCTCAAGGGTATCATTCTCGAACATTTTTTATGCATAAATATGTGTGTGCACCACTGCAAAATTATATTTTGTCCTGCTTTTCGCTGAGTAATTGTTAGGTTAAAATGGAAAGGTATTATATTCGCACACATTTGCTGCGAGTTCTTTGGAAATTTAATATAATTGCATTTAATTTAGTATTTTTTTCTTTGCTTAGAAACTAAATTTCAACTTTACACTTTCAAATTTTCAAAAAAATATAAAAAAAGACAAATGCCTAATAATTACAATTCAATTTGATTTATTATTACTTTTTTGATTTTTGCTTAATTGAGTTAATTAATTGCTTTTAATTGTTTACCATTGATACCATTTGGTATGAAGAGTTTCAATTTAAACAGGTAAATTAAGCAAATTTTGGGAACATTATTTTTTTCAAGACAATTAATGGTTAACTTTGATTTCTTTCAAATATTTTTTATTACTACCGGATTCGAAAAAACTGTTTTGATTAATTGAGCTTAAGTTCAGGTAACTTTGAAGGGAAAATAAATATTAATATGAAATAGATACAGCATTTTCAATTGTCGGGTGTCACGATTGGTAAACAAAACTAATTTACTTGTCCATAGTTACACTGAATTCTTTACTTCTTCTTTTTCTTCTTTACTGGCGTAGAAAACGCTTACGCGGTTATAGCCGAGTTTACAAGAGCGCGGCAGTCGTTTCTTCTTTTCGCAATGTGGCGCCAATTCGAGATTCCAAGCGAAGCCAGGTCCTTCTCCAACTGGTCTTTCCAACGTAGTGGAGGTCTTCCTCTGTTTCCTCCGGCGGATACTGCGTTGAATCCTTTCAGAGCTGGAGTGGTTTCATCCCTACGGATGACATGACCCAGCCATCGTAGCCGCGGTTAATTCGCTGAACTATGTCAATGTCATTATACTCGTATATCGTGTACAGGTCATCGTTCCATCCAATGCGGTATTCGCCGTATCCAATGCGCAAAGAACCATAAATTTTCCGCAGAACCTATCTCTCGAAAACTCGTAACGTCAACTCACAAGGTGTTGTCATCGGTCATCCCTGTGCACCATATAGTAAATAGGATGGGAATAATGAGTGACTTATAGTGTTTAGTTTTTGTTCTTCGAGAGATTACTTTAATTCTCAGTTTCCTACTCATTCCGAAGTAGCACCCGTTGGCAAGAGTTATTCTGCGTTGGATTTCGAGTTTGACATTGTTGTTGGTGTTAATACTGGTTCCAAAATAGACGAAATTATCTACGACTTCGCAGTTAAGACTGTCAACAGTGACGTGTGTTTCGTCTTGCTCTCGTTCACTGCCAGACCTTCCCTGTCTTATGCATTCTGGAGAAAAAAGAACTAACAACTCGGTTGTTGAGGTCAATGATATCAATATCATCGGCATTTGCCACAGCTGTGCACTCTTATAGAAGATTTTACCTGCTCGGTTAAGCTCTACAATTCGAATTATTTTCTCCAGCAGCATATTAAAGAAGTCGCCCGATAGGGTGTGATCGTCTGAATCCAAATTTGGTATCAATTGACTCGGAAAGATCCTTCCCGATCCTGACGGAGCTTTTGGTGTTGCTCAACGTCAGCTTACACAGTCATATTAGATTTGCGGGGATACCAAATTCAGACATCGCGACATAGAGGTAGCTGTTTTCCTTCTGTCAAAAGCAGCTTTGAAATCGACGAAGAGGTGGTGTGTGTCGATTCTCCTTTCACGGGTCTTTTCCAAAATTTGGCGCCTGGTGAATGTCTGGTCAGTTGTTGATTTTCTAGGCCCAAAGCCACACTGAGAAGGTCCAATCAGTTTGTTGACGGTGAGTTTTAATCTTTCATACAGTATGCTCGGTAGAACCTTGGGAGACTTACCCCACGGTATTTAGCGCAGATTGTGGGGTCTCTTTTTTTACGAATTGGGCAGAGCATACTTAAATTCCAATCGTTGGGCATGCTTTCGTCCGACCATATTCTATAAAGAATCTGATGCATGTTTCTTCAGACGTGTAATTGCTATTCGAACTTATTCATGGTCGGACAATGGAACGTCCGCTCCAACGTCATCGTTTGGGGAATCAGGTTCGACATCTCCTGGTATTATGCTTTCACTGCCATTCAAAAGGTTGGATAAGTGTTCCCTACAAAATGCCATTGCTCTGATCAGTGACTAGATCACCTCTGGGGGTTGTACAAGTGTATTCTTTACTAAATGAAGAAATTCGGTCAAAGAGCCGAAGTGATATCACTGCAGAACTCTATGCTCTGAGCCATAGTATTACTACTATAAATGGGTTAGATAAAACTAGGTCGTAGGGTTGATGTCAAAGGTTTAGAACAAAAATCTTTGATTTAAAAAAAAGCTGGTACGGTTGGGAGATTTTGCCTCAGCTGATGATATCAACCGCAGCCATTTCACTATGTTCGCCTCACAGTCTGGCCAAAGGTGGGTTGTAGAGGAGACAGTCTGTGAATGATTTCACCATGCATGTCCGATAAAGCCTTAGCCAAGCCGGCTTCTTGCATCTCTTATTAACTCGAACCTCTGCGTCACTTGAATCAATTAGACACCATTATCCAACCACCTCTTTAGGCGCTAATGGATAGTATTCAATCCAAACTTCTGAAATCGCTGTGGGCAAGTAGTTCAGAAGGCCTCCTATGGTTTCCTCTTGGTAGAGCAGATCACGCAGCTACACCTATTCGTTGACCAGCACTTGCTAAGCTCACTGGACGTTCCCAAAGCCCTATCAGTTGAAAGACCTAAAATAGGCTAAGAAAGATGGAAAGTGAAGAACCGAATTATGGAATATAATTTATATGATCATAAAAAACGAGCACAAAGAAGCAAAATATCCCTAGAGCACATATTTAAGATCATCAGAAGCGGACGGAAACATATACAGCCGATTCGACAAATTATTCTTCTGATTTGTCTAAATGGCAATGGAATGGAAGCTAAGCACCTTCTAAACAGCAAGCTTCGCCTTCACACTTCTTATTATGATCCAAAAATAGAGAAATGTCCAAAATGTGTGATTATTGCTGTGGAAATTAAATTCCAATGAAGTCTTAAATGTCACCTAATTTTAGCAATTCCAGTACTCGCCTCACCAAATTGTCGCAAAATTACGGCAAATTGCAATTGGCCGATAATACGAAATTACGATTAAATATGTACATTTTAAGTGATTCCAGAGCAGTTTATCAGCTTCAGCGTGCTGTGTCAGCCATTTTACATAAATTTTCAATGTAATTAATTTCCAATATATGCACTTCACACCCGGCAGCAGCGACAACAACAGCAATAAATGCAACAACGGCAACAACAACGACAACTGCGTTTGCAGAGCAAATGTATGCACTAGCGCAACAACAATAACAATGTCACTTTCATGGCACAGTGAAGCCCACAATTTGTGAGCCGAGTAAAGTCGACGCAAAACTGGCGAGAGAGCAAGTCAATGGCATGGACTAGTGTCCTCAAATGTAATTTCAAGTATCGATGTTGCAGCAACAAGAAGTAATCGATTTGCATAAATCTTCAAAAAGCTTAAGTTAGCATAGAAAATTACAAGCGAACACACAAGCAAGCCGCACTCACATTCGCACTCGTACACTGCCGAGAAGTGCTGCTTGCGCTTGATGCTTAAGAAGTCACTGCTGTAAGGCTTGAAGTGAATGAGTCGAAGCAGCGAGCAGCTCCTTTTTATGCCTTTGCACTTGTAGCAGCAAGCCAAGTGTCGACGAATGCGTCCAGCTCCACGCTGCTGCGCACTTCGAGTGCCTGCTATCCTCGCCGCCCTTCGAAGGGTATTAAGATTCCATAACGTCTTTTTATTTACATCTTTTTCAGTGCCATCGATGCGGTTCATCCGTTCCTTTATCCACTGCGCTTCATCTATTCCACTCTAGCTCGCACCCATTGCACGCGGATTATGAATAATGAGCACTTGTACAACAAAAACTCGAGCTGCATTGACAACAAATGCGATGTGTTTTTATTGAGTCGCCTCCGCTGTGGCAGAAATTTTATTATGCTTAAGTACACATGTATTAGTAGTGAAATTGAGGCAGTCGCACGTTGCGCAGATCTTGGCAGGCAACTCAGCCAGTCTCGGTTCGATTTTTGGAGCGCACAGCTTTGCGAATTTCGACAATATTGTCGCGTCCTTTTTTCCACTATTTCATGATCTCATGTCTTACAATATACATTTCGTGTTTGCAGCGGAAGTTTATCTGCAATCGAAGGCTGTGGAGTTATTCGCAGGTCCTTTGGAGGCACTCGACTCCTTCGCTGCGATGCACTCAATTGAAAACTCATTGAAAACTAATCGAACGAAAGAGAATAATGACGCTCAGTTGCAATGGAGTGCGCCGAGTTGTTCGCTTTCTGAAATTATATAGAGAAGAGTTGTATGTGCCTTCATATAAATGGAAGTTTCTCCTAATACCGCGCTAAAGTCTCGAGAAGAGCACGATCTCTTGCTGAAAGGAGAGTTGCTATGATTTGGAATTGTTTTAGCTCAGCTTAGATGTTTCTAGGATAATAAAAATTAGCGCTGTTGTGTAAATAATATTGGAGGAGTCACAAAGGGCAGATCAACTTAATACAGAAATGTTACTCATACGCCATGTGGCACTGAGCTAGTTTTAAATCAATAATTAGCCATGTCCGTTGGTCTGTCTGCATATATACGAACTGGTCCCTCAGTTTTTGAGATGGAAGCTTCTTATTTGTCGGAATCGCCAGTATCGGACCACTATGGCTTATAGCTACCGTACAAACTGAACGATCGGAATCAAGTCCTTGTAGGAAAAACTTTTTTACTTGACAAAATATCTTCACAAAATTTGGCATGGCTTATTTTTTAAAGCAGCGCTACCATCTCCGAAGAAACTGTTTCAATCGGACAAATATAACATATAGCTGCCATACAAACTGAACGATTGGAACCATGTCCTTGTATGAAAAACTTTTTATGTAACAAAGTTATTATCAAGAAATTTTGCACAGATTAATATCCAAGGACAAGCAATAATATTCGAAAAATTTTTTGAGATCGGACTACTACAACATATAGCGACCATACAAACCGACTGCAAAAAATAAATTTCGTTTATGAAAAGTTGTTTATTTGTGAAGGGTATTCTAGCTACGGTGCAGCCAAAGTTAACGCATTTTCTCAATTCAACTCTAATTGTAAAGTATGCAAAAAAGGAGCTCAGTTTTCTGGAACAATAAAAAAAATCTTCATAATTTTCGAATTCATGTGTGATAAAAATTTTAATATGTGTGACCTGGTCTACGAAAAAGGGGCTTAGTTGTCAAAAAAATCAATTTTCACTTTTTAGTTCACGTGAAAAAGCATCTCATCTTCCATCCGAATCAACTAAAAAGTGAAAATTGATTTTTTTGACACCTAAGCCCCCTTTTCGTAGACCAGGTCACACATATGGAATAAAATATTCACAAGAAATAACTTTAATTTTCAACTATTGGGTTATACTTAAAAAAAAAGCCAAAATCTATCATTTCACGATTATAAACATACATACATATTGTATATACTTTATTATACATACATATATGACTAAGGAAAATCAATATTGACTTAAAACCTTTCAGTTTTATTTTACTGAGCATTTTAAGCTCAAACTCACATCACAATCCAAATATTTCAACTCAAACAACTCGCTTGAGAATCTTCCCATAACTGCAGAATCTATAGCTCTTAAGACAACTAAACCAGCAATGCACACAAGTGTCGAGATGTACAAACGTTTGCGATAACCGTTACACTGTTGCGCGCCACTTCTAGCTTCATTGCAACTCATCAGTGCCACTTATCGCTATCCGCCCACCGCTTGGCTGGCTAAGCGTCATTTACATCGATTACTGAATACAAATGTTGCCAATGCTGTTCAATAAACCCATAATCACTTAGGAGAACGTCGCTGGGAGTGCGATAAACAGCAACAGCAGCAGCAGCAGCGATAAGCGGACACATTCGCAGTAATGACTGCAGCAGCAGACGACGCAACGGCAACGGATAACTTCGGAATTTCATTGCTGACAAGCACACACACACACGTTTAGGACTGCGACAGTCTGTATGTATGTTGTTAAGGAAGAGAGATGAGCACGAGAGGGAGAGGTGCGAGGAGGTGAGACGTTGGTGTTTCGGGCTTAAGTGAGCGAACGAAGTGTTTTGCAAATATTTACTATGTTGTTGTTGTGTGTAAGTGCAATTGCTGCTGAACGAGTAAACAGCTATACGGTACTTAATTATAATCTCGAAGACAAATACAAATTGATTAATGACAAAGAAACATAAAAAATTGCATGCATAAATTAAATACAAGTCGGACTTAGAATTTTTGTGTTTTGAATAATTATCAAAATAAGAAATATGTAGGTTTGGCCCGAACAGACAACGAAAATAGCATTTTTACGTATTTTAATACAAATCTTTATGAGAGCCTTCAAACTAGGCTCCTGATCAAATGCTTAAACCAATTTTAAAAACATTTTTTACAATTCTCTGCCTAGCAGGGCCCTCAGTACTTTCAGCGAATTTTGATTTTTTCGGTTTCGGCTAATTTTGTAGCGTCATTCGCTAGATTGTTAGATAGTTTCAACATCTTATTCATAAACAATTCTTGGAGACTAATTAGGTCTTTTGGTACAAGTCTAGCAGTGACACGCTTCAAACCCAAATTAACCAAAATTTTTTTAGTCGATTCATAAGAGATGTGCTAATCTAATTGTATCCTTTCATAATAAATAAAAAGATTATTATTAGTTTTTTAATCTTTTGAAGTTAATGAGAATTTTAATACACCCTGTAATTTCTTTCAGTCGGGAATTACTAAATCGTATTTTTTTGAATCGTAGTAAGCTAGTTTTAGCAACTGCTTATAAAATGTAATTTAATTAGCTAATTAATATATTAAAAACTTTATTAAACGGACGCCCTCTTTTAACCATGCTCATTTGCCGGTCCTAAAATTTTTTTTATGTTTATTAAGGGCAATATATATACTGATCCCGGTGTCACTGTCCGTTTATGGGAGATTTCACTGTATTTACAAATAACAGAATTCCTTCCATAGTAAAAACGAACTGGTGTTGCATTAAAGTTATCGTTAGCATTACTGAGCCTTTGCAGGGGCTAGACTGTCTGCTGTAGCCACTTAATCTTTCGTAATTCCTCTAAAACCATTGAAGGTTTTGCTCTTATGAAGTTTTTTACGAAGGCACTGGAACCGCTGTATTATTTTCGTAATGATCATCAATAGCTCTGGAGCTTTTACAATACCCACATATCCTTAATATAATATTATTAGTCCAAGAATAAAATTAATTTCATTTGCATATGCTTTATTTTCCATTGGGGCTTTTTATATTTTTGCTACATTTTACTAAAGAGTAGAATAGTTTTGTTCACCTAACCTTAAACTAATCCAGAATAAATGATCAGGATGACGAAAAAGGTTGAAATCCGGTTGACTGTCCGTCTATGCAAGTTGTAACTTGAATAAAAATGTATATATCTCGTTGAAACTTGATATGTGGGTTCCTTAGTACAAAACAATTTCATAGATGAGCATAATTGGAGCACTGCCACGTCCACAAATTAATTTAACCGAGAACATATAAAGTGCCATAACTAAGCACTAAATTAAGATCTAAAGCTGTATCACCTATTCCACTAAAGCTACAGCAACCAAATTTGCTGAGCCAAAATGTTAAACTGTCTACCGACAGTGTGAAAATGGGAACGGTATTGTTATAAATATATATATAACGCCCATCTTTGGTGAATTCACATAGCTCGGGACCCGACCTAACGTTTTCTACTAAACTCAGTGCGTGGCAGTTTTGTTATATTCGTATGTCACAGTGTAAAAACGGGCGATATCGGACCACAACCATGCCTACTTCCCACGTAACACATTTTTAAATTCTACTTGATTCTTCGACTTTCCAGTACAGAAGTCTGGAAGCAATTGACATAACGGGATGAAACTTTGCACGAATAATGTCTTTAGTGTGTGCCATCTTATGATTAAAACTTGTTTAAATCCAATAAACCTGTTCAAACACATATATCAAAAATATCGGTCAATTTGTGAGATATACAATTGAAATTCAGAGTCCTTTCTTAAAAATAGTTACTCTGTGTATCAAAAATGGGTTGAATTGGGTCAATATTTTCGAATTTTTGAACTTCTTCATACTGCATAGATCGGCCAATGTTTTACTCATAACAGTATGTCCTTGTGCCTGAAATAGGGCGAAAACTTGGCCTAGCCCCCACATAACTAATATCAGGACTTTCGAACATCCGGCTGACTTTGCGCCATATGATTGGAGATTGGATGAGAGGTACTTTAATGAAACTCAGGGAACATTTTTTAGTACGTGGAATGGTAATACCTGGGCCCTATTCCACAAAACCACTTATCAACTTTTCACTTTGTACTTTGCAAATTTTTCGTCAATTTGCAAAGCTTTCTGTTCCACAGAACTATGAAATTTGATAAGTGATAAGTTGAAATTGATAAGTGTAATTTGCAAAGTCTTTGCAATTTTTATGTTCTCTTTGCAATTTCTGTTCCACGTACGTTCTCTTGTGCAAAGTGCAAAGCTTATATTGAAAAGTGTAATTCGCAAAGACTTTGCATATAATTATGGTGTTCCGTTCCACAATAACTGTAAACTCTATTTTTGCAAAGCAAAATTTGATAAGTTTGTCAAAAATTTGCAAGGTAAATGATCGCTTTGCAAATTCATATTATCATAACTAGTCAAGCTTTCAAAATGTTAAGACGAGTTTTTGTTCGACAATAGTGAAGACGAGGTTAAAGCTAGAAATTATAGAGACCGAATTAATTTTTCGGGACTACAAAATTTCAATTTTAAAGAGTGCTTCCGTTTAAATCCAATCCAGGTAGATTTTCTTTTAAATAATGTTGGACAAAAATTAGAGCACAATACACAGCTTAGTCATGCTTTGTCGGCTGAAAATCAACTGCTACTGTGCCTGCATTGGCTCGGAAATGGTTGCCAGTACCATGGAGTTGCAGCTTTGCATGGTGTTGCAAAATCCACAGTTTGCAGAACCATCCATAGAGTTGTCGACATTATAATAGACGTTTTATTTCAAAAAACAGTGCGATGGCCCGATGATGTCAGTGGTATTGCTGAAAAGTTTTTTCTGATGGGTGGATTCCCTTCTGTGTGTGGTTGCGTTGATGGCACAATCATTAAAATTGATGCGCCTCCATTACACGAGGAAGGATATGTTGACCGGCATGGAAACCACTCATTGAATGTGATGATGATATGTGGGCCAGACTACACATTTTACAGTGTAAATGCAAGTTGGCCGGGCAGCGTTCATGACTCAAGGGTGCTACGGAATTCGGCTGTAAGTCAAAGATTTGACAATGGATGGAGACCATTTCCGGATGCTGTTGTTTTGGGTGATAGTGGTTATGGATTGAAAAACTGGTTGATACCACCATTACGCCGAAATCCCAATAATCCTGCTGAAGAAGTTTTCAATCGTTGCCACAAAAAAACACGCCGCATAATTGAAAATAGTTTTTGCATTCTTAAAGAAAGATTCCCGTGTCTAAATTATTTGCGACTGAGGCCTGAGTTTGCAGGAAAGACAGTCATAGTTTGTGCCATCTTACACAATATTGCCTGTAGCATCGGAAGGAGTAGTGAAAATATGCAACCCACTGAAGACGCTGACAATGAAAGCGAGGAATTGGATGAAAATGCTGAAGAAGAAAGTGATGCCCTTAATAATATAGATCAAGAGAGTGGAAAGGAAAGGGTTACTTCCCTGCTACAATACTTTAGCTAATGCCAACTATTATAGTATTGTTTTAAAATAAAAGTGGTGTTTTGGCCATGACTTTTTTCCACTGCAAAAGCGTTGTATCTTATTGGGTTTGAGATTAAGGTCTCAGGGAATAAATAAAAAAGGAAGTATTTTTGTATTTATTTACATCATTTTATTAATTTCAGAGCTTTTTTGTTTTTATCACAAATTATTTCAAAATAAAATAAAATGGTTACAAATCAAATATACACAAATGAAAAATTGGCCTTTGGTAATCAAACCTCCTCAAATAACAGACGCGATACATTTTCTGTTTCTGCCGTTGCAATTCCCTGTGCAGAGGGTGGAAGTAGGAGCTCCCTCTCAAGTTTTAGGCATTGAAGTTTCCGGTAGTAAACCTCAACCTCAAGGAGCTCCATCCGGCATTTTTTCTCTCTATCCAAAGTTTCACTTGGAAACATGGTAGAGCGCTTCCTCTTTCTTGGGTTTAGAGGTGGATTGGCAATTGTTTCTTCTGAAATAGATATTCTGGAATCATTCTCAGCTGACGGTAGATTTTCTGAGTTGCCATAACTTTCTGGGAAATTCAAACCATCTACCACAGCTGAGTCTGATTCCAGAATATCGAGTATGGCCAAGTCAGCTTCATCCATTACCTTCTCCTTCCCACCTCCGGATCCAGTATTTCGGGAGTTATCCCTTTTACTCTGCAAATTAATAAAATTAAATTCGCAAAAATACAAAATTTTCTCGTCAAAAACCGGAAGCTCGATTTTGATTTTAAAGCCATGATTTCTTGGGCAAATTTTCTTAGATCTCATCGTAGCTTACGATTTTGATAACCGCTTCGTCGAAAAAAAAATAGATCCACTCTAGTACACATAGCAATTAGTAATATTTTGGTTAAACCGGTTGTTATCAGCAAGAGTTGTTGTACAGTGTACTCAACTGTTAACTCACAACAACAATGTCTATGATGACGTTTTGTTTTGTTGTTGTCAAACAACATGCTTGTTAGTTATTAGCAATGCACAATAAAATAATTCCAACAACAACAAATGATGCAAATATAATTATTTGATATGTGTAGGCATAAAATTGTTGTACTTACCATTGTCCGGCTCTTCCAGAGCCCAAACAAACTGTCCCTTGCATAGGTCCATGTTTTTTGTGCTGACGCCAGTTGTAGGGATTGGGCTTTTTTTAACACATCCTCCCATGCTGCCTGTTTATCTAATTTGTTAACCTTCACAAAGAAATGTATACTTAAATATGCTTGAAATTTACAATTATTTATTTAAAAAATACTTACTCTGGTGTTTTTAAAACTAGCAAATAAAATGCTTTTTTTTTCTTTTATCACATTTAAAACAGCAAGTTTTTTTTCAATTTGTATTTTGCGGCTCATTTTAACAACACATATAAAGCAATGCGAAGTGAAAAGTGATGAGACAGAAATGCAAAGTTGATAAAACGCTTTGTGGAACACTTTGCACACTCACTTTGCAAGAGAGTGCAAAGACTTTGCCAATAAAGCGCAAAGACTTTGTACTGAGCGGAAAGAGCGTAAAGTCTTTGCCAAAATATGCTCAATGCAAAGTGAGATTCGCAAAGAATATTGTGGAACAGAAACGTTTTTCACTTTGCAGTACAATATCAATTGATAAGTGCAAAGTGAAAAGTTGATAAGTTGTTTTGTGGAATAGGGCCCTGTACTCGTAGTTATTAGATAAAATCAGGTCAGTACTACCCCAACTAGCATAGACTACATATAATGGTTTTCGCTTTGCTGGTTAGTGTGTGAGTTATATAGAGTATATGTAGTATATATAAAATTGTTTAGATTGCGATCCTTTGGTTGAATGGTAATATGTTCGGTTGTACCCGCACTTAACCTTTTCTTGTTCAATATGACGTTTTGCCAATACCTGAAGGTATTTTTCCGCCTTCGATGTTTGCAACTTGCAAGAGTGTGAAACGTTCGGTTAAAATAGAACTTAGTGCTTCCTTACTTGTTTTAAATTACATATAACTTGAACTAGAATATTTCACTAATGTAAAAATTATAGACATTTCACAAGAGTCACAAAATTGGTGACTTCGAAACTCGCGCTTCTTCCAGGGAAATATTTCGGCGCACATATGCACGTATAAACACACGCTCGCATACCTACCATTATGCTATTTATTGATTACACCAAAATACAACAAATATTTATGCGCATTAGGCAATTAAGGGCACTAGAGCACCGAAAGGATTTGAGCCATAAAAGTCGCGGTGAAAATTAAGTGAATTAAACAAATTAAATATAATTTGAATATTGTCGGATAGCGGGATAGGCTCATTCTCTCGCTGTACCTTCAACATGACGAAGTGACGCACACAATTTTTATTGGTGTAATTTTCCTGGTTCGGTAAATTAAAGTTTCGAAATTACCATTTTACACAAATTAAAAATGTTCGAATCGACGACACAGTGAGTATATATAATACGGAAAATCGTTTTCTCCAGTTCGCGTATTGAAAGCGTCGCGGCAGGTGTAAGATTTTAAAGGAAAACGATGTACTCGTATTAACCAGAATAATTATCTATGTGTGGTCAGACAAACAGTGAAAAAAGTCTAAAATAGAGTGGGTTTTTCATCGAAACGGTATTAGTGGTGCAAACAGCTTAATAAATGACTTAATATAAACTTAATATAAACTTAATATATTACTATAATATCAGTTGTTCAACCAAACTAATTTCTGTTATGTGTTTTTTTCGTAACCGGTCATTCGAGAAGAACAACATTTTCCTCCGCTCCCACGACAGTCGGGTCCACGTAACCGGAACGGACCAGGATTTTCATTCGGTCAAGGACTGTTAACTCGGCAGAATTCTGCCGCTACAACAACAACATCTTCCCACGCCTCTGTTTTGATACGAGTATTATCACAACAATCAGTTCTCATATGTAATTTTGCAAACAAAATTCTTTAGTTTAGGAACTTTAGTCTCATTTTGGAAATCTCAACCGATTTCTAACCATGATTCCCTTCGAAACAATATCCGAAATTGTGTCACTTTTCACTGAAAATCATCAACCTCAACGAGACAACGCTTTTTTGAAAACCACTGTGTGCGCTAGTAATTTTTAGCCATGCCAAACTCTTAGCTATACCGATAGAAATGCTCGCAAGAGTAAAGAAAAACGGTATAAGGTAAAATTAAATAAAACAAGAAAAGCGTCAACTTCGTCTTCACCGAAGCTATATTATTCTTCACTGGTGTATTTCTTATAGCAACTATAACTGTATAACTAAATCTGAAATCGTAACCGACTGACTATCTAACAGCCTACGGTTTTGGATCTTTCTAGCCATCTTAGATATAAATTAGTTTCAAATAGAATTGAAAAAAAAATATATATATTTTATAAAGATAACTAATTGGGTAGTCGAAAAAGTATTTTCGTATTTCTAAAAAAACTTCAAGTTATTCTTTTTTATTTATAATGAATTTTAGTTAACCAAATCTGTACCATTTTGGTCGACCACTTTTTGCCATTTTTCCGCTAGGGACATCATTCCATTAGTGTAAAAATTTTCTAGTTTCTCGGCGAAAAACTACGACAAGTAATTTCCACAGGCTTCTTTTAAAGCAAACTTTACTCCATCCAAGAAGTTCTGCATTGACCGAAACAAATGGCAGTCCGTTGGGGCAAGGTCAGGGCTAAATGGTGGATGCATAAAACTTCCCAGCCAAAAACTCCCAGTTTTTGCCGAGTCATCAAAGATGTGTGTGGTCTAGCGTTCTCCTGATGGAAGATGAAGCCCGTTCTGTTGATCAGTTCGACCAGGCCGGATGAGCTCAGAGTAGGTAATTCGTTTCAAATCCCTTCAAACACTCAGCATAACCTTTCCAGGCGTCAATACTAATTTTACGATCATTTGTTGAGCTGCACCACGCTTGGACCATGTCATTATTGTCATATTTGATCCACTTTTCGCCTCCTGTTACCATTCGCTTCAGAAATGGTTCGATTTCATTTCGTTTCAGCAAAGAAGCGCAGATGTTAATTCGGTCCATTAAATTTTTCACAGACAATTCATGTGGCACCCAAACGTCGAGCTTCTTTTTGTAGCCAGCCTTTTTTAAATGGTTCAAAATAGTTTGAATAGTTTGTAGTTTAGTTGAGTCTTAAGTTCCTTAGCGATATTATGGCTGCTTATGTGATGGTCAATCTTTTCCATAATTTCATCGACTTTTTCAATGATAGATCGACCAGAGCGAGATGCATCTTTCACATCGAAATTTCCAGAACGAAAGCGAGCGACGTTCCGCAGATAATTTATATATGTACTTTTCAGAGTCTCCAACGCTTCCTTCTGGGTTATACAAACTTAGTGGCATACTTTATATGCCCTGTTTACGGTACAAATAACTCAAATTTAATAAGCTCTGGTTTTGTCAAAGTTGTTCGCTGTTTGCTCATCGATATGAAGTTTAGCGCACCCTGTAAGTTTCGCTCCACAAAAAATCACATTCTCTCGTTTATTCAGCCACAGGGTGGCAAGGACAAATAAGCTTATTTCACCGTTAAACATATTTGTGGTGAAGTCTCGCATGCTCACTTAGTGTTTACGAGGTGTGATAAGCAAATACATAAATATTTTGAAGCGAAAACTTCGCGAATAATTCAAATTGCGACGGAGTGCTGGAAATACAACGAATGCAAACAAAACGAACAAACGCAAACAAAGTGTCGCTTAGCGGAAGCTCCCGCCGCACGAGCATGCAAACGCAGACAAATCAAGGCACACAAGCGCCGCCTGGGGGGGTGAGAAGCTCTGTTGCATGACGTGGCATGCAAAAGTTTATTAGTCACTTAATGAGCCGGTGCTGGCGGCGCGACCGGCTGAAAGGAGGGGCTGCAAGGAGGCTTCCGCGAAACACTAAAAATGCGCGGGACTTAAGATGCGTGTTGCCAACCGATGTGCGTGTATATAACAGCTTGCAATTGTCACGCTGCATGCATGACTGACACTGCTGCAGCTGCCGCCCCTAGCCCGTCTGTCAATGTAGCACCTCTTGGCGCACTGCACCACCCGTCGGGTGGCCCGACACCGAGCAGTGGCTGCACTTGACAGGCGGCGAATCATAAACAGCAAATTATGTACAAATTGACACATTTCCGGAAACTTACGCATGCATAACTAGGCATCGCGCACGCACATGCACTCAAGTGTACCTGCTTAGTTGTCAAAGAGCCGACTAAGCAGTTGAGCCTTGCTTGCCTCGCGCTCTGGTGACAGCTGTGTGCTCACGTCAGTTAGTCAGTCATAATTCATGGCACGATTTATTAATACGCATGTTAATGCACACACACACACACTCATGCAGACATCTGCTCCTAAATTCATACAAATTGACTCTTCGCACATACTAATGTATACACATACTGATATGTGGCTATGTGATATTGTTTTGGTAATCACACGCACACACACACACATGCTTAATTTAGTATTATGTGTATGCTTGCTTAAATGCTTCTGCTTGCATACTTATCTACTTACTTAACTCAGTTAAATGCGCACTGCGCTCTTCCACCTCGCCCTCTGGCCTCGGATGCGCAGTCATTACACTTGTGGCATCGCCCGCCCGCTCGCTTGTCTTGCAACTTTCACACTTCAATGAGCTTAAATATGCTAATAACGGTAATAATTTGCCTAAAATGTATATAATTTGAGGGTATTTAAGGCGGTTGCATTACCGTCTGTGCGGTATCTGCATTTCGAACAACAATAACAATAATAGCGAAATTGCAGAGTTATGCTTAGCTGCACTTGTTGCAAGCTCATTGCTTTGTGCTGCAAAGGCGCAGGCAGTGAGGCGATTTCTACAAGGAATACCGTTTGAGCGGTTTGTTTTTGAACCACTTTAATTTGTTTTTGTCTTTTTTGTTTTAAATACAGTACGTAATATTCCCAGTTATCGCATAAATTCACAAAGAACTTTGTTGGTTTGCATTGATTTAATCATTAAGTTGTCACAAAAAAATCTTTCATAAACAAATTTTAAATTATACCAAATGGCAGATATAAATAAACAGTTAAAAGACAGGCAAATAATATAGATATTTCAAGTTTCTCTTCTTTACTGGCGTAGACACTGCTTACGCGGTTATAGCCGAGGTTACAAGAGTGAGGCAGTCGTTTCTTCTTTTTGCAATGTGGCGCCAATTGGAGCTTCCAAGCGAAGCCAAGTCCTTCTCCACCTGGTCTTTCCAACGGAATTGGTCTTGACCTAGCCAGCGCAGCCGCCGTCTTTAAATTCGCTGAATCGATTTCATACAGCTCATCGTTCCATCGCCGTGACCAACGCGCAAAAACCATACATCTTCCGCCGAACCTTTGTCTCGACAGGAGATATTTCGTCTTGCCCTCGTACAGTGCCAGACCCATCTGCTTCGCTTCCTTATCCAGTTTGAAGAAAGCAGAACTGATGGTGCTTGAGGCCAATGATATCCATCTACATTAATAAAGGCATCTACAAGAGGATGCTCCGCTCTAGAAACCTCATGTTAGTTGCCGCATCTTTTCGTAGAATTTTTGAGCATCACCCCTGGCGGCCAGCTTGTTAAGATCTTCATACTCACTGATTTCGGTCTCTCTCTTTTTTTGTCTACAAGTGCATCTCGCTTCCCTCTTCAGCGGGTGCGTATCTTGGCTGTAACAAGATAGTGGTGCGAGTCGATGTTTGAATCTCAGCACGTCTAAAAGACTGGAGACGTGTCTTCCGTCTATCACTACATAATCGATGGCTTTTCGATCCGGAGAGAACCAGGTAGCTTGATGAATTTTCTTGTGCTGAAGTCTAGTACTACAAATAACCATATTTCAACCCAATGGGGGATGTTTCCTCATGGAGGCTGAAGTTCCCGACCGTTGTGTCAAAGATACCTTCTTAACCACCCCGGCTTTAAAGTTGTCAAGCACGATTTTGGCATCATGGCAGGGCAACTCTCATCGGTGTGCTCCAAGCGCTCATAGAAAGCATCTTTAGTCGTTCTGCTCTTATGTCAGATCATGAAGAACCTTGCTTTGAAGCGGATTGCGGCTAGACGTTCATTCACCGGGCGGAATGCCAGGACTCGGTGGCGGAGTCTCTCTCCCACCACGACCTACTTGTCTCAGTCCTTGTCTCATCCATCGCATTTCTTGGACGGCGGTGATGTCGGCCTTCACTCTATAGACGACATCAACCAGCTGAGCAGCGGCACCTTCCCAATTAAGGGACCGGACATTCCATGCCCTTAAATTGTTATCCTTTGCCATGACTGTTATCAAAAGGGCGCTCTCTCATTTATGCTTTTTCATCGGTCGCGTGTTTTACGTGGCGGGTCCCAAACACAGCGCACAATCCTTTGGAGGGGATGTTGCGCCTTTTCACTTTAGCTCGCCTTCAAACGGCTGTTTTCTGAGTACCCAAAGAATACTTAGTCAAAGACTGAAACTCGTGAGCTGCTTGAGCCGTATGTAAAAGAATCGTTTCATGCCACTCCCAAGTGAATGACAATCAGAGGACTTTCCTCAATTGCGTGAACTCGTACACATGACTCCATCCTGACTAAATAGATGTCTAAAATCTCACCTAGTATCAGACGGCATAGGAAAATACCTCACAACAACGACCATCATGGTGGTATTGCTTATGTTTTGAAAAAAAAAAAAATTAAATTTTCTACAAAGGATAGGCAGAAAGAGCTCACTCGATGCCCGCATTTTTGGGAATAAGAAGATGGATCACCTCAATGGGTTACTTGCAGTCCATAGTATGGTTCTATAACTATCAAATCCACAAAATTATCTAAAACTAAGACAAATTTTTAATGTCTGTTGGTTAGAAGTTTGTAATATAAAGCCTGAGTCCAGCACTCAATATGGACAAAGTAGCAGAAATTAATGCTACAACATTGAGTGCTACTTCACTTTTAATAAAAACAAGCTTCGGTCTCCCCTTTGCTTTAAAAGCTCTCCTGCATGCTGTCTTCTTAGTCCTTGCAGACATCCAGTAATCGAGTACTGTTAACGTTATTATAGTAAATATGAATGCAGATACTTTGCAATGCACTTCGCTGCTTGAAAGGAGCGGGATTCAGTTCTCATTTACCATTTACAAATAAACAGTGAGCAACAACAACTCATTAGTGAAACGTTCGCAAGAGCAACAATGTGAAAATGGGAAAGAAAATTGAAAATCAGTAAAGGACAAGAGAAAACGCAAGCACGCAGCAACGTATTCATCCTACAACACCGACAACAACAACGCGGCATCGGGCAATTGCTGTATTGTTGAACAATTTTCGCAAAATCACCGGTCGGCCGATGCAACGACGTGTAAATGATCGCATCACATTACGGTTGCACACACCCACTAGCTGCCACACTGCCGCGCATACATATTTACATGCAGCCAGTTGAGGAGAGGCAACAAATCAACGCGCACAGACTGACCAAGAGGATGGACGCTGACGGACGTGTGGCTGGGACATCCGAGCGGCGCATGCAGCGTGCAAACACGCGGAGAACCGACAGAAATGAAAGCACAACAACAACGACAACAAACGTATATATTGCAGCAACAATAACAATGCAAATATTTAGTCGGCAAACAATGGACGCACACATGCGACCGCTGGCTGGCGGCGAGGAAGTCGACAACACACAGCCGCTTTAAGCCTCTGCGGCGGCGCACTCTACGCATTTTCGGTCATTCAGCGATTAGTTAGGGAATGGGTCCATAATATGCATGTATAAATATGTATGTGTGTGTGTCATTGCACATATACACAGAGGTAGTGCTGTGTGCTGTCTTTAATTGCATTGCTGTCGTTTTAAGCGCGTCATTCGCTTTCACTCCGGTTTCCAACTCGCTTCGGCACCTAAAATCGCATTAGGCACAGGGAAAGTAACGAAAATATTCCAATCAAAAGCTGCATGCGTCAGCCATGCAAGCAGCGACTGCAACAATGCCGACTGCCACAAACTGGCAAATGTGGCAACAGTAATTACCAATGCCGACGACTGTTGCACGTTGGGCTGCACCATTGCAACATTTACAACTCGTTGGCCATAAATCTCGACGCACGTGCGTGTGTGTGCGGGGCCTCGGGGAAATACAAGGTAAATGTGTGTACATGAAGGATGCAGCCGATTTGCACGCTAGTGTGTGCGGAGGCCCGGCCTGTTGAAAGCCGGAAAACGGTTGGTGTCATCGGCACTGCCACAACTGTTGCCGTTGCCGCCGCCGTTGCCGTTGCCGCTTTTGTTGCCCGGATTAAGAGGCAATGAATGTAATGCAATCATTGCGAACATCAACACCGCCTGCTGCAGCTATAACAATGCGACAACAACAATAACAACATACGCAAAACTGGATGCAACAGCAGAAATGGCCACCGAGTAAAAATGACCGAAAACAGCATCAACAATGAGGGGAGAAATTAAATAAAAGCCACTGAGTATTGCCACTCGAAACTGGGCGAAGCGGAGGGCAGGCGAGCTGAAGCATCACAGTGGCTAGGCATGAAATCCACAGCGATCGTTGGCTCTGCCACAGCCTGGCCTGCGCACATACACACACACACACACACACAAGCGTGCTAACCGACAGCGCTAATGCTTCGTAACAACGTTAAATGACAACAACAATTTTAATTGCAACAATAGCAACAACTATAACAAAAACAACAGGCGGCGCTGAGTAGTTCCGCATATTCGCCGCAGACAAATCGAATGCTGTAACCTGGAAAAAACTGTTTGAAAGCCTAATTGAAATTTCATGTTGCGAAATGAGTGGTCAACGACAGCCGCATTAGTTACAACAACAATTACTACTTAAGTAGTACATGTGCCACTGATAGCACTGGCACAGCAGCAGCAAAGAGTTAACGTTCGAACTTATAGTCTGACACAATTTTGGGGCACATACCCATCATGCACATGCCTCCGTCAACGATTCGGGGACGACAGCACAAATGTTGCTGGCAGCATGCAGCAAAAGTTCAAAATGTTACTCATACGCCACAGCCGCCTACTATGGCGTTGTCTCTAATTAAACTTTGTGCCATTGAGCAGTTGAAAGCATTTTCGCGATAATAATTTAGAAATATGAAAATGCGATTTCCCTAAATCGCGAATTTCGCAAATTTAAATTCATAAAATGCAGAATGTATGCTTGATGGCTCTTTTTTTTATTATCCCATGCCTAAATAACTCATTGCCTATTAGAAGAATTCCGATAAAAAACTCACAACAAAAGACCGCCAAATATTATTTCTACTACTTATTTCTTACTTACTACTTTAAAAAAATATTATTTATTTTTTTTTTTTACCATGTGGCAGCGCTGCAGCCTTCTTGTTTGTGCCCCATCAGCCATTTAAGTACTGACACCTGCATAATTGATTTACTGTTAACTTGTAGCTCCCTACAAAGACAGCACACACACATACACAAGCAAATGTAAATATGGCTCTATGTAAAGGAAGTACACCTATAATTACTGTGGCCGTAGCATTGTGGACTGACTGAGCCTGACTTGCGCCGGCGACTGCAACAAACCCGATAGTTTTTGCTTTTATTTCGTCGTTTATATTTGTTGGCATGTATATACAGAATCTAAGGGTAAACATTTGAGTAGTTTTTCATTATGCAAGAGTCTCATTTCTACTAATTGCTCGTGTGAACAGCTTGCAAAAACCATGAAGTTGACTAGAAATACATTGGACTCAAATATACAAGTAGATACGGTTGCTTGTAGACTATATACGAGTATAGATAAATTCATATAAATGCAACTTCAATTCGAATATCACATACAAGCTTGTTATTGTTGTTGTGAAACATGTAAAGGACATGTGTAGTGCATTTGTTACTTTAAATTGTCACCAATTCATGTTTGGAGTTCATAGTTCAACTATATATAGATATAGATAAAGATAAGGATAAAGATGAATACAAAGATAAAGATGAAGATGAAGACAAAGATAAAGATGAAGATGAAGATGAAGATAAAGATAAGGATAAAGATAAATACAAAGATAAAGATAAAGGTAAAGATAAAGATGAAGATGAAGATAAAGATAAAGATAAAGATAAAGATAAAGATAAAGATGAAGATGAAGATAAAGATAAAGATAAAGATAAAGATAAAGATAAAGATAAAGATAAAGATAAAGATAAAGATAAAGATAAAGATAAAGATAAAGATAAAGATAAAGATAAAGATAAAGATAAAGATAAAGATAAAGATAAAGATAAAGTTAAAGATAAAGATAAAGATAAATATAAAGATAAAGATAAAGATGGAGATACAGATAAGGATAAAGATAAAGATAAAGAAAAAGATTAGGATAAGGATAAGGATAATGACAAATATAAAGATACAGATAAGGATAAAAATAAAGATAAGGATAAGGATAAAGCTAAAAATAAAGATAAGGATAAAGATAGAGATAGAGATAGAGATAGAGATAAATATAAAGATAAAGAGTGCTATAATTTCATCTTAAACCCAAAAACACACGCCTTAATTTAAATATGAAACGACTACTAACAAGCATATATAGAAACAAAGTCATTCATTTCTGTTCATTTGAGTACACGTGTTGAGCAGAAAGAAACATTTCCTTACCGCGCGGCCTTATACCTCTGCAACTGCAAACTTCAAAAATACGAGCAAGCGACAGGCGTCACTCGACTTTCCTTCTAATTATACACAACTGTGGCGAACTTTTGCTAGTCCGCAATATATAGAAATGTACGTATATAAACTGAGTAGTTCTAGTGCCACTTGCAACTTTATTCATGCCTTCGGTTGCTGGCAATCAAACAGCAAGTCAGCAACTGTTTTCACTTGCACCGTTACAACAAAAACTG
This sequence comes from Bactrocera zonata, assembly GCA_037783105.1. NCBI lineage: Eukaryota > Metazoa > Arthropoda > Insecta > Diptera > Tephritidae > Bactrocera > Bactrocera zonata. The sequence goes on along the minus strand of JBAWJQ010004555.1, from coordinate 124,527 downwards.
CAACTTACACTCTTCAGGCCTATTGTCTTGCAATGCCACTCTTCGCCCCTGCTCACGTTACTTGCACTCCTCTGTATATTCTCCAACACCATTCGGTGTTGATGTGTACTTCCAAAATATAATGCAGTGCGGACCGTGTTGTTGTCATGTTGTCTATTTATAGAAGCAATAATGCTTGTTCCGCAAAAGGTCCTTAAATTCTGGTTGACCGGTCGACTACAACTACAAATGGCTCTATAATAGCTTAGAGAGTCCGCACACAACGCTGGCTGCAAGACTAGGAGTATGTGTGTGTGCGTACGCATGTATTCAAGCAGTCACTATGTCAACCAGTTAGTTATTTAGTTCTTGAAAGCTTTCGGCCTCAGTGCAAGCGCACAACGATACGCCAAATTCCACTCGACTGGGGTTCTTAACTAAATGAAGATATTTTCTATGTTTGAACAACACATACGCACTGCTGGACTCATAAGGCAATTCAACACACACACACACACCCACATTTGCATACGTGATGCGCTCATTTCATTGTACGCCTTTTGTGATGATTCCTGCATGTGAGATTTACTATTTTCGGTCGGCCTGCATTCCTTTTCAAGCTCGCCTTGGCTGCTCGCCTTGACTGCTCGCCGGTGTGAGTTAATAACTGCTGACGTTTTGGTTAAATTTGATTGGATGATTTCCATGTAGCACCTTATGTTCGGAGCGTTTTGAATCTCCCTCTGCCGGCTCTGCTGCGTCTCCTCAACTGTTAGTGGCAATTTTTTAGTTGTCATGTCAGTAGTCTTGACCACTGTTGGCAGCGTTTTAATGAATGTTGTCAACTGTTGGTTTTGGAAAGACTTTAGTTGCTGTTGTTGCATCTTTTATGAAGCAAAATCTGAGCATGACAATTAAGTTATAATCCTCAGCCTCTATAACTTGCAATTCAAGCCTTAGAGGCAAGCTTTCGCTCAATTGGGAATTTGCATTGAGAATTTTTCTATTGTATATTCATCGAATTGAAGCAATTTGGCAATATTTGCAATTTTTATTTGAGTAAGCTGTTCAATAAAAACCATAAAGTTTCACACAAGCTGGATGTAGCAAAATATTGAGGCAAAAAGTTATTGATCTTTCACTTCTCCATATTCACATTAGAGTCATTTCGATTCATGATACACCTCACCTACTAAAATTATATGCCGGAGCTTATCAACTGATTCAAAAGAAACCCATCACAACAGTGGAAACCCCACATAACTGCGAAAGTGGCAAGAAGGCATGACATCACCAACCAGCAGCCGCCAACCAGCCGGCGCCGGAAGTGTCAATGAGCGACATTAATAACCCGTATTGTGCCGAACAACGCTGCCGTCGGCATACTGATGAGTGATGAAAGTCTATTAAAGAACAAAAAAACAACGAAGTAGCATTGAGACCGCGGTAGCAATTGGCCTGCGCGATGGAAACGGCAGGTGGAACCACAAATATGAACACAATTATGATATTGAGATCGAACTTCCGCGAATTCACACACACTTGTGCACAACCACCCACTACCGGCATATTTGCGCCGTAAACAATTCGACAGAAACAGGCTTATGAATGTCGCAAATGACCTCGAGCCAGGTGGATGACGAACAGCCAGGAAAGCAGGATGATAATGAAAAGCGGGCTGAAAAACGTGGAATGGATGACGAACGACAACGTATAATGAATGGTAATTAAAGCACAACGAAAACGCATTTCGCCGCGGGAGAAAAATGAAGAGAAGTGGCAAAAGTTATTATTTTGCACGGCATTGTATTTATAACGGATTTTTAAAGCCCTGTAAGATATTGACCACGGGTATTTTATATTTATAAAGATAAGGATGAGGATAAGGAGAAGGATAGGGATAACGATAAGGATATGGATAAGGATATGGATAAGGATGAGGACGAGGATGAGGATGAGGATGAGGATAAGGATGGGTATAAGAAAAAGGATAAGGATAAGGATAATGATAAGGAAGAAGATATGGGTAAGAGCTAAGATAAGAAGAAGGATGAGGAAAACTTAGAATAAGGATGAGGATAGGGATAAGGATCAGGATAATGATAAGGATAAGTATATGGATAAGAACAAGGATGAGGAAAAGTTGGAATAAGGATAAGGGTAGGGAGAACGATAAGGATAAGTATAAGGATAAGGATAAAAATAAGGATAAACATAAGGATAAGGATACGGATAAGGATAGGGATAGGGATAGGGATAGGGATAGGGATAGGGATAGGGATAGGGATAGGGATAGGGACAGGGATAAGGATAGGGATAGGGATAGGGATAGGGATAGGGATAGGGATAGGTATAGGGATAGGGATAGGGATAGGGATGGGGATAGGGATAGGGATAGGGATAGGGATAGGGATAGGGATAGGGATAGGGATAGGGATAGGGATAGGGATAGGGATAGGGATAGGGAGGATAGGGATAGGGATAGGGATAGGGATAGGGATAGGGATAGGGATAGGGATAGGGATAGGGATAGGGATAGGGATAGGGATAGGGATAGGGATAGGGATAGGGATAGGGATAGGGATAGGGATAGGGATAGGGATAGGGATAGGAATGGGGATAATGATAGGGATAGGGATAAGGATAAGGATGAGGTAAACGATGAGAACGAAGATGAAGATGAGGAAAAGGATCAGGATAATAATAAGAACAAAGATAAGGATGAGGTTCAGGATAGAGATAAAGATAAAGATAACGTTGGGTTTTAACCGAGCTGAATACTCTTCATTTATTTTTTATCTTAACTACATATCTTATCCATTATTATGCGCTCAAGTAGAGCCACATAATGGTGGCATCTGTGCGGTAACATGAGTAAACATGCTCGTGTTTTTCAGTTATAAAATGTGGAATAAATTGTTGGCAAATAATCACGAAATTCAATTTCCAGCACGCATCAAGCAAGCTGTGCTAATTCTGTCTGCATTGTGTCATCACTTTATTAGCGCAGCGTGAAATATGTTTTCATTTGTTGCTGCCACAAAGCAGTAGCGAAATGAAATTATATGATTTGAATAATAATTGAATTAAAATCAGCAGAAAGAAACAAACCATCCCTCAGCCGTGCGCCAAGACTGCAAAATAACGAAGAAATAGCAGATGGAGCAAGCGGATAAACACACACACACATACATATATATGTACGCATGGGCAGGCGTAACACGCACCAAATCAGAAGAAATACTGGAAATTACCGCAGCAACATGTCGTGCTGCCAACAACCGACTGCCACAGCTGACTGCATGAGTGTGTGTGAGTGTGCGGTTATTTGGTTGTTGCCTGCCACAGCACAATTACGAGCGAAATTAAATCATTGCATGTACAATGCGCAATGTTGACAGCAAAGAAAATATACGAGCGGAATATACATATCTACGCACACATACCGATATACATACTTGTATGTATGTGGCAGGTGATCACACACATTCATGCATAAGCATGGTCGCGTTTGTTTGGATGAGTGGTGAAACAGCAGAGGACAATCACACAATCATTGTCAGATTCATATGCAACAGCATGTGGCAACACACGTACCCAAATGCACAAACATTCCCACACAAACCCACGCACTCGTGCACATGCGGCAATCAGGCAAAAGTTCATTATATGGAAATGCATTGCGGGCAGGGTCTGGCGCCAGGCCGCACGGCCCTTGATAGGCGATGGGCAGTAGCTGGCGCAGTGAAGTCTTCATTTCCTACGCTGACAAGCATGCCACCGCGTCGTGCATCATGTGCAACGCGTGCCGCTTGCACACACATCAGCGTGCGTAAACCTTATTGGGGGTGCCGCCGAGTGGGGCTGTAAGGCTTACAAGTAATATACGATTGGAAAATGAGGGAATCCGCATAAATAAAATGCGCTGATTGCAATCCCGTTGTGATTTTTGTATCAATCGGACTTTACAAGACGTATGTGTAATAAATATATTCAGTGAATTTTTGGGGAGCGAAGGACGTTTGAAATTTCGAAGCAAAAATAACAACACACACAAATTGAAAAGTTTGAAGGCTATGTAGAGAAGTTATCACACTTGAGGTTTTCTAGTAACTGCGAGTAGTTCTACATACTCCTTAAGTCAGAACCACTCAAGTCGATCCGAAGCTTGTCTTAACTATGTTAGTCGCTACGTAAAACTCATGGACTATATTTGATTAAATACAGAGACCACCGATTCCTGAACGGAGGTTTTCATAATTTTTAGGACATTACCCTATTAAATTAAATTATTAAGGTTACAGTTTATAAAAGCATAATAATTTTATATCGTTGATCTTGCACTTTCAAATACACTCGTGGCCACGCAAACCTTACCGCTCATAACATTCAAGTATTGTGCATATTTGACAACACTTTATAGCGGTTCTTTTTGCGGCAAAGAAATTTTTTATTTAGAAATAAGTTAATGACATGTTATTAATCAAAAATACTAAAAATTAAAAAAAAAAAAAAACACTTTCACCTATAGATAAATCAATGGAAATATAGTGATATTTACAAAATGAGCTCCAAATGTAAGAGACTGATATGCGATGAAGAAATTATATGCAATATGCAAAATACGAAAATACTTTTTCGACCCAATATATTAATACAATCGCTTGTTGTAAGCATCTGCTGGGGTGGCCATCAGAGCGCTATTCGCTAGATGTTGGTGCGTTTGATGAATGTAACACTCTCAACTTACATTATCAACGATCTCTTCTGCGACATCTACCAACATCGTTTTTGCAAAAAAATAAGATATTTTAGTACCCATAACTTTAACCGAAACGCGTGGAGTCGCTCCATGAGAGATATTGCGATCCCCTCCTACTTCTCTGGTGCCAACACGAAGAATTTCAAGCATTATTCCTTTAGCTTTTTCGATGTTACCATAATTACCACAGTTGGATGGACGGTCGCATGAGGCAAGTTTGCGATCCCTCAACACTTGTGCTCATGATTAAGTAGCCTCCCACTCTTCCGGCACAGTTTAAACGATTCTGAAGTCAAAATTTCATTAGAAACCCAAAATTTCAAGGAGACTTATTGTTCAATTTTTAACCATGGTAAAAATAACCAGACAAACTTTTCGCGAAGTAAACAAACATACACCTTGAAACCTTCCTGAAAATATCTCGCTGCTTTTCCAGAACATTATTGCCGAGGGCTCTACTTCAATGTTCAAGTGTTCGGGATCTCCGTCCCCAGTTTTATCAACTATTACTCGTATTTAAGATCGCTGAACCGCTTAGAAATGTAGAAAGACTTTGTTCATCATCTTAATCACTTGCGCCTACGTTTTTTCCAACCCTCGAAACAGTTGTTAAAGTCAATTTCCGGAAGAGCCTTCAATGCGCATAGCGATTCACGTTTAATGTCTACAATTGACTCAAAACGTTCGTTTGAGTTTGCTGAATAGCCAGAAGTCAGACGAAGCTCGATTACCGAAGAAAACTGTCACATAACTTGATTTTTGACCTGCTTTGTTGTGGGTTTTTGGGCTTTGGTTCACCTTTGCTACAAAATTCGGCCGATTGATCGTCTGTTTCCGGATCGTAAGCATAGATCCAAGACTTATCGCCAGTAATAATACTTTTAATGACATTGTTTCACAGACGTTAACGCCACGCTATTTTTCGAAAAAGTTTAGTTAGTTTGGAACCAGACGTGCTTTCACTTTTCTTACGCCCAAATGATCTTTCAAAATGATTTTCACTGATCCTTCCAATATTTCAACGATGCCAGTAAGATCTCTAGCTGTTAATCGTCATTTCACAAAATTCCTTTATTTTATTGACGTGTTGATCATCAGGTTATGTTGATGGCCGTCCTGGACGTGGTTCGTCGTCAATGAATTCTCCATCCCCTTTCATCAATTTGAACCAATCAAAAACACTTGCTCACGAGAAACAATTATCACCGAAGGCATTTTCCAACATTCTGAACATTTCGACAAGAGAAATTTGATTCCGCACACAAAAACGTCTTCGTTAAATAATTTCACTCATCGTAAAAATCGCCGAATGTACTCTATGTACTTAAGATTTGCAAGTGTACACTAAACTCTAATGATTATTTTGATGAGACATTTGGCACAGATATCATTGACAGTTATACCAACTCAGAAAAAAAAAATATTTAAAATAAATAAAAAGTCTTACTATTTCTTGCCCACATTAGTATGTAAACATCACATTATTTTTGTTAGCTTTGTACAATTATATTTACAGCCTTTACGCTGATACGATCTACTTTTTACGTCCCACCATTCTTTTCCATTAAAAAACAAAGTGAGCAAGTAATTAAGTTTTCAGTCAGGGAATATGTTACATTATTAAAGTAAACAAGACTCGTCTCACGTTCACGCAATCTCTAGCTATCTCTCTCTCGATTCTCTCGGTCTCGCTAATTGATTTCTAGCTCATGGCTAACTGTAATATCGACAATGAAAGAGCATTCATTTAAATTTAACGGTTTTGTCAAAAGGTACGCCCCGCCATTACAACCGAAAGCATTAACATCTGACAAACTGCCGATGCGACTGCCTTCATGCCGTGCATATTTCCACTCATTTGCGTAACGGCAGTCTTGAATGTAACATCGCCGCACTACGCACATATCTAGCGAATAAATCCGCGCCAATTTCAGTTGCCATGCATGGATATTTCGTGTTGATTTTCGTGTTGAAATACGCGATTGAGTCCGATGCGACTTATAGCATGGAGTTGCCGGACACCTTGTGTAACTCAACGATACGCTACAATGTGAGATACGCAGTGAGCACTATTGTGAATAGATACTTCGTGCCAAACTCCAGCGATATGATGGTGTCCGCCCATGCGAAGCACAAGCAATCGTGGCGCCTCATGCAGGACTTGCTCACTTGTGCGACGCCATTTATGTTTAACATCAAACTGCAAATCGAAACCTTGGACGCGCCACGCTTCCCAACCCACGCAAGAAATTACAATCTGCTGCTTATTGATGGAACGCAGGCGTTAAGGTGAGCATATATAGAGATAGACTAATAATTGTTTAAATCTAACTAAACCCATCTTTCATTACACATAGTGAGCTGGATCCAGCAGTGTTTACGAAAGACTTCGATTTCCCCGAGCACTATTTGATACTCCTGATAGACCCAGACACATCTCTTATGCCGAATCTGCTCATCACCAGCATCTTAAGCTACTTCTTTCGCAACTATCTGATCAACGTCAGCCTTTTGTATGAGAGTAAGCCCAATTATGTCGAAGTCTACACATATTTTCCTTTCATGGATAGAAGTGCGTGTAAGGCGAACAACGTGCGTTTAATTAATGCGTATAATGGCACGTGGGCTAAGCCATTGACGACGAATATCTTTCCCAACAAGCTCACGGATTTTCAGAATTGCTCGCTCACAGTGGCTGTCTGGGATGCGCCGCCCTATTTAAGTTACTACCCCAATAGAAGTGGCTTTGCGCAATTGGGTTCTTTCGAAGGCGATATGCTCGTCGAATTAGCGAAGAAGCTCAACTTCAGCATGGAGCTGGTGGAGCCAGCGAACGATGAGCAACGCGGTCGCTACTTGGAGAATGGTAGCTTAACGGGCGCCTTGCAATTGGTAGATAAGTCTTTTTTAATAATTTTCTTCAATTAAGTTCATCAAAAATTGATTGCTATCCAATACATTATTCTTACATACTTTCTCTCATCTCGTCTTTCTTACACAGCTGCACGATCATATGGCGGACCTAAGTTTGGGTTGTTTCCGTTACACTGTAGAACGTTGCGCGCTGCTCACTGGTGCACTGCCGTACTATCAGACCTGGCAAATATTTGGTGCCCAGTTGACTGGTGAAACCTACTCATCCCTGGAAATATTCACATTCCCCTTCGACGCGGGGACTTGGTTTGGAATCTTATTTAGTTTCCAATTAATCATGCTACTCGCCTATATTGTATACCATCGCAGCAAGGACTCAGCGCTTGCTCACATTATGATTGGTTACCCGAGACCACGGTCCCCTCTAATCAACGCATACAGCTTGTTTCTCGGTATTGCCGTGCAACGAACTCCACGCACAAACTTCGCACGTTTCGTACTGATTATGTGGATCATTTATGGTTATGTGATGCGCAGTGCCTATCAGAGCTTTCTCTATCAATTACTACAAACTGATCTCTACCGTACACCGCCACAAACTATCTTCGAACTCATCGAAGCCGGTTACTCGCTCGTAATGACCCCGTCTACACTGCGCACAGTGGGTGTGACTCCCCTGATACGTAGCGGTCGCATACCAGTTATATTAAATAACAGCACAAGCGAATGGAAAACTTACGAAATGGTGGAGCAAATAGGTGGAAAGTTGGCTGGCGTTTCGCCAAAAGACTATCTCACTTACTACGTGATGTCGAAGGATGAACGCGGGGCTTTCTATGTGCTGCCCGATCGATTTTTTGCTCACCACATAACCATATACTTCCCAAAGCATAGCTACTTGATTGATCGGTTCAATTTCTTGCTCATGCAACTGCGCAGCGAAGGTCTGATCGATTACTGGGCTGAGAAGTATCTAGACGAGAGTTACTTTGATCCAGTTGCGGCCGTGGACAATGATGCGCTGGATTTAGACGACCTGGGTGGATTGTTTTTGATGTACCTGGCGTTGGTTGCCTTGGCGACGCTGGTATTTCTTGCGGAATTGCTTTGGGGCAGATGGGGATGGAAAATGTGATAGGTTTAGCCAGTGCAAAACAAAGAGTTAAAGGTTAAAAAAAATACGGTTAATGTGAAATGTGGTTTTTTCTTTCGGATATCTGAGAAGCAAAATGATGCAGCCTTAAAACATTTTTATCTATACTAAATTTAGGACAACTTATAAACGAACTTATATAAAGTGAATAATAAAGGGTTTTTAAATTCTTTAATATTTCGATATGGAGAGAACACTTCTCCAACCTGCTGAATGGCAGTGAAAGTATAACGCCAGGAGAAGGCAAACCCGTTTCTCCAATCGATGACGATGGAGAAGACATTCCATTGCCCCACCGCGAAGAAGTTCGAATAGCAATTGCCTGTCTGCGGAACAACAAGGCGACGGGGGTCGATGGATCAGCTTCTTTGTAGAATATGGTGGGACGAAAGCATGCCCAACGTTTGGAATTTAAGTGTGCTCTGCCCAATCCACAAGAAGGGAGACCACACAACCTGCGCCAACTACCGTGGGATAAGCCTCCTCAACATCGCATATAAGGTTCTATCGAGCATATTGAGTGAAAGATTAAAGCCTACCGTCAACAAACTGATTGGACCTTATCAGTGTGACTTTAGCTTGGAAAATCAACAACTAAATAGATATTGACTATTCATCTTGGAAAATACCCGTGAAACCAGGATCGCCACACAACCTCTTCGTCGATTTTAAAGCTGTTTTTGACAGAACGAAAAGGAGTTGCCTTTATGCCGCGAATTTAGTATCCCCGCAAAACTAATATGGCTGTGTAAGCTGACGTTGAGCAACACCAAAAGCTCCGTTAGGATCAGAAAGGACCTCTCCGAGCCATGCTATACCAAACGAGGTTTCAGACAAGGCGACTCCCTTTCCTATGACTTCTTCAACCTAATTCTGGAGAAAATAATTCGAGCTGCAGAACCAAACAGAGAAAGCACCGTCTTCTATAAGACTGTACAGCTGCTGGCGTATGCTGATCATATTGATAGCATTGGTCTTAATAACCGAGCCGTTCGTTCTGTTGCGCAAAGCAAATGGGTCTTGGAACGAGGGCAAGACGAAATATCTCCTGCCATCCTACAAACAGCCGTCCCACTCTCGGTTAGGCTGCCACGTCAATGTTGAAAGTCGTAACACGCCGGGGGAAGCTGAGTAAGAGGAAGACCTCCACTCCGTTGGAAAGATTAGGTGGAGAAGGACCTGACTTCGCTTGGAATCTCCAATTGGCACCATCTTGCGGAAAAAAGAAACGACTGGAGCGCTGTTGTTGACTCGATTATAACTGCGGTTATAACTGCGTGAGCGGTTTCTACGCCATTAAAGAAGAATATTCGAAATTCCGATTCTTTTTTACTTGAGACCAGAAAATTGGACTAAAAAATCGATTGCTGGGCTGTCGGACTGCATATTAAAGTATGGAGAATCGGCGTTGAACTCCCAAATGTCTTGAATTTTTTAAATAAATATTCCTCATTTCTCAATCAGCTTGAACTTTGACCTTCTCTGTATAGCATACCTATTTTGTAAAGCAAATTTACAAATTGTAAACAAGTTCGCGCCATTACGGAAATAAACTACATAAATACCGCGTCGCTCGCTATCTAAAATTATAGACCCATCTATGTTATTTCGCGCCAACTTCGCTATCACGAAAATCTTAATGGATCGGCTTATATCATACTCAGGCAACAACAGTCAACATGTTGGCAGTGCATGGTGCCAACAAGCGTAGGGGTGTGTAAAAAATTCGGCGTGCCACCGTAAAATGATGGCCGCTAATGGAAGTGGAACGTCCTAGGCTAACTAGTTAAGAGCATTTCGTGTGCAACGGATGCGTCAGACATGCAAGTGAAAGTCGAAATGGCCTAGTGCCGCTTACCGAACCGTATGTTAAATAGTTCGCATGTGGTACTGGCGGAAGCCAGTTTGCGGAAATTGATTTCGCGTAACAATCGACATGGATATGATTTTGGGTGACCTTGGAAATGGTGGTTTTGAGAATACCGGAAACTACACGCTGGTAATGGCCATTGCCTGGACAATTATTCACGCTTATGGGAAATATAATTCAGCGCCGTTGGTTATATCGCAGTATGCGAGCAAGCGTCAGACTCACGCTTATCAGGCGCAGCTTATCGAAGCTGTGATGGTGTATTTGCATCGCCGGCACTATCGTGTTTTCCTCATGGAGGAGGAAACGCTCTTCGGCAATCAGTCTCACTCTGACTGGGGAGATTTTTCTGAAGCTGCAATTTGGTTCATCGACAGCTGGAACTCCTTTGAGTAAGTTGATAGCCAACGAGACCTCAAATGCTTCGCTGCTACATAACAGTATTGTCATTTGTATACTTCCCAGTGCGCTAGCGATGGATTTGGAAGACCCCAAGAGCACATACAAACGCAGTGGTGTGTTTGTACTCGTCTACACTGGCAACGAAAGCGAACGCTTAACAACAGTTAAGCGTATATTCAGCCGTTTTTTCGAACTTTTCGTTATAAATATAAACGTTTTATTGCTAATGGACACAACTGCGTTTGTCTACACCTATTTCCCGTTTACGCCGAACAAATGTCATTCGGCCAAGCCCGAACTGTTGTTTTCGTTTCGCAACAACCAGCCAAGGTTCAAATCAAAAGGTTATCAAAGATTTTTCCCTCCAAAAGTGCGCAATTTGCATGGTTGTGAGTTGGCCATAGTGACATGGCACGATCCACCATTTATAGTTTTGGATCAAGATCCGGTTAGCGGTCGCATCAAATCGGTCGAAGGTATCGAGGGCTTGCTAATTACCATTTTAGCAGAAGCTATGAATTTTACTATAAGAATTGTGGATCCACAACCTCGAGATCGCGGAGCTATTTATGAAAATGGCACACTTACCGGCGTCACAAAAATGGTGAGTAGAAGTCTTCTTGTTGTAGCGATATTAATTTCAAATTCCCGCACAATCCATAGATAGCGGAGGCCAATGCAAATATTACGATTATATACATAATGTATGAGAAAAAACGTGCCCAAGTTATGGATGCGACCTTTTCATACATGAGCTTTCCTTTATTGCTCGCCATACCGCAGGGACGCCCACTCTCTCCGTTGCAGCGTCTATTGAGACCTTTTAAGTACATAATTTGGACACTGATTGGCTCCAATATCGTGCTGGCCGTGCTCCTCATATACGCACTCAAATTTCTAGGCAGCAGCCGTCTTGTCTCTTTTGTCTTTGGCAGCAGTAATCGAATTCCATTCAGCAATCTGTGGGCCTCGCTTTACGGCAATGTCATTCATAATCAATTGCCATATCGCAACTTTTCACGTTATCTCCTGGGCCTGTGGTTGCTATGCACATTGGTCTTACGCTCTGCGTATACCGGTCAGCTTTTTATTATGTTGCAGGATGGTCGTGCACTCACACCGTTAAAATCATTTAAGGAGATAGTCGAGCAGAATTACACGGTTAATACCGCACCAGTATTGACCGAGTTACTGAGTTCAGCGCTTGGCGAATCGTCTATTGGTCTTATTGACGGCGGTAAAAACACTATGCCGAGGATATTGAAACGAATCGCTCACGGTTCTAAGGAAGCAATGACTATAATCGAGCCAGCATTGCTTTACTTCAACTACCAACAGACCACGGAGGATGAAAGGGTGGCAATTCTGCCGCAAAAGTTGATAATGACGCCGCTCACAATGTATATGCCCAAACATTCCTATCTGATTTGGCCAATCAACAGAATTATTCTCGAGTTCATTGGAGTTGGCATAGTCGATAAATTTGAGAAAAGTTATCGCTCAATTAACCCGGTCACTGAGTCCCAAGAGCCTGTAAGGTTGTCACTGTTCCTGCTGCTGGGCATATTTAGTCTCTATGGAGCTCTACTGATCCTATGCATTCTGATTTTCCTCTTGGAGCTTTGGACAGTTCGATCGCCTTTGACTAAAACGCTGATGGATTTTTTGAACTATTAAGCGAGGATTGCATTGATTAACCGAAAAAAATATTAACGAAATATTTGTATAAGAAGTAACCAAATTGTTCCTAGCTTTTTTAACACGAATTGTGTGCATCTGAATAAAAATCGCTTCTATAAAAATCTCAAGAGGTGATCGCAGTTATTTATATTTGAACACTTGGTAGTAATTTGGAAATTATTGGATAATATGTGTGGTGAGTATGTTATTATTTATCAGTTACGAATGGGAACTTAGCTGATACAAAGTCCTATACCCATTTAAGGACCTCTTCAACTATGAATCACACCCAAAGAAAATCTAGACGAGGCGGAAGACCTACTTACTGGCTGAACCAATGGAGCAGCTTTTATTCCGAACATTTTTCATGTTCTACCACATGGTGAATATCTGAACAGTCCTGGTCTGGAGTCATAAAGATAAGGTGTAGTTGATTTTCGAACGTTGTACTTTCTCTTTTCACGTCATCCGTTCGACAAAACATTTAAAGCCTCAAATCAGATCCAAAACTGTTCACTCAATTGGAGGAGTGTTCTGTAAAACTTAAAGCATCAAGTTAGGAGCTTGAAATGCCGCCACACAGTTCCCTTATACCGAGATGCTATCAGAGAGAAAGATTGCAAGTTATGACTGCACCTTGTCGACGTCGAACCTTCCTTTTGTTTGTTGACGTGCGTTTTTTTGGCAACGCAGAGGCGGGTGCGTATCTTGGTTGCAACAATGTAGCGGTTTGAGTCGATGTCAGGATTTCGGAGCGTTCCCACACTGAAGACGTGTCTTCCGTCTATTAAATCATGATTGATCTCATAGAAGTCATCTTCGCTCAAAGAAAGCATCTTTGGTCATATTCTTCTCCTTTTTCGTCGGGACTTGGGAAATCAGCGGTATATTGAAGAGCTTCGTGAACTTCTGCATATGGCTCCATCCTGCCACCATCAGTCTATTGTAATATATTCTATAAATTACGAATAAAATAACAATTCAACAGTTTTTTTCCAAAATAGTTTCAAAAATATCTTCAATAGATAAAAAGGTGGGAAAGCTTTTTACGATGCGTGCAAACCTAAATATACACAGTCATAATTTATTTTCATAATTTTATTTGAAAGTTCTCTTAATGAGCCATTTACATTTAGCGACCAATTTGGATGTTTACTCCCACTTCCAAAGCCTTTCAACGACTAAAACAAAAGCACTCAGCACGTTTCCGGTAAGCCAAACATACCAAGCTCCGGACATTTGTTGCACCGTAACCTTTGCTATTGGTTCCTCGGATCCACTGTCGAATCGCAGACTCATATCCAGCAGCTCTCTAACCCATTTCTCCCACAGACCCACAGTGATGTATTGCAAAATGATATCATTGAAACGATGTAAGAGCATGGAATTGCTCGCCATGTAAAAGCTTAGCTGTTGCGTAAACACCCGTTCCTCAACCACGTGGACGCCCTTGGTAAAGGACGAATTGTAACGCTTGAAGTAACCCACATATTCGTATGGCGTCAGTATGGCAATGCGCCGATCTGGCCGACGCACCAACTCAAAGCTGTCGGAACGTGATATGTTCAAGACTTGCGCGCTCGAAGAAATCACGGGCAAGTCGTGTATAGTGGCCAACACATCTTCGGTCATGAGCAGCTGATAGTTCTGATGCAACAACTCCACAATTGTATTCGGCGGCGGTCGACCTATATTGGACTTAATCAGGTTGTACAAGAACGCCTGGTAAGAGCTGCGTAGCAACATAGTCATTATTAGCCACAGCATTAGAACGTACCGTGCGAAATTTCGTCGTGGCACCTGACGTGATGGGAGCGCTCCGCCCAAACAAACGTTAAACATATTTATTCCCGGCATGTGATTCGTGACGCCAAACACAAAGTGACTTCGTGTTACGCCCATCAAAGAAAAAATCAGTCGAAGCGCAAATACGCCAAGGTAGATGATTAGCAGCAGACGCCAAATGTGGCTTCTAAATGGTAGAAATAACTTTCTAAACGGTGAGTAGGGCTCCAGGTTGGAGTTGACAATGAAGTTCAAACTGCTGAGGAAATAAGGAAATGTGGGCGTGAAAATGTCGTCTTTAGCTGGCGTTCTATATGGGAATGCACCAACTACGAAATCCGTTCCGTTCGCAATAAGCTTGTTGGAGGTAAGTAATTCGGTTAACAGAATAACAAGTGACTAATTTGAAATGTTTCATGCTCACCTCTTTAAAAACCACACCTTTCTTATCCAGGGTATGTGAGCTCTCATAGTCGTCAAGTAAACGAAATTTCAAAGAAAAGTTCAAAGTCATTGCCAAATATTCCAACAGCTTGCCCTCAATGCCTGCCAGTGCACCGACTTCGCCGCTCTGTTCCTTCAAACTGCGGTATGGCATTTCCTCCCAAGTGGCACAAACCAGAGCACAGCCATGTAAGTCTGCCAGTTTGTCGGGATAGAAGTTGGTATGCCACCACCGTGAATTGGTGAAGCGGTTGCTTATAGTCGGCGCCAACCCTTTGCAATGGAACTCATTGAAGGGGTGAATGTTGTAGAGCAGCGACAAGTTGGTCAACGCATACACCAAGACGTTGGCATCGATTATGCCCAAAAACCAATTGAGCTCGAATATTTCGAAGAGCACATCATAGTAGTGCGCCGAGTCGAAGGTATGTAAGACAATAACGAAGTAGCCGTTCGTGTAGAGGTGATACTTGGCGAACTCCGCATAGAGGCAACTGCAGGAATGAAATAGAAAAGAACAAAGTCTATGTTAAGTAGCAGACAAAATGTATCAAATCTCTGCACACGAACTTTAGAGAGGCTGCAGAATCGACCATTAGTACATTATAGTGACGTTCATGATCGCCCGGCACCGGTTCGCCCATACCAATGCGCACTGTAGCGTTTTTACCCGATGACCGCAGTACATTTTCCATAATATCACCAAACAGGTAACGCCTTTCCGGGCGCTGAACAAAGGCGTAGAGGTTATATGTGAGCACCTTTCGTTTGCCGATAAAGCTGCTCTGCACCATCTCCACAATAGCGGCCGAGAGATTTCCAGCAATCTCTGCGTAGCCGGGACCATCTTCCAAGCCCTTGCTTTGCGCAAACATAGTATTACCGCCGCGGAACAGCGATAGGAACACAGCGACATACAAAACCGTTTGAGGACACATTCCGAAATTCTCGGAGAACTTAACTCGATTCTAACGTACCCGTGAATAGCAATGTACGGCCGCTAGTCGCGAGATTCTCTTTTATATGAAAGCCACATACTTTGTTAATAACACACTCGGTTATCTTCCTATAATTTTGCTAATGGAATTATTAACATAATTCTACTAAATCGCCATGAAAATATAATTAAATCGCTGTTATCGATAACTCACAGACAAGTGGATGAAAGTGAAACCGGAATTGTGTGAGGACTACAACAACAGCTAAGTGTTATTGATGGACACAGGAGGAGTCCACGTATAAAGTGGCAGCCTTGAGCCCGATTTTGTGTTGTGCTCTTAGCCAGATTTAATCATTTCTTTGAAGACTAAACGCTTCTCGGGTACTCTTCGACGAGGTAGGGGGTGCTCGGTCAAATATAAAGTAATTGAACCTTCAACGAGAGTAAACTCTCCCAAGCTGATTACTCCAAACCACAGTATCGATTATGACTTGTACTCATCAAGTAATTACCTAAAATTAGTTTTTGATTGGAATCCTATCTGATTCTGATATATTTAGATCATTATTCTTTGGACATATAGTATGCAGTTATAATATTAGTAAGAATGTCCTCGGAATTTACTCGGCATTTCCCCTCACATACTCGACAAAGAATACCACCAATGCAATGACCCACATATAACATTGGACCTCAAATATACCGTAGAGCTGTTTTAGTGTCAAGGACGGCTTGTGTAAATCTGGCCCCTCCTTATTCGCATGAATTTCCCCAACAAACAGCCGTGACCAGTGATTGATTATGCCGCTCGCACGCAAATTACGCAGTATTCTATCCACCGGCATTGCCAAGTAGGAGTGTTTCGTAAAGTAGACGGATATATGATGTAGGTAGATGTCTTCGTTCAATATAATGAATTTACCGTTTTTCTGCTCACTGATCATATAGTATCTGAGAAAGTCACTGGGCGTGGATGCTGCCAAATTTTTCTCCGGATTATCCTCCAAAACAGAGTACACGTCGGTATCGCTAACATTCATCATCAGTAGTTCAATCTCTCCACTTTCCACTGCCTTAATTTTGGACATAGAGTCGGCGGTCTGCGCTGTCACAACCAACTTGTATCCACGGTGAATCAGCTGGTCCAAGGTCGCAGGTGCCGAGATGAGCTTTTGCGTACTGAAAAAGTCGTAGAGTAGAGCTTGATAGGAAGACCGCAAAACTGAGGTGAGTAGTAGCCACATCACGAATATATAGCGCGCAAAATTTGGCGACGGTTCGGGTATTGCTATTTGAGCCAGGAGAATGCCCGTCCACATGAAAATCATCTCTCTGATATGCAGAATGCCAAAGATAAAGTATAAGAGGCGTAGGCTTAAACGATGTAATATAAAAGCTAGGAATATCGGCAATAGATAGAAGATCAGTAAGGAACTCCAGACGTAAATATTGAAGGGATACGTTAAGATTTCGTACGTGGACCAAGGTTCTTGCTTCGCTAATACGGCGAGTACCTGATTGGTTTGATAAAACGTCAACGACGAGGTGAGCACCGTTGCACGTTCCAGTGTACTTCGAAAGCAACCCAAACTTATGTCGCCCGACTTTTCACTCAACTGAAATAGAAGACACGAAAGAATGGGCAGTGGTAAGGATCCCTTCATTCCTAACAAAACTTGTTCATTTTTTAAATAAATACTTGGATGTACGCACCATTTTAATGGCCCCTGTTAAAGTTCCGTTGGACATCACCAATCCACGTTGTTCGTTACGTGGCGGCGTCGTATAATTCACATCAAAATTTAATTCAGCTACCAAAAGATTTAAAAGTTCGCCTTCCATACCACCATACTGCAACTGACCGTGTTCGAGATCGGGCAGCGTTACATAAGGGGGCACATTCCACAGAATTGCCATTATGGAGCAGCCGTAAAAGTTTTGCACCTTATCAGGGAACAGTGCTGAGGTGCTCATCTCAGTAACGGATTTACCGCGATTCAATTGAATCGGTAGAGTGCTCTTGCAACGCTCGGGCGAAAACGGAAAGTAGGTATAAAGCTCTATACCGGTGCCGTTAACTTCCACGAGCACGTCGACATTTAAAATATAATGACGCCAACAATAATCGAAAATCTCTGATAATTCCGATATTAGATGAGTACGATTAGTAACCGGAGGCATGATCATCAAATAGAATTCGCTGAAATCATTTTGCTGCGCGTGAAACCCTGGGTCCATGTCACTGGAAGAATATTTGAATAACGATAGCATTTGCAAGGGTTATGCAATCTGTCTTGACTTACGTCAGCGCTTCATACGAGTCGATCAATAATATGTTGTATAAGTCGAAATTCTTCCGCGTCGGCAAACCCGCATGCACGTTGATCTCCACCTTCATTTCCTTTGCGGTCATTAACACCAACGTCAACAAGTCAATGAAATAATCAACGGCTCCGTCATCTCTTGTGCGCATCGAGATCGAATAACTCTTTGTATGTTTCCTGAAGAAATTCGCTTCGTAATGCAGAATTGCACCGAACATATGAGAAAACTGCGTGCTTGTGGTTAGTACCTTGTCTGCCTCATTAGCCTGCACGCAGCAAAGCGGCAACAGGCAGACAGAAATTGTGACACGCACTATCGTCGACCACATATCAATTGCAATTTAACAGAAAATTTCATTTACCGGGCCTCTAACTGCGCGATTTACCTACCATTAGTGCCATTAAATTAAAAGCCTATAATATTCGTGGAATGGCCTCTAATGAACTTTGAAAGGTAAGGCTGACACTAGGCGCACCCCTGAAGCCATTAATCATTCTCAAAATCCATATAGTAAAGAGTCAAAATGGTGAACTCGGTTTTAATATTTTGGTTTTATTAACACAACATAAAGAAATCGACGTTATTGCTTTGAAAAATATTTATTACCTAATAATTGACTTTATTTGTTTCAACGATAAAAAAAATATTAACAAGCACATGAGTGTGCATATGACACGTTTTTCTTTATGTAAATAGTAGTTTTTAGCTTAAATCGAATAGTTATAAAAACTTTTTAAAAATAAATGCACTTCTGGGATTCTTTTCATATTTTTCTCATAATTTCTTTTTTTCTTATAGCTTTTGCAAAAGAATGGAGGAGGCGCCACCGCCACCGTTGCAGATTGAAGCGCAACCGAATTCGCCAGGTTTCAGAGCATGTGATAGGTGAGTCACTAAACGGGCACCTGACATGCCGATTGGATGGCCAATGGACACAGCACCGCCATGTATATTCACTTTGGCCGGATCGATGTCGAGTTTCTTTATATTAGCCAAAACTACCAGCGAGAAGGCTTCGTTGATTTCCCACATGGCAACATCTTGCTTGTTTATGCCGGCACGTTGCAACAACTTTGGCACGGCGAAGGCGGGTGCAATGGGAAAATCGATTGGATCTGTTTCGGCATCCTGGAAGGCTACTATACGTGCAATTGGTTTTAGTTTCAAGCGTTCGGCGGCTTCAGCAGTCATCAGCACTGTGGCAGCACCACCGTCATTTAACGTGGAGGCGTTTCCGGCTGTAACAGTACCATTCTCCTTCTGGAATACGGTAGATAGTTGGCCAAATTTGTCGAAATTGACGCGTTTGAATTCCTCATCTTCGGTGATGGTTACTTCGGGTTTGCGTTTTAACTGTATTTTTACTGGAGCGATTTCAGCATTAAATACTTTTTCGCTCCATGCTTTTGCTGAGCGCTTGTACGATTGTATGGCAAACTCATCCTGTTCTTGACGGCTTATACCCATTTTCTTGGCTGTATTTTCTGCGCAGTTGCCCATGTGAAATTTGTTGTAGACATCGGTGAGACCATCAAAGACGATACCATCGATGAGTTGGATGCCGCCGTAGGGAGTAGCGCCACGTTTCATGTAATATGGTACATTCGACATGGACTCCATTCCTCCAGCAACCACTATTTCTGCTTGGCCGAGCATCAGCGACTGTGCTCCCAACATTACCGCTTTCATACCAGAGGAGCACACTTTGTTCACTGTTGTGCAACACACGTTTTTAGGCAAGCCGGCGAAGATCGCTGCCTGGCGTGCGGGTGCTTGGCCCAAGCCGGCAGATACGACATTACCCATTATAACTTCATCTACCTGGTCCTTGCTGATCCCGGAGCGCTGTACCGCAGCCTCAACTGCTACAGCTCCTAGTTGGGTCGCCGATAAAGGTGCCAATTGGCTTTGAAAGCTACCAATTGGTGTACGGGTGGCGGAAACAATGACCACTTCATGTATTTTCGAACTAAATTTACGTGATTGAGCGCAAAGCGAACGCGCAGCTTGGAGGAATGAGGCCATTGTGACTTTGTTTGCTGAAAAAATACTCCAAATTATTAATTTCACTACCACCTACTTTAAAATATAGTGACCTTCGGCCCAACAGGTTTACCAGTAAGAATCCAGATGTATTTTTGCGAGCTGTCAAATATTGCATAACTAATTAAAAGCAGAGATGATTGACATAGTTGTTGTTATGTTTTTGTTTACGGTGCTGTTTTAAACAATCCCTTTTTAATATTTATAAATTAATGCAATAATTAAAAAAAAAATAAATTATATAAAGCACAACCAATTAAATAAATATAAGCGATAATCTATATCATAGGACATAATAATTTTAAGTTCTACTTCGAATATCTTTAAAATACGCAATTATGTTATTTTGAGTCAAAATGTAAGATATTTTAGGTTTATTCAGTTATACCAGAGAGGGTTCATTTGTTGTTCTCTGGTTATACTTTTTTACCATTTCGGGTTGCGTTGGCAATGCTACCAGCTGCTTTCCTTATACTTCCTTACCTGTCAACCGCGAACGATGGGAGAAATGAAACAAATGTCTTATTTTGGAGAAGAACAAGAACACAAGTAAAATTTGCAGATTCACTCAAGTAAAAACGAAAATTATTAAATAAGTTGCAAATTAAGTTGTTAAGTATAAATTTTCTACCAAAATGACTACTGGAGCCGTGCCAGCAGAAGGCGTTCGTGAGAAAGCACTTGTGGAATATAGAAAAAAACTGCTAGAGCATAAGGAAGTTGAGTCGCGTCTTAAAGAAAGTAAGCACCTATCCCACACCTAATAGACTCAAATTAAACATTGTTTATGATAATCTCTAGAGCGTGAGGAAATAAAAGAACTTACCAAGCAATATGACAAGTCGGAAAACGATCTTAAGGCATTACAAAGTGTTGGCCAAATCGTCGGTGAAGTCCTTAAACAATTAACAGAGGATAAATGTAAGTATAACATATCAGTGCAAGATTAGCGCTTTATAAATAATTATTTTCTTATAGTTATTGTCAAAGCTACAAATGGACCACGCTATGTAGTAGGTTGCCGAAGGCAATTAGATAAGACCAAGTTGAAATCCGGCACTCGTGTTGCTTTGGATATGACAACCCTAACTATAATGCGATATCTACCGCGAGAAGTAGACCCTCTAGTTTACAACATGTCTCATGAAGATCCAGGAGAGGTGAAATATTCTGCCATTGGAGGTCTTTCCGAACAAATTCGCGAATTGCGTGAAGTCATTGAACTGCCACTGTTAAATCCAGAGCTTTTCTTGCGTGTTGGTATAACACCACCAAAAGGTTGTCTGTTGTACGGACCACCTGGCACAGGAAAGACCTTATTAGCCAGAGCAGTAGCTTCCCAATTGGATGCCAACTTTTTGAAAGTTGTCTCTTCAGCTATTGTCGATAAATATATTGGTGAGAGTGCACGTCTCATTCGAGAGATGTTCAACTACGCCCGCGATCATCAACCCTGTATTATTTTTATGGATGAAATCGATGCAATTGGTGGACGTCGGTTTTCCGAAGGCACATCAGCTGATCGTGAGATTCAGCGTACGCTTATGGAACTGTTGAATCAAATGGACGGTTTCGATTCCCTAGGTCAAGTTAAAATGATAATGGCTACCAATCGTCCTGATACGCTTGACCCTGCTCTTTTACGTCCTGGTCGTTTAGATCGTAAAATTGAAATACCACTACCTAATGAGCAAGCACGGTATGTCTTTAATATTTATATATTTTAATTTTCTAAAATTCAAAGTAAACTTTTTTTATAGAATGGAAATTCTTAAAATTCACGCTGCAAAAATTGCAAAGCACGGCGAGATCGACTATGAAGCTATTGTCAAATTATCTGACAATTTTAATGGTGCTGATTTAAGAAATGTGTGCACGGAAGCAGGTCTCTTCGCCATCAGGTAGCAAATTATGAACCATTAATATTATTATTTGTTTTTACTCATATTGTTTCTATATTTTTTTTAGAGCTGATCGCGAATACGTTATCCAGGAAGATTTTATGAAAGCTGTTCGCAAAGTAGCTGACAACAAAAAATTAGAGAGCAAATTGGATTACAAACCTGTATAAATTAGATAGATATGAGAAAAATAAAATTTTCTACAAATTTCTCGATTTAAAAAATATACTTTATTTAAAAAAAAAAAAAAAATTGTGAATTAAAATATTACTTTTGTTTTTCCTCAATCCGACGTTTCTTGCGTTCTAGATAATCACTCACATTGTCATATCGCTTCTTAAACCATGCCGACACATCTTCAGGTTTCCACACTTCCGACTTGAACCGCTCTTCTATCATATCAATCCAGTCAGTTGATTTTACTGGCTGACTATCCGCAATGTTCGATATTTTCAAGCTAAAACGTTCATCAACAATACCAGCAGCATAAAGCCTTTCTTTTACGAAACAAATATTGCTTATAATCACATCCGGATAATTAAGTTTCGTGAGCTCTTTTGTAAGCCATTGATCTTCGCCGCTTTTACTAATTTCATAAATACCAACACTTTCATCCGGTTGATATAACAATACAGCGGCTTCAAATTTATTTTCACTCTTCGGACGCAAGCAAAGTCTTAAAGCAGGTGCTGGCAGATCAATCTTGGACTTTTCTTGGCCACAGATGAAGTTCCAAATACGTAAAGTTTTATCTCCGGATATGGAAATAATTGTATCCTCACTCAAAAATGCTACTCCAGAAACAAATTCTTTATGCCCAAGACAATAGCCGTGTATATCATGTGTTTGAGGATAATTAGTTATACGAATTTTGTCATCTCTATCACAAGTGATAATATATTTTGAATCTGGCGTCCATAATACATCGTAGACTATGCTGAGGTGGCCGAGTAGGAGTTGCGGTTCCTCTTCGAAATTTACACAATCATATTTATAACAATCTCCTGACTTATCTGTCACCAAAAGCACTGTAGAGTCTTTGCTAAATGTTAGAGCACTGGAAGCACGTGCCAGTGGCCTCACGGACACCAGTTTAGCGTGCTCGGGCCGACATTGGTAGAGCAAGACAGCCTTTTGACCTGCAGTAGTTATAGCACATAAGCAATGATCCGGAGAGAGTTTAACATGAAGAATACTGGGCAAATCTGGTTTAACATCTTTTGATTTCTTCGTCTCTTTAGACTGTTCACTGCCACCCTCGCCTTCAGCATCAGCAATACCTTTTGGGGCTTTCAGACCGACTTCAGTCAAATCTTTGGGTATTTCTATTTCTTTAAAAATTTGTAAATCGTTTGGATTTACGAAAATCACTTTCGTATTCAAAGCAATTATCAGTTCAGGTTCGGCATAAAAAAGCGTCGTCATTATTGTAAATAAATATTTTTATGAAAATAAGCACAAACTTTAACGTTGCAATTTGCTCCAATTATTCACAGCTAAATCTATGACAGTTCACAATGGCAATGATTTGTCATCACGCAAAACAGCTGATTTCCTTGTTTACACCGGCCAACAACTAAATAAAAGGAAAACAGGGAAATGACTTCGCTAAATAAACAAAATGAGACCAATTATCCTGTTTATATTGTATTGGGTTCTGGAGGACACACCGCCGAAATGTGCACTATAAATATGGCGCTTCTGTCTTCCGCTAGAGGCAAGGAAATTTACAACCCAATCCGATATATTATAGCCAACGACGATATCACTTCCCGAACAAGAATAACCAGTGCCATGCAAAAGGTTGGTGTGGCACTAGACGATACATCATTTATTTATGTACCTCGTAGCCGCAAAGTGGGACAGAGCTACCTCAGCAGTGTATTTACAACTCTTTGGGCATTGTTGTGGAGCTTTTGGCTTGTTTGGAGTGGTCAACCCAAGTTATTACTCTGTAACGGTCCAGGGACCTGTGTACCATTTTGTATTGCAACTTATATTTGCAGACAAATTAGGCGCTTGCCAAGTACAACTAAAATCGTCTTTGTGGAGAGTTGGTGCAGAGTACGTACACTCTCACTTAGCGGTAAACTGCTTCGTCCTTTTCTTGACTTACTGGTGGTCCAATGGCCGGCGCTAGCTGAAAAATATAAAAGCGCCTACAACGTAAAGTACTTCGGAAAAATTATGTGAACATGTATAATTTATTAGGTGAAAAGCAAGGCCTGGAAGTTCTAGTGATGCCGTACAAGTAATTATGAAGAACTTTAGCATAACAAAATTTTGTAAAAAAAAAACATAAAAATAAACACATAAAATTTAAATCAACTAGGGAGAGAGACAATCGTCAAGGTGATCGTTGATAGTATCTTGTTCAACTTCCTTTCCACAATTGGGACACTGAATTGTAGTTTTTAGAATATTTCTTTGACGATATAACCTGGTGTCCATGTCCTCTGGACTCCAGCCAGCGTTGGTGGAGTTGGTCTCTGACCTGTTCGGTGAAGTTAGATTGATATTACTGCTGCTACTGGAAAATTCATCATCGCTTGTAGAAGTAAGGTTAATTAAATCTTGTTCGGAATAACCAGCTTTTCGAAGAATATCTTTACGTGAAGGGCGTGGTGTGCGCGTTGGGTTTAATGGTCGTGATGTAGATGCTATTTTTTTCAGGAAATGCTTAGGTGCAACAATTTTAATCGCTATGCCAGTACAACCGTCCATATGGTCAGCGAATAAACAGCGTTTCATTTTACCTTGACAAATTGGACAGGTAATGATGTCATCGTTAGGGTTGGGAAAATGATAAGACCCAGAAGGTTTGACGTCATTTTCTCTATTGAAATCCTTCAACATTGTATCGTCACCAAAGAATTCATCTATCACAGAAGTGTCTGCTAATTCCGCAGCAGCTGATATATTAGCCATCTCATTATTGTCGTCCTGTGCATTATCATCATACTCATCATCAATAAGAATGATATCCTCATCCAACAAATCATCAGTGTCTTCAAGAATCTCATCTTTGATAACTTTATGTCGTTCATCTGCCGTTAGTGGGGTGGACCGCTTCGGCAATTCAACCGCAAAACCGTTTTCGTTATCATCAGACTCACTTTCATCATCCGAGAGAATGGCAATGGTCTCCGTAGGCGTATCTCTTAACATTATATCATCGTCTAAGACTAGCCAATCCTCAGTTTTAGGTTTCTTTGATGTGTCAACTGTTGGCAAACCATCGTTAGACAGGCGTCTACGTTTGCCATCACCTTAAATAAAACATAATAGTTCATAAGATCAATTGATAATAATTGTACAATTCGCTCACCTGCTGGCGCCTCTGCATCGCTTTCAAGGAAACGAGAATTTTTTTTATTGTTTTCTATCGTGGTATCTGAACTCGTATTTGTTTTATTTTTATCGAAACGCTTTAACCATAACTCACGTAGATGATTACGATCCACCTCCCCACTTGAATCATTTTTGGAGCTTGCGCTCGAATGACTTGTGGCTCCTACTTGGCAACCACTACCACTGAAAGCGGCATTTGAACTGCTACTCGCATTAACGCGGCCAGCGGCACCACTAGGAACGCCAGGACTACCATTTAGATTCGCAAAGCCAATAACATTTCGTAAGTTACCACCTGCTGACGTATGCCGAGTTGGCGTTTTATTAGACCCAGAAATAGTGTTTGTATTAAATGGATCACTGGATAGACCTGGATAAGAGGTCGGTGGAAAAGCCGAGGCTATAGATGTTTGGCGATCAATTGGTTTCGTAACTGGTGCTTTTGTCTTAGGGTTCAGAAGAAGGGTACCGCCGCCGTTTGTTTTGATAGGGCCTACAAAAAAAATGAAAGCTTTGCAGGCGCAAATAGGGAGCGAATAATTTGAACACACACCTTTAACCCCACCAAAACCAGAAGTTCCATTATTAAAACCTTTCACATTATTGGCGTCCGACAGTTTTGGTGTAGAGCTTATCTGTTTGTTTGTAGAAGGGAAGAACATCCGCAAATCTTTTCCTTGCGGTTGCTTTGGTTCTTTTGAGGCGTTTTGCTTCTTTGGTTTATCCGGGCCTTTAATTTTCATAAAAGTGCCACCACAAGACTCCTGATGTGCTGCCCACCACTGATCATTGGGACCAGGAGCTCGATTACAAGTACGTTTCACATAACCGAAAAATGGGGCGCGATTTTGGCAACTTCCATTACAACGCCACCAGTGTTGTTTGTAAACATCTACTTCATCATGGAATGTATGGTATACCTAAAAAAAAACATAGAGTAAGAACACTGATACGAAAATTTATGCACATATACTCACTGTTATGTTGGTACCAGCCACTTTATTTATTGCATACATGATCTTTTTAAAATTTGGACCGTGACCGCCGTTTCCTTCCCGTATATTCAAAACAAAACAGTATGCATGTATCATTTCGTGCTGGAAGAAATCGTTTAATTTTTACTGAAACAATCAAGTATCCAGCATTACAAACCAACATAGTCTCAACCAAGTCTTTGCGTGGCCTTAACTTGAGCAGAGGTTCACTTAAGCGGATAGTGATATCCATACCGAAACGATTGCGCCGCGAATAACATATTCCAGCACAGCTATACATGCGCTTACTCCATTCCAGGGTCACACATTTCAAGCGACTTTGAAAAAATTTTTCATCAAAAGCGCCAAATAGTGCGAATATGTCTGGTGTAGGATCCAGCGTTTCCCACTGGGGGTGTACAAGATTTTGCGTACGATTTAAGTAATCTTCGTCTTGGTTTGATGTCGGATTGCTACGCTTTATACGTAAGGGTTTCTTGGAAGGCGGTGGCATACTGAAGTTGACAATCTCCGGTTCCTAGAAGGGAAGACATATTAAAAACCTTATAGCAAGATTACGCCGAAAACCTACGCTGCCATCGCTGCTATTCAAATCTGTGCTTGATTCGGCATTCCATCGCTTTTGCATTTCAAGCGCCATTAAAAAATCTGGATCGTTCGACATTTTAAATATTTAACTTAAAAAGTTAAATGCACAAATCATATCAAACAAGAATTTTTAATTCACAAACAAGAAAAGCAATACAGGAGGAATTAACAAAGATATTTTCGCCAACCGCGCGCAGAATATATGTTTACTAACTTGTAAATTGTGCTACCATATGTTTTCGGCACCCTACTTATTTCCGATATCCTTGAATTTTGTTTTACTGACGTTGAAACAGGATGACATAACATCCATACTTTATATGGAAACATAGAAATTTGAATTCACTAAAGTGGTTAATAATTTTCTCACAACTACAATACGTAAACAATTAATTAGAGAGTTAATAAATTAATGAATAAACCTGCACATTAATCTGAAACCATTTGTTTACAGATTTCATGTTCTTGTAGAACGATGTATATATATTGAAAAATAGTGGTAAATTAAAATTTTTTATATGAACTGAGGACAAAATCCTTCCATACATTTGATAAATATAATTATGTGGCAACGCTAAACTTTGGGGTATAGAATACGAACAGTGCCAAATTATCGATTAATGTCTAATTGTCAAAGGCTTCGTTCATTAATATTATAGGATAGAAAAATTGCAAGATTTTTATTATTGCAATTATTTGTTAATATCCATGGAAGGACTTGTTAATTACAGTAGCGAAGACGAACAGGAGGAGACAATGGATCATATAACTGTAAGTATATAAATGCTTATGCATATAGTAAATAGTTGCAAAGTAAAGTAAAAAAATACGTGTGGGGAAAATGGCGACGATGAAAAATGTGTTTTATGTGTGTATACGTCCTTTACCATTAATAGAATAAAGCAAGATTTTTTTTTGAATATACTACTGCTAACTGGCAATATATTAAGTTTAAAGAAAATAACATAGTTTGCTGTTTATGACTAGTTGCCAAATTCCTTTAGGCTGAACGCGGAAGCGGTGGGCGCAGTCCTGGCAGATCAAGGCGTTCCTACGAAGGTGAAGCCACAATGACTGGGGATGGTAGTCGTGGGGGTAAACGTGGTTCACCACCTGCCCGCAATAGCAGTTACAGAGACGAGGTAAACATATGTCTTTTATTTTTATAAACAAATTGCACTCCAAAGTGCTTTTTTAAATTTATTAAGTATCATGTACTATTTATATTTAATTTAAGACTCTTAATAACTCGTGTTACGTGTATAGATATGTATATCTGTACACCGAAAGGATTTATAAAGTCCAAATGTGTTAGCGTTATCTAATACATTAAAAAAAAATCGTTATAAGAAATGAATTCATACAAGTTAAATTTTCTTAATAATTATAATTTTTAAACGATGTAAAATGAACGTTAGTTAACATTATTCGCTACATCAAAATTAAAAACAAAAATAATATTTATTTAACACCATATGCCTTTGTATTGACATACTACATTGATATATCTCGTCCAAATTTCAAATCGTCAAAATGTATTTAAAGTAGTTATACAATTATATATTTATATGCCTACATATTATGGTAAATAAGAGGTTCGAAGAAAAGTTTTCGCCAATTTGTTTTGGGTTGGTTGTTGTAGGGTTTCAAGCAAAGTCGAAATGACCTCGCAATATGAAAAAAATTGTTTCCGGGCTCCGCTTATTGTTACCTCATTTCGCTTGTTCAATAGGCATTCCCATTATTATTTTTTGTAAATACATAGCTTTAATTTTATATTAAAATCATTTAATTAACAAACTATCCACTTTTGTTATTGTTGTTATATATAAAAAGTCGAAAAGTTACAATCTGCATCTCTACGCACGCACACCTACATACATAACTATAAATCAAGCCAGCCGCAGCCCTGGTTTGGTCGTGCGCCAAAAGCAATTTTATGCCCGGCGACCTGAAAGGAGCGCACGAATAAAAAGTGTAACTTAAAAATTTTCCGCCAGAAAGAAAAAGACCCTAACATTTTTTATAGGAATGCGAAAAAAATACGAAGGAGCCTTTTTCTATGTGTGTTTCCATTACATACTTAACTTTACTGTGTAGGAGTTGAGCTGTAAACGAACGTGAGTATATATGCAAATTAACAAAAAAGAATCAGTAATTTACTTTTTGTTGCAGGAAATTTAATTAACTAAAGAATACATTCAAAACAAAAAATTACAAAAACAATATATCTACATAAAACATTTCGGTGGGCATGGGTAAAACGTAACAGATATTAAGCGTATATATTTAGGTTTAGACGTATATTAGAATAACCTTTTGTAGACTTTTATTAGAAAAGAGCGAAGTCATATAATAACCTGACAGTTTCTGTGTACATAATTTTCTCTTCCAGGACACGCAAAGGCAGAGCAGTAAGAGACCAACACCATCAACATACCACAGTCGAGACAACAAGCGAGACAACCGCGATAATAGGAGAGAAAGTCGCGACAATATACGAGACCATAGAGAAGAGAGGGAATCGAGAGATGCTCGTTATTCAAAAGATCACAGTCGTTATGACTATAAAGTAACGTATTCTCTCATTATATTAAATTATTTCATGAAATTAATTGTAAATTTTCAGAATGATCGCACGCGTACAAGGGATTACCACAGTGATCATAAGCGAGAACGTGATAACTTTGATAATCGACGACCACCTCGTGATGATGATCGTAACAGGCCCTCGTCTTCGTACAAAAATAATCGCTATGGAGGTAGTTTTCGCGATGAACGACCTCGACATGATTCCTCCAATACCAATGCGGGTCCTTCCTCATTGCGTCAACAACATCACAACCGCTCAGTCGATCAACGACATACGGATCATTATGATCATTCTGGTAGTCGCTATCGCCGCCGCAGCAGCTCTCGCTCTCCATCTCCTACAACGGGGCAACGTCATTACCACAGTAAGCGCTCGGGACACGATGAAAAGTCATATCCGCGTCATCGCAGTCGTTCACGTTCTATTACCCCGGGACGTTCTGATTCCCGCGATCGTGAAGGATTCGCTTTAGAAAAAGCGCGTTTATCAGCTCAAGCAATGGAGCGTAAAATACATCCGGATAGTCATACATCACAAGAAAAAGATGCTCAGTCTTTACACCCCAGCGCACGTACAGAAGCACTGTTGGCTCTGCCCTTAAATGAAACTGCGCCAAAGCAGCCAAACGTAATTGCCGTTGCACCAGTTTCCTCAACCTCTTCGAATAATGGCGGTGAACCAGCGGTCATCCAACTACCCAGTTACTATAACCCTAATGTTATAAATCCAAACAAATATGCTGAACAGGTACAGAAACGCAAACTTTTATGGGGAGCAAAGAAAGCAGAAGATACTGCGGCAAAATGGGGCAATGCACAATTTTCGCAAGATACCGACGGGAAAGTAGCATCCAAATTTATGCGTCTAATGGGCATTAAAGGCAGCGGTCCTTCGAAGAGTGAAGAAGTGGTTGAACAAAAGGCTGTTCCGTCGGTGGCGCCAGATGTCAAAACGAGGGAGGTAATGTTCTCAAACATGGAGCAGCAGTATGAGGTCGCACGCCAAGCAACTCATACAATGCGTGGTGTCGGTTTAGGTTTCAGTTCACAAGCTCGACCGTTTTGAATAATATCTACGAGCAAAGTGTCAAGCGAAGTTGAGGAAAACTATCTCAAATTGTTCAATTTTCGTGTAGAATAAATGATTTGCAACATATGTTGATAATATTTGTTTCCTGAACCTATGTATGAAAAAATAAATGGTATATTAAATAAACCTACATGTGAATAAAGGAGTATACCATGGAAATCCAGATTGATTTATTTTATCAGGAATACCAGTATGATAAGTATAACTTATTTATTTTAGTTTCCAATGGTGATTGCTATGGTGCTCTAAAAGAGGTCAAATAAGTCTTAAAAAACTCACACTAATAATTTTTCACAGTGTAGGCAATATTAAAACAAATCGAACAGAGAGTTTGAACGTTTACCATCAGCTGATTGTTGACAGCTAGAATGCAACAACAAAAACAAAATACACGAAAAAGCGATTTTTGCCAAGTTGTCAACGTAAAAACGCAAATAAATAAATTAACTATTTAAAATACACAAAACTTTATTGTGTAAACAAAGGAAGTAAAATTGTTCGATAATTATACAATCTATAGTGCAGTTGAAAATATGTCTTGGCTCAACAGCAGTCTCAATACATTGAAAGGCCAACTCACGACACTGGCTCAGGAGGTACTTGCTGAGACAGCAGGTCCAGGGGACGAAGAATATCGTGGTCTAGAAAGTGAAGCACGGACCGCAGTTGAGTTGCTTGCAGATACACACAATGAAAATGAGCAATTGAACAAATTATGCAATGAAAAGGACATCGAAGTAAGTAGACAAAAGTAGGCACAAAGGTGTTCCGATTATTAGTTGTTAAAAGTGATTTCGCAATTTTTAAGATTATTTTCGAAAATGTTGTGTATTGAATAATTTTGTTTACATTTTTCATAGGTAAAAAATTTACAATAGCTTATAATCCATTAGAGACAAGATATTTTTTCTGTTATTTAAAAATGTAGATTCTCCATTAGTGCAATTGTGGTTGTATTGTAACAATAACATTGAACTTTTGGTTACAAAATTGTATCATACGTGTAATCATAAAATATGCCCATTTTGCATATATATTGTAAAATTTACTTTATTCCGCTAAATTGTTGCCTACATACACATACCTATATATATGTATGTTCTAAATTAAATTTACCTTCCTTACAGATTACTTTACTGCGCAAGCAAATTAATGAATTACAAACGAAAATCGCAGATAGTGGAGGTGGATCTGCAAGTACTTCGAAATCGGTAAGTGAAACTTTATACAAAAGAATGGAATAGGTTTACCTGCAGAGGATTACCGTCGGCTGTGATTAATACTTTAAGATCATCTTTTTTAAATTTTTATAAAATTTTAGTAATGTATATGTATGTATGTATAGTATTTCTTTTTCATTTTTCAATTCAATGTGTAATGTTTTATACCATTTTATTTTCGCCAATTTTACCAGGGGTGCGGCAGCAGCTATCGCAAATCTATGGTTGTTTCATATAAGTATATATAAATGCACATACAAAATTATGTATAAAGCTGCTCTCCTATATCCCTAAGCTAATATTTGAATAGTGATATGACTTAAAGAACGAATGCAAACAACTACACTGTGACGCTTATAACAACACAAATGCGATAAACCAAAGAGCGTTGGCGTTGTCCCGGCAGTAGTTTATAGTAACGCGGTATAACTGGCGATCCGAATCAGTCCAACTCACTTCATCGCCCCTTAAATCAATAAAAAAATAAAGTGAAATACCATATAGCGATAACTTTCAGCACATCCTTAGCCAAGTCTGTGGCGTCAGGTAGTACCTACCTGGCACAACAAGATCCACCTTTTCATTTTATATGCTCAAATATGTAAATAAATAAGCCCCATTCGTATGGCATTTGAATGTGCAATGTTTTATGTTTGTGCTTATATCCACTCGCTCATAAAACGATACATAATTTTATCTTTGCCGTATATGCTTTTGCTGCCGATAAGCATTCAACGCGCTCACATACAAATGTGCATATATAATAAATTATATGTATAAGTACAAATATAAATTCTAAGTTGAATTATATATAACATAATCGCACATCCATACCCCTTTCCATATATCAAATGTGTATGCAAATATACAAACTTACAGACTAAGTACTCTGCTTCTACATAAGTCGATCCGTTAAATAAATTGCAGTCCTATACATAAGAGCTGTATATGAAATGGGTCGATATGAGTAAATCTGTATGTAATGTATATATCATATACGTTTGTATACATGTACGTATGAATATACATAAGTGTAATAAATATATGAAGGACTGACATTTTTCGTTTATCAATATCTCTTTATGCTGAGATAAAAGAATATTTGTCTATGAAATCAATCCCCTATTATATTTTAACGGTTTTTTGCTTGCACAACTGTACCACAACAGCGCTTTTTACAGTAAATTCGCCGTGCAAAATGGAGTTTTCAGACATCTTTCAATTTTTCCTTCGTGAGCGGCGTCCTCACATCGATTATTTGTATGTATTGCTTCTTCTTTCCGAAGACTACTTTTGTTATGAGGAAATTGAAATTTCTTGCCAGAATATGTACTATAACTACCAGTTAAGACACTGAACTCCTCTTCTAGTATTTCCCGATCTGGATATGGTAGAACATTTTACGCCTTCTTATCCAAGCTAGACTCTAACTCCAGATGTCCTGATTGAATCTAACCACTTATTTAATATTCCTTTTGTTATTGTTCGACTTCGTCAAAACATCTCCTAACTGGATCTATCGACCTAACTTTCCTCCCTAGCGCAGCTTCGTTCTGGATACTGTAGCAGGTTGAACTCCTACTTGTCCAGAAATGACTCCGACATATCCAATATATGCCTGCATGCAATGAGTCTCCGCATGACACTGGCCACCTCTTTGCATGCCCTGCCAACCCCACTCATCTAACAACCCTGTCTGACTTTCAACTCGGCAGAATTATGCCGTTAAAACATTGTACAACCCTCCAGTCAAAAGTCCACACTGTTTTTCTCTACATAATCTGTAATCCTACAAAGCATTTAAAAAATTTCCACCAGCTTTTATTATTTGAAAGGTGAAAAACGCCATTTTGTGACACCTCCACCTTCCATTCTCATAGATAACAATTGCAATAGGCAGGTATTAGTATAAAATTTGTCTGTTTTTGCCACAGTTCCATTGTCACCATCGACGACCCTTTTCGGCTCATTCGCCACCATATCATGTACGAGTATCGATCGCATCTGCCTCAATCAGCTTATCGCAACCTAGCTGATAAACGTACAGCGTTCCTTTCATCCCCTATTATTGCGAGCGCCTAAAAGTGCGCTATTATTGCTTGCTCCTTATCTTGCCTAATTGTGTATGCAAAACATCCACGCGCACCGCTGACTGCGCAGCTGCCCCTCCGCTCCACGGCAGATCGTTATCGCGGCGATAATGTATTTGTGATCCCATTGAGTTGGACAGTTCCAGCGTTTTGATATCCAAATGTCGGCCAGCCACCCCTTTGGCTGCCACTAACATGCGCGTGTGAGTCGTGTGGGGAACGTGCGGTGGTGGTTGTCCGTTATTAGGTATATAAGAGTCGGTCTATATATTTGGGTGCACTATATACCAGATTGTCGGAGCACTGAGGGCGAACTGTGTGGGTATAAAAGGTGAACCACCTGCTGGATTTCCCTTTATTACAGTAATTAATTCAGCAGTTGTTGTCGCTACGATGCCGCTGCAATCGGCATTCAGTTAGAAAGCAATATTCAGCGACCCGCCTCGGAGCTGCAAGGCGAAGCGAACCAGCCGTGCACCCGCATAAAGTGCAAATTTTCTTCACGGTTGCATTCGTCGCCGTCGACTTAGCTGACTTCACTTTTATCGTTGCTTTTCGTTGTTGTCATCGTTTTCAAACAACAAAAAATGTAAGAAACGGGAATTTTCGTCGGCCTAAAAAGTACGCGATTTGCATTTTAAATGTCGTGAATTTTGCTTCACTTTGCTTTTGTAATCGCGCATAACTTGTGCAACACTCCAAGCCGCATAAAATTTGTTTACGAAATTCATGTTGTAATCGCGTTGTTGCTTTTCGAAATACTGAACTGTGACTGAGGGGTAAGTTTTCTGAAGAAGATGCATTATTTTTTTGTTTAAAGCATACATTTTCAAAAAAAAAAATTTTTTGAATAATTGCAACTTAGTTCTAAAAAATATATTTTTATTTATATGTTTCAATTTTAAATAAAAAAAAATAAAAAAATAAATAAAAATAAAACTTAATAATTAAAAATAAAAAAAAATAAAAGAAAAATTAAAATTATTAAAAAAAAATGAAATGAATTAAAATTTTAGAATACTTTGGTTAGATAAGGAAAATAATAATTAAAAAAAAAAAAATAATAATAATATAAATAAAAATTAAAAATTAAAACCAAATAATAAAAAGAAAATTAAGAATAAAAGAATTAAAATAAATGATAAAAAAAAATTAATAACAATAATAAAAGAAAATTAAAATTCTTAAAAAATAAAAAAATAATGACAACTAATTTTTAGTAAACAAAATATTAAAACTTTAGAATAATTTGAATTTAATAATTAATAATAATTAAAAAATTAAAAATATTAAGAAAAATTAATAATAAAAAAAATAATTAAAAAAAATAATCAGAAAAAATTAAAATTAATAAAAAAAAATAAAATAATAATGACAACTAATTGTAAATATATAAAATATTAAAATCTATAATATTTTGGTTAAATAAGGGAAATAATTTGAAATTAATAATCAAAAATAATTAATGAAAATAATAAAAATGAAATTAAAAATGAAAAAAAAGTAAACAAAATCAAATTAAAAATTATTATTTAATATTTTAGTTAGATAAGGAATATATCGTTTTTTTTAGAATAAAATACGTATATTTTTAGGCAGCTTTCGAAAATGTTTGAGGCTGCAAAAAAATATTGAAACTTAGCTTCAGTAAAGTCAATTCCAATCAGCTAAATATTTTTTCTTTACCAAAACCGAATCCTAGTTGTTTTTTCCATGGTCCAATTTTATACAAAATCTTGATTGAATTGCAGAGTTGCCAGATAAGTCTAACTGTAAATTCCTCATTGCAGTCTAAATCGTAGTTTCCAATGGAACTTAATGAACTTAAAGCATAGTTTTCATTGGAGGTTAAGAACATGCAATTTTAGACATTTTCCCACTCCTACGTAGTTGGGCGTATTCCTTTCGATTTAATGTTATAATTATGGGGAAGCTGCGAAATTTGCAATATATTTTTCCTTAAAATTGTTTATTTAAAATTTTAATCTCCTTTTTATGTCTCTCTCTTTGACTCTTTGACTACTGTGTCACCTTTCCAAAGAAATCTGTAAAGTGTCTAAGTGAAAATGAGTTACACAGTTCGTTATCGTTTGATTCGCCGCTTGAATTATTTAGCAAATTCTGGACAAAATTTCGACTGGTAACTGATGATATTACTCCAAGATCCGAATCGAAGTGGAATTGTCCGCTTAGACTTTGGAATTTAAGTTAACTGACCACTAACGTGACATTATCTGCTCACCGAAGTGTTCTCTCAATAAATCCATTGATTAATGCGATGTGTGGGAATTGGTGTAATCTTGTTGAAACCAAATGTCGCTGAGATCACGAGCTTCAATTTCAGGCAACAAATAGTCGGCTATCATGGTGCGATAACGAATACGTTCTCACCGGCATTATTTTTGAAGAAATATGGACCGATGATTCCACCGGTCACATCAGATTAAACCGTTGTTGTTTCTGGTTAAAATTGCCGCTCTTGAGTCTCTTCAGGTTGCTCTTCGTCCAAAACGCGAAAGTTTTGCATGTTTACATACCCAACGAGCCAGAGATGGTCCTCAATGCTGAGCAAAATTTAGCTCGTAAACGTCGGATCTTCTTGGAACTTTTCAAGAGCCCATAGAGCGAAGCGATGTCGCTTGGGAAAGTCGAGAGGCTTCAGTTTTTGCACAAGCTGTATTTTGTACGCTCTCAATTTAAGATTTCGACGTAAAATGCGCCAAGACGTTTCATACGTCAGTCCTAGTTG
Source organism: Bactrocera zonata (assembly GCA_037783105.1). Classification (NCBI taxonomy): domain Eukaryota; kingdom Metazoa; phylum Arthropoda; class Insecta; order Diptera; family Tephritidae; genus Bactrocera; species Bactrocera zonata. Next base: position 87,694 of record JBAWJQ010004555.1, on the reverse strand, counting down.
CACCGAAACGACTCTCAACAATATTCGTGCACTCCCTCAGCTACGGCTGCTATATTTTCTTCGCTCATTGAGTGCTGGACGTGGTCTATTCGTTCGAATATTATCCAGTAATGAATGCTGGGTCTCAAAATGGGTGATGGTGTTGCGAATAGTACGCTCTCTACGCCGACTATGCTGACCATAACTTGAGCTAAGCACCCGAAACACATTCAATAAATGGCTATTGATAAAAGGACCTCTGATTGGACCACCCGTTATAATCATAAACCACTCGACTTTAAACAGCTATAAAGTGCATGGTGGACTTTAAGTGTTGTAGTTGTAGCGGCGGAAAGCATTCCTGAAGAATTTGGAGGAATGCTGTCAGTCTGACAGCCCTTAGCCGAGTCCGTTCTGATGACGTAGACCTGATTGTCACTGGAACGATTGGTCTTTAACTCCCAGTGCTCGTTTAGTGGTCACTCGGAAACTATGATCGGTAGCTAGAAATTCTATGCGAAAAAAATTTAAGATTTTTGGTTTCCATTATAGAACGAGGCTAGAATTTTATGTAACTTACTTCTTGGATTGTTTAATGGTAAGGAGCCTAACTCAGAAGATATTTAAGTCCCTCAAAGCTTCAAAAGTGTGTTTTTGCAAGCAAAGATTTTAATAAAAATCTATTTAATTTTGTATTGGTTATAATGGAATTGGTCAATTATTTGCTCAGCGCGAGCCAATAGGTACATATGTACATACACATACATATATGTGTGTATGTGCGTGCTTCCATGTTGGATGTGTGATCTTGGCGTTGATAATAGCCCGGCGATGATCAGTTGAGCATGCAACGCTGTGGAAGCAACGACAAAGTAAGCGTCCGCAAAACGGGCAACAAAAACAGCAACAACAACAACATTAACACTATAAATACATAGCGCTTAGAAATAAATGCATTGGCATTAGAATCAATGAACCAACTTTATATTGCTATGTATTGAAGGGAAAGTGATGGAGAGGGGGTGAAGGGGGTTCTGATGACCACGTAGCAAAGTGGCTTTGTGCGCTTGCATGTAACCGTGAACTAATTAGGGGTTAGCTGCGCGGCGACAAAAAGTGACAATTGCGGCCAAGAGCGCTCACGGCAACAACAACAACAGTACAGTGGATCACCGATGAGCACACCAACAACAACTATGTTGACAATGGGGCAGATTAAACGTGATCGATACACAAATGCCGGAAGCACGCCATGCTGGCGCTGTCGAACACATTTCGATTTTCAGTTAGCATTCGAAATTAGTGACAAAGTCACAAAGGCAAAAACAAAAAAAGCAACAAACACAAAAAACCGTCTCTAATGCCTACAAAAAGTGCATAAAAATAAATGTTGTTAAAAAGCGTTCTTTGCTGAACATCGAAGCGTGGAGCTTGCCGCCTCTCCAAATTGCCAGCGCAATTACAATTTAGGCAGCGTCATCGAGTGCCGCGGCGGCGCAAAATGATCGGTGGACTAATGTTTCATTCATTTTCGCAGCAAAGCAGCGCTGCCACCGATCATTTGTGTTTAATTGAGAATGCAATCAGATTACGCTCTAATGAAACACACACGCTCACACACATGCACACATACATGTAAACAGTATGCGCACATAGAACGATTGCGCGGGTCAAATTGCTCGCGGTGAGTGGTCAAGCGCACGCGTGAAGCGCAAACGCGCAGCGTGAACGCACCATTAAGTAAAAAGGCAGTTATTGGTGTTGGCGATTATCAAAATATCGAGACACCTGCAATTAAACGCAATTAAAGTTGACAAAAAAACGCTTGCACGAGCAAATTTCGGTTAATTAACCTACTTTCCAGCGTTGGCGGTGGCTTCATGCGCGTCACACGCTTGCTAATGGCTGCAGGCGCTTATATAATATTATTCGACTTTATGGCGAGCCTTGAGAATTAAACTGAAGATGTCCACTCCAATGCTGATATGTAAGAACTAAGCTGTTTGTGGCCCGATTTTAAGTCGCCACGTCCATATCCAGATATACAAGCTCCTAAAAAACTATTTAGATCGAATTACTATAACATATAGCTGCCATACAAACTGAAAGATCAAAATCAAGTTTCTGTTTGGACAACTTTTTGTTTGACAAGGTATCTTCATGAAAATTAGCTAGGATTATTGTCCGAGGCAATGGTACTATCTCTAAGGAAATTGTTAAGATCGGACCACTTTAGCATATAACTGCCATCCAGGGTTTGGCCGGAAAGTAGTAGGACCGATTTTCTTCAGCCGCGAATGTACTTCGGACTCGACTGTATTCGGTAGAGGGCGTTCCTAGCTAACGAACGAGCGGTTGGCAAGTTTTCTCCGAGCACCTGCAGAGTCAAGACAAACATTTTCGCGCTACGTGTTAGGTGCATGCGAATAAATTCTGTGTGAAACTTGATAAATCTGTGACAAAGGCTTACCCAGACGTTGTTTTAGCAAAAAGTTGTGCCTTTTTGGAGGGCTGAGAAGAGGTCGCTGATGAAGACCGGAAGGACGAACAAATCCAAAGTGAAAACGATGCTCATTGTCTTTTTTGACATCAAAGCCATCGTCCATCATGAATTTGTTCCTCCTGGACAAAACGTCAACGCTAAGTTTTACGTAGAAGTACTCAAGAGACTAAAACGAAGGGTCAATCGGGTCCGACAAGACATCGCAGCCGATTGGAAGTTGGACCGCGACAATGCCCCGGCTTACACCGTCTTTCTTGTGTCTTTCAGCTACCTAACCAAGGCCTGCATCTCAACGCTTCTGCAGCCGCCCTACAGCTCAGATGTGGCCATTAGACTTTTTTGTTTCCTTGCCTGAAATGGCCGATGGAAGGCAAGATTTTTGAGACGACAGAGAGGATCTGAGCAGCATGCACCTCGGCTCTCAAGGCTATAGCAGAGAATGCTTTCCGTCATGCGTTTAATGCTTGGAAATCGCGCTGGCAGCGCTGCATCAAAGCAAAAGGAGCCTATTTTGAAAGTTTTTAAAGATTTGTAACGATTGTACAAACTGACTGTTCAAAAACAAATTTTTGTATGGAAACATTTTTATTTGTTATTTGATATTTAAAGCTTCGGTGCAACCGAAGATTGTTTTGAAGAATACATTGTCGGATCGTTTTGATCCATTCCTCGCAAAACTCCACAATTTCGTGAAAAAGTCAGTCGTTGCAATCATCCATTCAGTACTCAAAAAGTGTGTAACTATTTTGATCTTTGAGTGCTGCGTGAATTTTTCTGTCACGCAATGAAACACGCAGCTGCTCCGAGCAACCTTGTACTGGTTTACGAAATGCTCAAACTCATTTCTTCCCATCAATTGTAAACACAATTTCATATAAAAGTTTGTCAACTGCGCTACGCTTTACCACTCCGCACGCTCCATCCCTTCTTTCCTTGCCCCTCTACCCTACTCGCTCACTCTCCTCAACAATAGCGCGGCGGCAGCAGATAAATGTCAACATGAAAATTAGTGGACAATCATTTTGGGAGATTTGACAGCATACTGGTGTTGTATTTGTTGTTGTTGCGTTAGTTTTTGTTGTTTTCGCAATATTTGCATGCAATGCATTGCATTTTTGTCGTACACCCGTAATTATATTTTACAAGTTTCTACATGACAACAAGAACAAAAAATAAAATAAGTAAATAACCAGCAACAACAACAGACGCAAGTACAACATCAACAACCGAAGCATGCATGTGCAATGAGTGAAGTAAAAATTCATAATAAAATGGCAGCAGCAGCCGTTTGCTGCAGTTTTTCGTTTTTGTTATTGTTGTTGTTATTATAATTGTCAAATTACCGTCACAATTGCATTGCAATGGCAAAATGGCAAATCACATTTTCACAATTGTGGAAATCGAAATTAAAACGAAACAATAAACAATTTTGCACAACAACAACAAAAAACAGCAAGAAAAAATTGTAGAAAAATACAAAAGTGCAAGTGCAAATTGAAAAAAAAAGAAAATAAGCAGAAAAACTCAAAATTGAAAACGCTTCAAATCGCATTGCCAACACGTTCGGCGTCGCTTGCGCACATGTGTGCGTGTGTGTGCAATTGTCGCCAGCGCTGCATTTCCGCCTGCAATGCGGGTGCTTCACAGCGCACGCTTGTATCAGCTGGGGCAATCGCGCAGCTCGTGTTGCTGGTTTTCGCTTTGCTTTGGCCGCACTTCACGCCAATTTACTGGCCATTTTCGTTCTCAGCGCCATTTTTTGTGCCACTGCGCACTGCGCACAGCACGCTGACACAATTTCCACGTGACCTTCAGCGGCAATTACGCAAGTCGAGAATGAAATCGCGCATTCTTCTGGCTTTATACTTTGCCAAGTCTCGGCTGTTATTTATTGGTCGTGTCTTAATGAAACCTTAAACCTTAAAAAGTGAAAAAGTTACAAAGAGATTAAGCCGTTATATTCACTTGCAAGTCAGAAGAAATGCGTTTAGAGAGCTCCTTGCACAAAGCTCTCCTTCCAAGCTTCCTTCCTAGCTACGACCCATCCGCTCACTTTGTCTCTTCTCCAGCGATTTTTCCTCATCTACATCTCCCTCGTCGGTATATGGTCAGAGAAAAGCCGCCACGGGTGGGCTGTGCGATGCAGTAATCCAAGTTTTCAATAATCCAATTAAAGGAGGAATCTCGACGCTTCTTTGTTCGAACCCCTTTATATACCCGGCTTACATGAGCTTAAAGCACTTTTTGTAGTCCGTAGTATACCGAAGATGCCGATCAGAACCCCTCTTTTGTCAAGCTTTTTAGTATGGGTAACCATTTCGAGCGCCATCCGTCAGACATATATGGTACACCATAAAACCTTGTCTTGATTAAGCTTTCGTAAAGCCAAAACCCTACCTTCGGTGATCGTCCCCATCTTTTCACGATAGCTCCTCTACACCAATATAGTAACGTAACCGATGCTTTCCTTACTCTCTCCTAAGGAAGAATTTACAGAGTTCGAATATTCTTTTATAGTTTTGTCAGAATCGTGCCAAAACTTAAAAAAAACTACTTTTGAAAAAACGCTTTTAAAGCTGTCTGAGTGTCGTGAATGGAAAAGCGTGGACCGGGTTTGGGGTGTGATATCTCGTAAACCAACATGCGTTTTATCAATTTCTTTATATGACATGCTTCTAATTAAATCCACTTCAAAAATATGCAAAACAATAATCGATTCTTTCAAATCTCAAAGATAGAGGACCACCTTAAGCATGCTTTAGTTAAGTCGCACGCCGCTTGGCAAAGCTGGGATAAGCACCTATCAAAAGTGGTCCGTTTGCAGCCAATAAACTCAAAATTTTAAACTCGTAAAATTATATTAAAATTTTATTATTCTTAAAGGAAAGGCTGTACAAACAACTGCTCCGCTTTGCGCCGCCAAAATGCAAACAAATTTCATAAATCGAAAAAAATGCTCTGCTTTTTATATAAAAAGTATACGATGTTGCTTACAGGCAACAATAACAATAAGGGAGAGAAAAAAGAATGCAAGTAGCGTTAACCGCGTTGTCTTTATTGACAATCCCAACGGCACCAACACGAATGCAAGCTTTGCCGAGCAATGGCCGCAATTAAATCGAAAGCGAACAGGTTCACGTCGGGTCGGGTATCTTGACTGCGCCCGTGTGTGTGTGTGTATGTGTGGATAACGAAATTGTTTGTAATGAACTGTAGCTGAGAAATTGTCTGTTAATAAGGTAAGCACAGCAACAACAACAAGCGAAGAAATTAAATGCTTGGCAACGCACTTTTAATGAACGTAATATTTGTTGTTTGCACGAGTACTTATGTACATGTGTGTGTGTATTATCTCCAGTCGCAGAAACTGTCGCAAGTGCATATATTTTTAAACAAAAGGTGTCTTGTTCTGTTGGTTCCCCGAATATATAGTATATATTTATATATTTATTTAAGTCTATTGACTTGCGCTGCTTCCGGCGGAAGAATTGTGACTTTCTTTTGTTACTTTGTTTTTATTAGTTTTGTTGTTATTCATGTAAATACATATATATGTATGTATATATATACAGTTGAAATTCCATAACTCGAAGCTCTTCATAACTCGAACTCTTGAGTTGGCAATAGTAGAAGAATTTCATACAAATTTCCTTCCATCACTCGCAGTCTCTTTTATTCGAAGTTTTTTGTGGATTACGGTGTATTCCATTTGTAATGGTGCAAGCCTTACATTTCATTGGAAAAAGCAGTGAACCTTTATGATAGCTGCCCTACATTTGGCCGGATGTAAAGTGTAGGTGTGAAGTCTAGAGCGTTTTCACATACAAACGAACTACTTGCTCGCTAAAAGCTACCCAAGAGCGTGATAGCAGAATATACATATGAACTTTCTAACTGCAACCCCAATACTCCTAATTTTACCATAAACTGTGGGATCGCTGTCGGCTGTGACTTATTCTACAACCTATTCATGATCAATCCAGTGAACCGCTAATAGATATTCAGTCCATACAATAGCTTTTCTTCGTCCTCGTGGAACATAAAACATGAATTTTTTTCAATTTCTTTAACTCTCTTTATCCAAATAAAATAATATGCTTTCTTAAACTAAAAAGCTATGCATTCCGCAATATTTCAATCACGCCTGCTGCCTGTTGGGTAACGCAAAGTCACCTGAATAACTCCTCATATAATCACTCACATCAGCAAACATCAACTACAACATTTTGTTGTTGTTTTTTCTAGCAATGGCTGTCATTTCGCTATTGCTTGCTAACTCCAACAAAAACTACAAAAATCATTTTTGCAATTGATGACATGACAAATGTTGTATTTCTCCACACACCTTCATACACTCACACACACTTGAACACACTACAACGGCGCAGCAGGAAGAGACTTCAAAGTCTTTTAATAATTTTAGGTTAGCAGCAGCAAATTAGCTTTGCATTCGGCGTTTCATTTCGACTGCTCGTGTTTCGCTGGGAATTTGCACCTTCCCCTACTTCTAGAATTACAGCCAACGACGAAATTTGTCATAAATAAATACATATATATTATATATGTTTTTCCCTTGCAAAAAAATGTCAGTATGAAATTCACTTGTTCTTCATTCATTTCTCATTCGCTGACTAAGCGCCAAACACGTACAAATATTCTTTTTTTTTTGTGAAATACAAAGTGAGTAGTAGATTTCATTTCCCTTTGTCTAATTTTCTTGACTTTTTTCCAAGGCAAATACATATCCATAGGTATTGAATACATGTATGTAGTATGTAATATGCAAAAAGATTAGCAGCAAAACTGACAAAAAGTTCCCTCACATATTCCCTATGGTCTTTTTTTAATAGTTACTCTGTTGACCTCAGTGCTATCTGCTCATTTCTTCGATATATTTAAAATCATGCTATTTAAATGATATTTTTATTGCTTATAAAGTTACAAATAATTTAAATTATTATAATAGATCTTCCAGCCTTTCTTAAATAAGCTATAAGTTGGGCTATAAGTCGACTGCCAACTTTCACTTCAAGAACTGTTCATTGAAAAGAACATCAAAAACAAACGAAGATACATTTTCGAACAAACCTAACGGCTGTAAAATATAAATTTGAATGAAATATATTTTATGACGAAATTATAATCGAAAAGGGGAGTAATTCCTCATTTCACGGCTCCTCTATTACCTCAAAATTCCTGAAGCAATTTCAAGTTGCCAGCGACCTGAAATATACAGTTGTCAATGTTTCGAGAATTTATGTTGATCCAATTATGACTCGAAAATAATGTACTCATTTCACCAATTATGGGCGACTCTTCTTCGAATTCGAAGTAGCAATTTTCCGCCCGAAAAGTATGCTGCAAGTGCACTATCGGTTAGGCCACCGGTTAAGTACCAAATAGCGCTACCAGAGATTTTTGTTAAAGTTCCTATGAGTTTCTTAAGGCTGATTTGACAAATTTAATTGAAATTCTTGTGTTCTGTCGATCATTTTCACATATTGCATGAGTTTCATCGTGTGTATGGCTTGTTGTACACGCAAATTTTTTCAATGTACTGGAGTTTCGGTAGTCGTTCGTACCTTCTGAAGCTCCTAGGCGACTGAAATTCCCTTTGCTGGTTGTGGGAGCTTCGAGATGTAGAAGTTAAACAGCAACGGGGAGAGGACACCACTCTCGAAATAGTACGGATGATTGAAGACCGCTCAAGTAGTTCATAGTCCACCTGTGTGTGACTGACTGTGCGCAAGGCTTTTGACAAGTCCAACGTTAACAGGATTGTCCTCTCGAAGGGCGATTTTTGGTTGAGGCCATGAACTATTTAGGTGTTTATGACGCTAAGTGCTGTGGTGGTGCTGCGCACTTTTCGGAAGCCATGCTGGTGCTTAGGTGGTGCGTAAATGTCGGGAGTAGCAAGGCCTCAAGTGTCTTCACTACCTGTGAGAGGAGAGTTATCGGACGATAGGACTCCCCTTTATTGGAGAGTTTCCCAGTTTTCAGGAGTGGGACCACTCTTCCGATTTTCTACACATCGCGGATATTGGAAGAGTGGCCAACGACAGTTCGATGACCCTTGTGAGGTAGCTTATTCCCGTCGAACCTAGGTGCTTTAGCATCAGAATGTTAATTCCATTAGAGCCAATGGGTTTGGACGATTTTGCTTTGTTGATGACACTCTGAACCTCCACATCGGTGAAAGTAAGTGACGCGCAGTCTTTTGGCATTTTACTCAGCCGTCGGGTAACACATCGTTTGGCTTTGTGTACCAAAGGGTGCAGTGTAAATTACCAGCTAAAATAGCTCGGGCACTTCTTCGGGTTCGAAGAAGCATGGCCATTGAATTGGATTTCAACTCGGTCATCATGTCTCTTCGGATTAGACAAAGCCTCGAAGCATGGCGTAAGGAGTCGCGCTCATTAGCTAAAGTAGATGCTTGGGCTGTGAAATGAAGAGAGCGGTAGCTATTGCGGTCACTTTGCGGAATTAACGTTCGCCAACGATGATCAACACGTCAATAAAATAAAGAACTGGTGCTTGAGAATCGACGATTAACAGTCAGAGATCTCATTGGCATCGTTGAAATATCGAAAGGATCAATGAAAACCATTTTGAAAGATCATTTTATGAAATGCATTCTTATTTGCGAAGAGTCTTGGATATATGCTAACGACCCGGAAACAGACGATCAATCGGCCGAATGTCGGTGCAAAAGTTAATCGAAGCCGAAAAAACCCCGTCAAAGCTGCTCAAAAATCAAGGTTATGTTGACAGTTTTCTTCGATCTTCGAGGTGTGTAGCTCTGTGATCGACCGGACAAACTGTCAATAAGGAATACTATTTAAGTGTTATTCGTAAAAAGATGCGGGATGGGCCGACATCTTGAACAAAGTCTTACTATTTCTTGCTCACAGTAGTACATCCATCCACATTCAAATATTTGTTTAGCTACTAAGAGCATTTTCACACATCGTCTGCCTGGACCACCATGTGCTCTGCTGGTTTTATTAATCTGTGGAATAATTTCTAAATTCGACACCAATAGCTTGTGAGGCGGCGAGACAGTTTGCAGTTGGCGACTGAATGCTCCACTTCGGTGACGGCGTTGACGCTTGATTTCATGCAAATTTTCGTATCGTTTCAACATTTCAAAAAACTTTTTCCTCCTTTGATTTGTTGTTTTCGTAAACATTTCTTAGTTTTTTTTTGTGAATTCTTTCTTTCTCATTCAGTCTCTCAACTTTTTAGCGACAAAGTGTTAAATGATTTAGCTGCAGCATCGTGACGTTCAAACTTTACACTTTGCGGTTATGTGTGTGTGTGTGCTGTGCTTTCGTCGGTGTGTGCATGTGAGTTTGGGGCCCTTGTGTCGGTTTCTGTTTACTTCCTCATTTTGTCTACTTGAGTACCATCAAACGATGCATACACAATTACATATTTACCTTTATATACCAACGTACATATGTATATGTGCTTCAGTCAGAACTGTATGTACCCCATTTCGTCGGGTAAACGGAGTTCATGTCATATGCATATTTGGAGTATACTTGTGAGCACTCTTCTTTTTAACTTTGCTCAATTTTTTATTTAACTGACTATAGTAGGTAACTAGTATCGACTTTGTACACTTCGTAACTAGTTAGTAACTAGTTGCTAATTCATAAATACTGTTATTTTCAGAATGGTACTTTATTTTTAACCAGGCACAGTCTATCTAGTAACTAGTGCTTAACCAGTTGCTTCTGCAGTTGATCTCTGCAGCGCATACCTGAACACAACCACATGTTTTTCAGTACAAATCGTGTATGTACGTTGATCGAACGTGTGCAAATAGCAGAAAAAAAAAGAAAAATGTCCAAACTATCCAGCTGAAGAAATTAAATATTTATCGTCGTGGCAGTTCGTTAGCATACATATGTTTCTCGCGCTTGTTACAAATGCCAATGGGTGTACCCATCTTCATACATATGTATGTGTGGTATGTATGTATGAGCGTACGTCGCCGCATCAACTGTTATTCGACATAAATACATTGTTATAACTGCGCAAACACTCATCTACAATTCTACAACTGATCGTCGTTCATTCTTCTCAGCGCTTCGGCGAGTGCAGCGGATCGATCGGCTTCCATGTTGGCTTCCTGCTCCGTTTAATGTAAATATTTGGTGACTTAATCAAATCTTCGTTTATTTGAACAATTGCACGTTGGGTCTGGGTTGGTTATTTATGTATTTGGTGCAGACTATTTTCTCATGACTGCTTAAGATCCAAATCTTCACCTCAAAAAAAGTATATTAAGCCACTTTTTAATTTCAGTTTTAAACAAGAAGAGTCTTATGTGTAAAACGTTGCATGCGTTAAATAACAGTTATGTGAATGTATCTATGTAAATATGTATAGATACGTAAACGTCTGAACATCAGTCTATCGATAGTTGTACCTCAAATCATAGTCCAGCAGCCCAAATCTGGTTCAAAATTCGTTAATAAATACTCTTAATAGTAGTAGCGTCTTTGATTCGCCAAGCGTTACTCCCAAGCGTTTCCAACTAACTTTACAAGGTGTGCAAACAAGCGGCCAACACTTGAGGTGCCATTCTTCCTAAAATGTTTGCCGACGTATGGTCAAGAGTTCTGATTTCTTCTTGGCATGGAAAATTAACCTTAAAAAATGTTGCTAAAACATTAAATTTGGTTTTCTCTAAATTTTTATAATTGATTTGAGCTCTTTTGCTTTAAAAATACTAAAAAAAAAATTGTAGTTTCATTTGCCATTTGAACCATTCACAATAGTAAAACTGTTCTGAAATATGCAACACAAAACTTAATAGCATTGAATGAGGTATCCGCATATTCTCTTGTATGAATTCAACTCGATAACTTTGTTGTTGCTTTTTCGTTTAACTTTTTTGACAAGAGAGCAGAGGCGACCGAAGAAATAGCGAATCGAAGACAGCTAGTATTTAGTTTTTCACAGAAACAATGTCTTTCGAATGATTAGGAATGGTCATTTGGACACCTTCAAATCAACACAATGCAGAATGTGGGAGGAGGACCAGTGCGGTCAGTGAATGAACATAATGTCAGCGGCCGTCAGGCGTGGTTTGTGGATGAGGCCAGGGGGAAGCTGAACACTTTAAATGGGAAAGTCTTTATGGGAAAGTCTTTGGATTTTTAAAGTTTGGGTTATGTGCAAAAGATTAGTACCTCTTGATATTTATTTTATATTTGGTTTCTCTATTTCTTTACGCTTACCGTGTTGACTCGGATCAATAATGTGATATAGGGTTTTCTCTAATTTTCTCTGTTCACCAGTCATTTATTAAAAGAAAATATTTTAATTTTATAAGGTTGATAAGTTATTCCTCAGATCAGTTCGATTCTCATTGTAACATTTTCATTAGGCTTCACTGCGTGCTGGACGTGGTCATATTATCGGTCGAATATTATCCAATAATGAATGCTGCATCTGGATGGGTGATAGTGTTGCGAATAATATATAATAATATAATAGTGGGACGAATAATAGTGAGCCTACACCGATTACGTTGACCTTAAGTTGAGCGAATGCGCGAACCACATTCTTTACAGAACATGAATTGTCATAATAAAGTTGAACGATTACGTTGTTCAGGCGTAAGTCTATCCATGATGAAATGTCAAACAATACTGAACAAAAATAACATGACAGCTGGACAGGACTCACGCTTGATCAAAAAAAGGCTTTTGAAAAAAGTTCCTCTACTTGGATCAGTTGTTATAACCCTTTAATAGCATTGACAGACGGTTGCATTAATCCGGATTAATTTAGAAGTTAGTGAAGATAACTCCGTTGGTAACTTCCATTTAATCCTCAAAATTCTAGAGAGTTAGCAGCATGTTCGTTGGAAACATCGTTAAAAATGGCCAATTTCAATCTATTGTGAATGAAAAACAAGCAACACTGTCAGCTGTTTTTAAAATTTTTAATAATAAAACATGAAGTTTTATGTTATGATGTTATTTATGATGCAATTTTAAAAATAACGTGTTGAAATGTTACGGCCAACAACCGCAATGTGTATCTTCTATCCATTTTTATTGAAAATATTATAAAAATGACAATCAGCTGTTTACGATAGTTTCAAACTCTCATAGTTGCCGTCTGCCACCTACAAATTTGGATCTAATTAAGTGCGCAGTTAATCCGGATTAACGCTGCCGTCTGTCAAGGCCATAAGTGTCTAATTAATTTTGTTCCCATTATGACGCATGTTGCTTTTACTGCCCAAAATCCAAAATTAGCAGACTTGGTCATCACGATTATCAAACCTCAAAAAAAATTCATTGAAATAACCGAAGTTTATGTTGAAAACGGTCTATATATAAAAATCGAGTGATGCTAGTTCCTCATATTTACATGAATTCAGGAGAATTTTTTTTATAAAAACGAAAAAAATGCAGGAAATACAATATTTAACCGCTTGGCAGTGACGCACTACATTAGCATTTAACGCATTGGCCTCCGCTATGCGAGACGAACGCAGCTGAGCGTGCCATTCTGTTATCGGCTTGTGAAAGCCAACACATTTACGCACCCAAAAACGCGAAAATAACAGAAATTACTGCTCGGTGGTGCGTTCTCAAGGGTTTTCGGTGATTTCGAATTGCGTTGGCTGCGGAGCGACAATCATAGCTGCGCTGATAACGAGAAAACGTTTAGGAAATAAAAAATTAAAAAATATATTTTGAACGCATGTAGCTCTGCCTGTTTATGCCGCCAAGGAAATATAACACAACTAGACATAAACAAACAAGCGCGCACACACATACGTACACACACGCACTTGCGCAATCCTATGCCAACAAGGCGTCGAGGTGTTGTGTGGCCCGCATGGAGATCCATCAGCGTTGCAATCAAATGGTGCGTGCGCTGCATGTGTCTGCGTGTGTGTGTGTACGTGCTAAAAAGGTGTTCATTGTATTGGCTGTTGCGCTGCGTTGCGCCGCGTTTGACGTTACGCGCACCTGAGGCCGGCTGACGCGACCAGGCACATCCAGCGCTGGGCGATCAGTTGGCAGACGCGCAACAAGCGGCTAACGGCGGCCAAGCGACGGCGACCGAATAGTGTGTGCAAACAAATGAGCGGAGTGGGCAAACAAAATGCGAGAGAATAAACACATTGTCGGTGTGTGCGTGTATGAGCGCAGCGTCAGCGCCTCGCTTTGTAGTCTTGCGTTTCTAGTAAAAGTACAGAATTATTTAAAGCGTTATAAAAGCAAACTAAATAGTCAACATTTTCTTCTTTTTAATAAATGTGTACGTTTGTATTTTTTTGTTGTAATTCTTGCTGCATTCAAGTGTAAATAAAGCGGGAATTTGTGGATGCCTTTTGGTAAGGCTTGTGGTTGGTTATTATGCTGTATGGTCACAAGTCGGACGTAAAGAAAATGTGACTGGAATGCTCCGACAGCGTTGCCACTCCGACAGCGTTGCCACTTACTGCTTAAAATCGTGGAGCTGCTGTTTCATATACTCGATCTGTTACTTCCAACATTAGTCAGCTTCTGTATAATGTATGGATCCAGGTTTTTTGAAGTTCTAATTACTTGGCCATTTGTTTCTCTTAATGCAGAGAAATAGAAGCTGGTTATCTCTTCAGAAACCGATGATATTGATTTAATGTCTAAGAGAAGCAGCATACTCCAAACTACCTTGCAGTTCTGCTGGTCTGATGGGTCTTCAATATGTACTTGCTGCTTTCACAGTTTCGTGAAAGCCGGGTTCTTGAACCACTCTCTGACTAAAGCCTCTTCCTTCAATATATTCAATCTACTACTATATCAATGCTACCCTCTTCCATAAGAAGCTTCCAGCACCAATTAGTCTTTGAGCTCATTAAATATATCAAAGATCCATTTCAAAGCTTAGTACCGTTCCTGCTGGCGGTGCTTTCGCGGAAATCATCCCTGCTGTCACCTGCTTGGAGCGGAACCGCCTCCTAAGGGCATCAAGAGAGAGGCATATTCCTGAAACAATACGCGACCAAACTTGGAGCCATCGATACCTTCACCGATTTCCTTTCAGTGAATGACTTACTTGAGGTCAAACCACCACCAACCACCGCGAGAAACGACAGTGACATTTGCGCCGCTTTGTTCTGGATACTGTAACAGGTTAAACTGCTACTTATCTAGAGTAGACCCCGACATATCTAATATATGTCATGCATGCAATGAGTCTCCGCATGACACTGGCCACTTTTTGCATACCCCATTAACCCCACTCACCTGACATCCGTCTCCATTTACTCTGATCCCGTCGAAATAGCACGTTTCCTGGGCCTCCCGCTAGATGACGTCGATGACAACTTAGCTAATTCTTTCCGTGGATTAGGTATCCGATGCAACAACCGCCATTCCCACTACAGTCGGGTCTACGTAACCAGAACGGACCCGGTTTTTTATCGCTCTAACGACGAGAGTTCTCCAACTAAGCCCGGATTGCTTCCAGAGAGATACAAATTAAGTTTGGTCAGTCGAGATATGTGAAAATGCTCGGGCTCCGCAGGGTTAACTATGATTCAAGGGTTATAAAAGTATATATTTAACAGCTCTAGTGGGGATTTCACTCTTCGATATTTAACCGAACTAACGCATTGGAAATTACCTGCTTATGTAGAACGTGGTAAATTGACTCGCGTTCTGCTCACTGCTGCCGCGCCGCTGACGTTAGTTCTAAACATTGCTGCATTCATAGCAACAGTTCTAACGACAGCAATAGTAACAACAACAGCAACACAAAAAACGATAACAACAGCCAAAGCCAACTACAGTTGTATTCGTGTACCAATGCGATCGCAGTCGACGACGTTCATAAGCGTTATGACGTCTTCGTGTTGGTGGCGGTGGTGGTGTTTGTGTTGTTGTCGTTGCCGCAGCGCCAGATATCGGCTATGGCTGTGACGGTGGCGGTTGGTGGCTGGCGCGTCGGGTTCACAATGTGACACGGCGTAACTCCCCTGCCATTCGTAGATCAGTTGCCGGGCCGATCGCACGGCTCACTAGCCGACTCGATCTTGTGTGGTGTGTGCGCATTAAATAAGTTAAACTTTTTTCCTAACCGTTTGTGTAGTGTTAGAGCCACGTTTTAGTTGACTGCAAAGTGCATTCAGGCGAACGGCTTGCGCTTGTCGGCTTCGCACGGTCGTCCGTCGCGATCGCTGATCGCATTGCAAAGTACAACGCGCGCTTTGTTTTTTCAGCAACAAAAGTAGAGTCTACAAATATAAATAATATTGCGCTCAAGTAAAAATAGAACGCGCGAAATAAAGTTTATAATTACAAGGTAAAAAGAAGGCAAAAAAGAGAACTTTACAATCGTATTTCTAACATACCAAAGGAGGCGTATCCAAACCTACGACACACACACAGGGTTGCTTGCGGCGTCGAGTGTGTTGAGTGCATTGCGATCGTCGACATTTGTGCGCCGAAACTGAAACGCCGCGCAACTTTCGGCAACTGCTGAATGGACAGTTTTCTTTTCGCGCAGAAATTACAAAAATTAAACAAGAATCCAAAGTGAAAATGAGCAACAAACGAAAGCAAAGAACTTGTGCATTTATTGGACCGCAAAGCGCGCTGACCGAGCGCTTGCTCCAAGCCGCCGCGCCATCATCTGGGTTCAACGGGTAGCAGCCGCATTCAGAGGTGCTTACTTTTCTGTTATTCACTCACTTAATTGCTATATCTTATTTATATTACACACACATGCACATATAAGTACTTACGTGCATTAGCACTTACATAAACCGCTGAGAAAATGAACTTTTACCGTTACGTAAAGTCATTCGCGCAAACACTTGAAAGTTGACAGCAGCCCGCGCAGCCAAACTGTTCAGAATTGACCGAGTCCACGCACCGAAAAAAGTAAAGAAAAAGCAAAACACACAAAAGCGAAATGCAAAAGCGCTTTTAATCGGTCAAAGAAGCAAAGTTTGAAGCTGCGCTTTTGCTCTCTGATCTGACACTTTTAATTTCATTTGCGACTTGTGTGTGTTTGCAGTCAATGTGACGGCGAATTAACTGTCATGCATGCACTTGTATGTGTGTGTGTGTCGATGCTGCTGTGAGTGATTCGTATATATGTTTGTGTGTGTGTTTGTGTAATTACTAATTCTTACAAATTAATTCTGATTATTTGCAAAAAGTACTCATCCAACCAGTTCGTCTGTTTTCTGTTTTGAGTGGCGGTCGTCGATCGTCGAAGTTACTCATAAATATTTATTAGAGAAAGTAAGTTTAAGCTGCGGGGTAGGGGGTGGTGTCGAGCATCCTAAGCCATTAGAATTACTTTTTCGTAGCAATCCGCTTTGTGAATAATATTAATTTTTTTATTTTAAAATAGTAAATGATTAGGATCAGGAATATTTTTCTATTCCAAGCTATTAGAGCCCTAAATTAGCGCTGAAATTTTTCAATTACTTTTAAATGCTTCTAGCTTCTGAAGAAGTAAAACTAAATTTGTATATTTAAGGATTAAAAAAGAATGATAATGAGTAACAAGCTCTCTTTTTTACGCTCTCGTCATAGTTCGCTTTACTTATTGGTCGTAACGTCCTGATATTGTGTGGAATCAATGACTTGTAGCTAATTGAAAGAAAGCAAATTATTAACTAGTTTTTATATTTTTCAATGAAACCCAGAAACTTTCTACAAGCGACTTAAACTGCTGACTACTCTACTTAGACTTAGCAACTGAACTCCATCTGGTATCGTAAAGAACCAAACTGGTGTATGCGTGGCTTATTGACCTCGCCTACTTAGAACTAATGAGCTGGTACTAAACGCTACCCTAGCTCCACTGTTAGTGGAATGAGATCGTGTCGTGGGATTCATTGGAATTTGGATAGCGCAGTAACAATTTTTGTTTGACTCAAAATTGATCGCAAGAGATCGAGTGAGTTATTTTCCCTGAGTAAGACAAGCGTTTTCCTAGTTGTGGATTTTCCAACAGACTATTGGCCTCGGCTGTATTCTTACTGCACGCTAGCTGCAAAAGCTGTATGGAACTAGACGAAGTGGAAACATCTCAGCACTTCCTTCCCGCGTTTGTGAGTTTAAGACTCACACACATTTTCAGATATATCACCGAAGTAGTGGGAATAGAAATTATACGCCTTGTAGCTCCTCATTGGCTTAAAACTTCGAATTACAGGAGATGTAGTTTTAGAACTTCACAAAGGACTGCATATATTGTAGTAGTCTAAGTGCGAACTCTGGAACAGTCATCAAAGCTAATCTTATAATATATCGGTGATAATCTTAAGGGGTTACACGGGTTTCCTCGGGTAAAAAACAGCATTGTTTCTACAATTTTTTTCTCATATAAAAAATTAAATATTTTATTAGAATTTTTTACTGTTACAAACATACACTATTAACAAAGAAGTTCTGAAATTTTTGGAAAAAAATCGGAAAGAAGATGCGCCTGCGTTGTCAGGATAACTTCTTACAGGATCATCTAAAGTGAAAAAATACATGTTTTAGTTAAAACCTTCATTTAGAACTTAGATAAAGGAATCAAAAACTGAAAATTAGATTTTTGACAGACATTTTTACAAAAATAAAATTAAAATTTTTGTGAAAATTTCATGACATTTGTTTTTCAAATAGTTGTAATCGAAGAAAATCCTTTCTCCAAGTCCTTAAAAATTGTATCTGAAAGACTTCAAATATACAGTTTCGAGAAATATGAGTTTACTTAGCTCGAGCGCACAAGTTCTAAAGGCTATATCTCCGAAACTATTGCTCGGATCAACTTGAAAATTTAGGCCCATATTCTAGAGGTGTTGTAGAATTTAATAAAGCAATAAAAAAAATCGATTTTTTTAAAACCCTTAAACCGATGTAACCCCTTAAATGTATTTCAGATATTCCCTTAATTTATTCAATTAATGTATTGTGGAAGTAAAATTAATTAATTGACTCAAATAAGCAGCTGTTTAAACACCTTTTTATTTATTAGAACATTTCACTTATTACTAAGGCGGTGTTGAAAGTAAAGTATCGTCTTCCTGTATTTTTTATTCTTGCTTGATACCAGGGTTGCATCGTTTCTGATATTTTTTCATAAATTTTTCGCGTTTTTTGCAAAAATAATTTTTATTTCTAACCTCCAGTCCGCAGTCTTTTACATTACATTCATATATTATATACCATATCATTTTTAATTGTTTGTCTGATATTTGATTTCGTATTGACCTTGAAGAGGTTAGCCGCGTTTGCTCGCATGCGCATAAAAGTCGTAATATTCATTCCACTTTTTGTTTTTAGCTTACAACAGCTTGTATTTTAACATTTACAACAAATTTTGTGCTTCGACCCATACACACGCACACGTACCCTGTATTGAAGTGAGTGCACTCGGCGACTCTTGGCAAGATTTGCAAACTCGCCTGGTTCCTTTCGAACAACGCGAAGAACCGCTTGAGCAAACTCGTTTGGGAACAACGCTTTTGTTCTATAAAATAAATCTAATTAACAGACAAGGCAGTGGCTATACATCTTATTAATTTATTTTAATATAATAAAAATTATTATAAATTATTAAATAAATTGATGTATTATAATCGCTAGTCAGTGGCAGGCAAGCAAGTCTGTTGCTAGCTAGCAACTAGAGATTTTTCGCGCCGCTTTTCATGCTCTGTACGTGGGTACCTGGGTATGTGTGTATGTACGGTTGTAAATGCCGGTTGAGCAGGTGTACAAATTGCGCTGACTTGCATGTCTTTACGCCTAATTAGAAGATTTAGCTACACACACATACATGCATACGCCGTATATGTGTGTGAATAAGTCGGAGTTTGGAAAAATGTGTGAACAAAATAATTAGACAGCAAATTGTCGAGATCCGCATGCTCAACGTGGCACTTTGGGGCGCGTGGGCGGCAGGGGGCGGTGGGCACTTGGCAACAAAAGCACATTTTCGCTCCTGCAATGACATTGGCGGACCACAAAATGGGCGGCGCTAAAAGTTTATGTAATTTTTATTACAACGAAATTTATTTATTTCGCGTTGGGATGAAAAAACCGGCTGCCGGCTGTCCGCTGCACTTCCACTGAAATAAATCAATTGAGTAATAGTTTTAGTTTAATAACATGCATATGGAGGCATTTATAGAAAAATAATTAAATAAGTTTTTTTTTTTATAATAAGCATTACTGTGTGTGTATGTGTGCATGTGTTGGGCGATTATTATAATAGTTTAAGCTGCATGTGGCTTCCAGGTGAATACATATGCACATGTACAGGGTGTGTCATCTGCTAAGTCGGCATTTAAAAATTTAGAAACTTCAACACTTGTTACCCGATTAATTGGCTGGACGTGCTATAGAAACCCCAATTCAACGTAAGGCAATCCTTGAATTACTTTTTTTTTGAAATATCGCTCCGATATATTGACGCTTTGCATGGAAAATGGTCGTGCATATCGACAAGATTCGTTTATAAACAAATTGGCCGTATTTATGGGAAAACAGTGCCTTTATATTTCTTGCAGAAAGAGATTCCAAATTTCTTTTTGAAATAAAACGAAGCATTCTTTAAGATTATTAAGCTAAAAAAGGTTTTAGTGGTAGGTCATCATTTGAAAAAAAGATCCTTAATCTGATATCAGAAGCATATCACTCAGATTACTATAATTTAACTATCTGACGGCTTTTTGTGGAGCTATTTGAAAAGAAAGAGCACCCCATCACCTCATACCGCGTACCATTATTGATGATCTTAATAATCAAAAATAATAATAAAATATCTCAGTTTTATAAAGCTGTCCTTTTCAAAGTTTTTACTATAGCTTTTACATACCGACATGAAATATGGCGCACCCTATAGAAATATATAATTACCTCTTATTGCGGAAAATAATAATCAGTGAGTTTTTGTTGTATTTGTCTGTAATAATATGACATACAATAAATCTAGCTGCAAACAGATAAAATACCAATTTCGAAAAACACATGAAATGCCCTTAACTTTTGCTGTTTCTATTTTATTTTTGTTATTTTTGCTAAATTTAAAGCTTTCTTTGTTTGTATTCACGAAGTAAAATCGAAAAAAACTTGAAATTGCCTATAAAATATAATTGCTCTGCTTATCGTTAATGAACTCTAATCTGTTTCTATATCTGTCTTTTGATAAAGGTTCGCTTATTTTTATTTTCGCTTTTAAGAGAGGTCTAATTTTTATAATAAATTTTTTATTGATGTATATAATAAATTGTAGATCATACTTTGAAAGAAAAACTTGATAATGCTTTCGATAATATTCGAGACCGGTCTCCAGGAGTATTAAGCCTCTCCTATTATTAAAAGTTTGCGAAAGCATCGAACTATGGGTCCATAAATAGCTTACAGAAATATCAGCAGAGGAATGTGCTTTAATTTGAAAATTTTTAGAGCAAAGCTGTCACTTATCTAGAATAATAAAATTGCGATTTTAGGAATTGCTGTCGAAGATATCTTTTCTTTTAAGTAAATTAAAAAAACCGAAAACTAAGCATGTTTTATATTTGTTGTAGTATATGTATATACATATATCCTTTCATAAAAAAAGTACGTGCCACATTGTTTGTCTGCGATGGACTTCTAAACTACTGAACCGATTTTAGTAAAATTTCGCACACTGTGTCCAGTTCGAACCAACTTAGAAGATAGGATAGTAGAAACAATCCATAAATAAAAAAATCAATGAAAGCTCTATAAGTTAACGCTCTATTAAGCAGACATTTCCATTAACCATACACATTGGCCGGTCCCACAATTTGTTGATGTTTATGAATTACAGTCTATTAAGCGGACAACTCGTTATTTTTTTCAATGAAATTTATTTCTATGAACATATTCAAAATTAAACCTCAAGTACAATCCCTTGGATGCTTAAAGCGACAAAAATGTTTTTCGCCTTCATTCGTAAATAAAATTTTTACAGTATTGATTAGTTTTTTATATGAATAACAGTATGAAATATATAGCACAGCAACGCGTGGTCGGATCCTCTTGTCTATTATATACATTATATTCCATTTCGAATAAAAGTTTTCGCCATTTTTATAGAGCTTAGCCACGACAAAGGCTAGTAACTTGCTTTCAGTGAATTGCTTGCAATATTTTTAGTTTTCGGGACTACATATACAAAAGTACCCTGGGAGTTTTGAAAACGCCTGCGGAGGGCGGACAACTATTAGATACACTGAAAACGCTTGGTCTGTTCTCTATCATACTTTTAACTTTAGTAGATTTAAATAAAAATTTTTTCGAATGAAAACCAAGAAGAAAATATCTCATACTAAGTCTTGAGATCTGAAGAATGATATGGCACTAGATCTGTAACCAAGACTTGACATCTCAAGAACGATATGGCACTAGATCTGTAACCAAGACTTGAAATCTCGAGAACTATATAGTTCCAGATCTCAACCATATTACTAAGAACAATATTCTATGAATGATCATTAGAATTTTACGATAAACTCGAGTAGAATTTAGCAATTTTTCTTTGAATTTTCTGAAAGAAACTTGAGTTTGTCAGTTCAAATTTTAGCTGAAACCATAAATGAGATCTACTTCTTTTAAATTTGCGTATGTTTTCGTAAGCTTTATCAGCTTTCAAACCAAGTTTCTACTTTGTTTGCTTTCGGTATCAACCAAAAGGCTCTGTAAGCACTCTTCGAAATGTTTCCCGTTCTTTTTTATTGCCTAAAGCGCTTATGTGCGTACTGTACCAGTACCAGAGTGTTCGAAAATCCACGCTTTCATTTCGCTGCCCGCCATTACACTCCAAATGCAAACACTTTTATTTTATACACTTTTTATATTGCTTGATTGTTTGCTTTCCCGACCCTATTTTTTCGGGAGAGTACATAGATAAGATTGCGTCGTCGTCTGTCGTCTGTTGCCTGTTGCTTTTGCTTTCGCGATAAGATAAGCTACACTTTTATAGATTGGATATTTTCGTCGAAATGGCGACTCTTTGCATTTAAGTACACACACACACTCGCGTGTATGTAGCCAGTTAGAGGGTATGATTGCTTGGCTGTATTTCCAGGTATGCAACGCCACATTTGTCTTAATTAAATATTTACTCATAGGCTGTTTTGTCGTGCTGTTATTAATACATGCTCGGATCCAGTGGAAAGCTATGCACATTTGTGTGTGTGTGTGTGTGTGTAGCAGCGGTATGAGTCAAGTGATTACCGTTTGGTGCGCTCGATGTCGGCCATTTTGAAGATAACATTTAGACTGATTCACACCAACTACTACCAACGCAATGTACATGCATATGTGTGTGTGTGTATTGTAAATATATGTTTAATCTGCTCAAATGTGCTGGGTTTAGGGTGTCGAAAGTAACATTATAGCAACGGGTTTGGCTAATTGTGCACCCAAACGTGCCTGTGAACTCAAAAAAACCACAAACAAAAAAAAAAAAAAAAAAAAACACTTGTAGCGCTCCAACATTATGACTGTACATATCTATGTACATAGAGATATATTCATGTGTTTGTACGTTGGGTACAATTCCCACCGTTCAATCAACGCAGGTGCGCCCGAGAACTCCAGCAATAATATTACATTTCCTCGGCCCACTTCCTCGCACAGTTTTCACAATTCTCAAGTATAATTTATGGCTGGAATTCGCTTATCTATTTTCACGCAAATATCGAAAGTGTTTGTCATCGAACATCGTGATTATGACAGCTCTCCGATAGGCTCACGCTTCAATCAACTGGCACTTTACCACGCTCTGATAGCGAACATTCCTAGAAATAGGTCTAAAATGTTTATTAGAGTTACGCCAAGAACAATCAAGTGGCACTCATTGAAGCTTATTTGGCAAAAAAAAAAATGTTGACAATTTACATTTGAAGTCTTCATGTGTTAGTAAGCAGAGCGACTTACAGTTAATTATGTATTTAGTTATTAATTTATCTATAAATCTAAGATAATAAGAGTTTTATATATCGCACACGGCTCACAATTTAATGATAATGCCATGAGTCAAAATTGATTTATATGAATTTTTTTTTAATTATTATTTTTTTTAATTTTATAGTTGTCATAAGGTTTTATGACACATTTCATGAGGAGTATGTGGAAAGTACAATTTCTAACAGGATTTGCAGTCTAAATACAATTTGTATAACTAAGTTGTTTGCTTCCGAAATAACGGGAGCAAAACAAACAAGCAAAAATATTTTACGCTCTTCAAAGATTTGAAAATTTTGTTCGTTTTGTATTTCAAAGTTAAGCAAAGAGTAATTTTGGTAGTTTGAATAACAAGTTTTCTCTTCGTTTCGATCTCCTTCACTATTTTGAGGGTTCATGTGAGACAGAATCATTACTTTCATACCATTATTTCTAAATTACGATAAAAAAAACAAGAAAAAACGATAACTTCAGTTTGGGGTGGGTAGTCGAAAAAGTCTTTTCATATTTCTAATCACACTTCAACTTATTTTTTTTTATATTTCTAATGAACTTTAATGAACCAAATATGTACCATTTTGGTCGACCACTTTTTGCCAATTTTCTGCTATAGACATTATTCCATCAGTGTAAAACTTTTCTGGTTTCTCGGCGAAAAACTGCGGCAAGTAATTTTCACAGGCTTCTCTCGAAGCTAACTTTACTCCATTAAGAGAGTTCTGCATTGACCGAAACAAATGGTAGTCCGATGGCGCAAGGTCAGGGCTATATGGTGGATGCATTATGACTTCCCAGCTAAGCTCACCCAGTTTTTGCCGAGTCATCAAAGATGTGTGCGGCTTAGCGTTGTCCTGATGGAAACGAAGCTCTTTCTGTCAATCAGTCCTATCCGTTTATTCGATTGCTTGCTTCAATCTCATCAGTGGTTGACAGTAAAATGTAGAATCACTCTTTCGACCAGGCTGGAGCAGCTCATAGTTGACGATTCCTTTCCAATCCCTCCAAACACTCAGCATAACCTTTAGAGGCGTCAATCTTCGCTTTGTAACCAATTGTTGAGCTTCATCACCCTTGGAACATGATCTTTTTCGCACATTATTGTCGTATTTGATTCACTTTTCGTCTCCATTCGCTTCAGAAATGGTTCGATTTCATTTAGTTTCGGCAAAGAATCGCAGATGTTAATTCGGTCCATTAAATTTTTCTCAGACAACTCATGTGGTACCCAAACATCGAGCTTCTTTTTGTAACCAGCCTTTTTCAAATGGTTCAAAACCGTTTAATGATGAATGTTAAGTTCCTTGGCGATGTCATGGCTTCTTATGGGACGGACCTGGTCAATCTTTTCCATAAATATATCGACTTTTTCAACGATATGTCGACCAGAGCGAGGTGCATCTTTCACATCGAAATTTCCAGAATTGAAGCGAAGCCCAATATATTCTTTTCCGCTTCTAAATATAGGCAACCATATAATGAATGAACGATAGCAAACTATTGCCTACAATTAGGCACTTTTTGTTAGTTTAATAATATATAAATAAAATGAAGTGTACACTTATGATATACATACATATATGAAATACAAAATCTGAAGCTGCGTGAACATTCAACTCAGGAACTCAATTTCGCTTAAAAATTATGCTCACCAACTTGCTTGCTGTTTGCTTTACCATAACTGTATTTGCATTTGTCGCTTGCTTCACTGCTCTTCTTATCGCGAAACTTATTTGATATTAAAGATTCCTTGATTCTCTTGTTATTGTTGCCTTTTAACTGCATACAAGCTTTATAGATGCCGCCCAATCTTTACCTTTCGCCTTATCTGTCGCAATATCTGCCAACGCTGCGCCGCACCTTCGTCCCAAGTCAGGCACTGCAACGACCAGCACACCCACAAGTGTCAACGGCATCTGCAATTGCAACATTTTTCATTATGCGCCGGTGACCAGCGAGCGCACCGTTCCTTTAATGGCGATCGCTTGCGCTGATAATCTTATCAACGCCGCAACGCGCCAGTCGGCGCAAGCATCTTTGCCGTTGTTGCATGTACACATCTGTGTGTGTATCTGTAAATACAAATATTTGCCTTGTAATTCTGCAAATTTCTATTATTAATTTGCGCATTCGTGTATGTTAAAGTCCAATCGAAAAAGCCGTCATCGCCGCTTGTCTGCTGCAACAAATTGCTGGCCTGTCTTTGGCAAAGCAGCCGCCTTGGCAGGTGCGCAATTGATTTCGATCTTGCATTTAATTTTGCTTCAACTATTATAATAATATTAAAGTGTTATTTGTGAAAAATATGCTTTTTGCTTACAATGGCCCCCAAACTGCAGTCAGCGCTCAGCTGGCGCCAGCTGTTCAAGCTGTCACGGCCGCTTTGTGGCGCAGTCTTATCTTTTTCTGACACTTGCGCTGTGGAACTTCCTTTTTAAAAGCTGACAATTTAATTCTGTAATTGCCTTCAAACCAAGCTTTGTTATATAATCTCTTTTTGTTGTATCATGCCTTTGAAACAGGCGCAGCATTGAGTTCGACAGGCAGCTTGGGTCGCGTCTTGGGTAATTGTCAAGCAAGGTCTATTTTGAAATTCATTTTGCTGTTGACATATCTGACTGTGAAAAATAAATACTTTCCAGAGCTTCTGACTTCTAAAGAAGAAGCAATCTCCGTATATCGGAACCTGTGGAATCTATTAATTGACGCGGGTTCATTTTGCTGATGATAATGTGGTATGTCCTACGGGAAGTTAGAAGCTCTTGACAGTATTAAATGTTCAGTTAACGGGAGTTCTTAACTTTTTTGATAGAAATATCAACACTTATCTGTAGGTAACGATGGAGGTATTGATGGAAAGGAAAGATTACACAAATCAGAAACGTAAATATATCAAGACTTATCAATAAATTAGGCTTTTAGCTGATAAAAAGTGAGAAATTTGTGTAACCACTTATAATAAATTAAAAAAAAAAATATAAAAAAAATTAAAAAAAATGAATAAAAATAAATAAAGAAAATTAAAAAAAAATAAAAAAAAAATTAAAAAAAAGTTAAAAAAAAAAATAAAAAAAAATTAAAAAAAAAATTAAAAAAAAAAAATAAAAAAAATTTAAAAAAAATACAAATTGAAAATTTAAAATTTTCCAGCCTTCTCTGTCCGGAATTCAATTGGCCGGTATTTTTTTTATATTTTTTAAAAGCTTTATTTCGACATTTCAACGTGACATTTGCTTCTTTCCATGCACATAATTTACGATACCCTAGCATTTATATTGAGTCTGTTATATGCAGTAGTGGTGTGTGCACATGTGTTCATATGTATGTATATGTGGTGTAAATATGTATGCTTCGTGCACTGCATATAGCCGTCGTCCCACTAATAATATACCGTTTTTATTGGGCTGTAAAACTTGCACGCGAACCATTTTTCACAAAAGTGCCAATAGAAATGTCTGTATGTATGTGACAGTTTTGAGTGAGTTTTATGCATTTGCATTTCCATTGTGCGCCAATCAGGCAACGCTTCGACCGAGTATAATTGAAATTTGTTGGATTTGTTGGAAAATGTGTCTCGCATTGAGCGATTACTAAACCACAAATGCTCGCTTGAGCAGCGCTCGAGAGGTGGAATTACAGACGAACGTGCATATATAATTAACATAATTTATGTAAAAGTATTTCAATTAACGCGTTTGGTGTTTGTTGCCATATAAAACCATATAAAATATTCTTTGCTCAAATTAATTATTTTTCTTCAAACAATAAGGGTTTCTTTAAGACTATATATATGTATGTATATACCATATATGATTTTTTGTACATTAATTTAATTTAAAAAACTCAATTCTTGTAAATTTTGTTATACATATATTAATAAAAAATCATACTTTCCAACATTGAATAACTTTGAATATTTTTTATTACAATGAATTTCGGTTCTATTTCTTTGCACTCGACTTGTTTGTTTTCAATTAAAATTCATTGCAACCAACTCGCTGGATTACCACGCAAAATATAAGCTCAGTTACAGAGCAGAGGCGCTTCGACGCTTACGTAAAGCACGCTTGATCGCCTCCAAGACACCAGAGTACACAGTTTGGCGCCCAAGTTTTTAGCGCTCGCATCTCTTATTTGTTTGCATATTCACATAAATATGTGAAATTTCGCGATTGGCTTTATGCAATATTATTTGTAATGAACCGATCGCCGAAAATATTTTATAATTGTTAGTGGTACAATGTATGCTATGTTTGCTTACTAGGTCTTTTTGTAAAGAGTAACTGCCCACAGCAATCTTCAATTGAGAACACGAGCTCTGCAAACGATTTCTCCATATTTTTTTGAGTACTGCCTAGAATTGGTCGCATTACTAAATGTTTCATATTTTAGCGAAGACACACACTTAATTTGTAAGTATTGCCTACAATTAGGCACTATACCAAATGTCACACACACATTTTAGCAAAGACATACACCAAATTTGTAAGTATTGCCTACAATAGAGCGTGTTTTTAAATGTCTCATACTTTAGCGAAGATATACACCTAGTTTTAAGTTGAGAAATATTACATTTTTTAAGCCACAGTTATTTTCCTCGAATTTAGCACTTAAAACTGCAAAATATTTTGAATAACTTTATGCCCAGTTGCTCCTCTTTGCACCACGGTTGCTTTGCTAAATTACATAACGGGTGATTTTTTTGAGGTTAGGATTTTCATGCATTAGTATTTGACAGATCACGTGGGATTTCAGACATGGTGTCAAAGAGAAAGATGCTCAGTATGCTTTGACATTTCATCATGAATAGACTTGCTAACGAGCAACGCTTGCAAATCATTGAATTTTATTACCAAAGTCAGTGTTCGGTTCGAAATGTGTTTCGCGCTTTACGTCCGATGAGCGATGAGGCTCATTTCTGGTTGAATGGCTACGTAAATAAGCAAAATTGCCGCATTTGGGGTGAAGAGCAACCAGAAGCCGTTCAAGAACTGCCCATGCATCCCGAAAAATGCACTGTTTGGTGTGGTTTGTACGCTGGTGGAATCATTGGACCGTATTTTTTCAAAGATGCTGTTGGACGCAACGTTACGGTGAATGGCGATCGCTATCGTTCGATGCTAACAAACTTTTTGTTGCCAAAAATGGAAGAACTGAACTTGGTTGACATGTGGTTTCAACAAGATGGCGCTACATGCCACACAGCTCGCGATTCTATGGCCATTTTGAGGGAAAACTTCGGACAACAATTCATCTCAAGAAATGGACCCGTAAGTTGGCCACCAAGATCATGCGATTTAACGCCTTTAGACTATTTTTTGTGGGGCTACGTCAAGTCTAAAGTCTACAGAAATAAGCCAGCAACTATTCCAGCTTTGGAAGACAACATTTCCGAAGAAATTCGGGCTATTCCGGCCGAAATGCTCGAAAAAGTTGCCCAAAATTGGACTTTCCGAATGGACCACCTAAGACGCAGCCGCGGTCAACATTTAAATGAAATTATCTTCAAAAAGTAAATGTCATGAACCAATCTAACGTTTCAAATAAAGAACCGATGAGATTTTGCAAATTTTATGCGTTTTTTTTTAAAAAAAAGTTATCAAGCTCTTAAAAAATCACCCTTTACATACATATTTAAACGGCTCATATTTCATTTTAAATGACCAGCAACCACCGGGCTTATCTCGAGCATAAAAATATTAATTGAAATAGCGACATTATTATTAAAGAAACCAACTGACATTTATTGGCTTTCAGAGCAAGTGTTTTGCGCAAATTAAAAAAAATTAAACGAGTTAGAAATATGTTTGTATTTCAGTTTTTTTTGTTGCTTTCTTTAACAAACAATTTGCGCAGCTGTTTTGTGGTTTATGGTTTTCCACTTAAAACCATTGTGGAGTTTTATTTCCATTTATTAAATTTGTTCGAAAAAAAAGCTTTCTCATCTCGAAATTTCGGTATGTCAACACATTTGATATTTATTTGGGTGTATTTTTAGATTCAGTGGAAACATATATTTATAAAACAATTCAAAAAAATAATCGAAAATGCCCTGCATAGCAGAATTGTAAGAATGTCTCACTTTAACTTATATAATCGAACGGAAAACTCAATTCGACCCAAAACCCAAACCCAAAATTTGGTGCACAACAAAAGAGTTTAACTTGAGTTTCGATTTCTGATTTTCGATTTTCGTTGAATAGCGAAAAAACTGACTTAAAAATTATTTTCGAAAATGTAGAGATACATTGATCAGCGCTCAGAAAATTATTGAAACACAGTTATTGGCTGATCATAATTACGCTGAAAATTGAAATCACTAATCAAAATAGAATCTGACGCAGCATTTTAGTCAAATATATAACTTTGTATGTTTATAGTACTTACATATGTTTGCCTGGCCTCCTTCTGCGCTGTGCTTCGTCATATGCAATAAATACTAAAATTTATGTTTGAAAATAATTAAATACTTGCGGTAAATGCGGTGAATTTATGCAATGGGATTGCCTACATACATTTGGATACTTTTATACCCAGAACGGAGTATAATTTATCAAGAAGTTTGTAATTCACAGATGGAAACGTCAGGGACCCTATAAAATGTATGTGTACATGTATGAATGATCGGTGTGAGGAGCTGCGTCGATTTAGTCATGTCCGTCTGACCGTCTGTGTGTCTGCATATACGCGAACTGGTCCGTCAACAGCTTTAGGCTGTTCATCGGATGACTATAGCATATAGTTGCTATCCAAACTGAACGAGCAAAACCAAGTGAAGAATATCATAGCTTCGGTGCAACTTTTGAAGGGTGATCCACTTTGAGAGTCCTTACTTTTCAAAGAAAAAACAGAACCTTGAAAATTTTCGGGGAATGTTTATTATCATTCGAAATAATATTCATTGGCATTTATTTTTTGTAGATTATCTCTTTTAAATGTTGGCCACGGCTACTTGTCAGATGGTCAAATTTTCAGTGACTCGTTCGAGCATTTCGACTGATATCTGGCGAATAACACACGTGACGTTTTACTCCAAGGCCTGTGACGTAAAAGTATCTGCTAACCGAAGTGTTCCCCCAATAAATCCATTGATTGTTTCGATGTGTGGGAAGTGGCGCTGTCTTGTTGAAACCAAATATCCCCGAGATCACGAACTTCAAGTTCAAGCATCATATAGTCGGTTATCATGGCGTGATTACGGTCGCCATTGATGGTTACTTTCTCACCGTCATCATATTGAAGAAATATGGACCAATGATTCCACAGGCGCAAAAAGCACACCTAGCCGTTGCTTTTTCTGGATGAAATGACAGCTCTTGAATCTTTTCAGGTTGCTCTTTGTCCCAAATGCGACAGATGCTTGTTTACATAGCTATTGAGCTGAAAATGCACCTCATCGCTGAACAAAATTTGGCTCGAAAACGTGTTCCTCTTGGAATTTTTCAAGAGCCTATAGAGCGAAGCAATGACCTTGGGAAGGTCGAGCGGCTTCAGTTCTTGCACAAACTGTATTTTGAGCGCTTTCAATTTAAGATCTTGAAATCGTTCCATACGTCAGTCCGAGTTCTTGTACTATATGATTTGTAAATGGTGTTCAGGCCAAAATTAAAATGACAGCTTGACAGGACTCACGCGTGAAGTGTCAAAAAAAGGCTATTGAAAAAAGTACCTCTACTTGGATCACCCATTATCTTAAGAAATTTATTAAAAAGTTAGCAGCAACAATGCTGAAACGAAAAAAATGCGATGCCAAGGTTTCAAGTTTAGAAATGAGTTCATTCGTCTGTCTGTATGTCTGCATCTCTAGGTGTTTGTGTGTATTCAGAGTTGTATTTTATGTATTCATTGCTTTGCGGCAGCGCCGATAAGCGCAAAGGCAAATGCACATATGCGCTTTTTTATTATAGATAAATGACGGGCGGAAAAAAAGCAAACGAATGAAAGCAAAAACTGGCGAGGTGCTAATTGAAATTAGTGCGCTCGCGAAAAGGTGGTGAAATTGTACGCGTAATTGCACAAAATATGGCGAACGTGCACACAAAGCCAAAAGCTACAATGACACAACCAACTCGAGCAAAAACCGCTAGAGTGGCGGGTCTATGTGTTCACACACACATACGCACACTTAAAAGGGTGCTTAATAGCAAATTCATAGAATATTTGCTAAACGTGTTTATATGCATGAGTTTAATGGTGTAATGAACTAATTTTATTTTATTGTATTGTATTTTTTGTGGGTGTCGTTTTATCTGCGCTTTGTTCCAAAGCGTTCCTCGCAAAAATCGCAATTATCAGGAGTGCTCCAATAAATAGTTAATATATATGCAAATTGGTAGATGCATGTGTGTATGTATGCATGTGTGAGTGCACATATATATTTAAACAAAGGCAAAAAAAGTGTCTGAGCTATAAATATATTTATGTATTTATATAATATGCATCAGCAAATGGCTGCTTCCAAAGTTAAGCAGATAAAGTACAGTTACAGCGTGTTTCAAGGTTGCTTTGTGCTCTTTTAATGCACTCATTTGTTATTTAAAACACTTTTTTTTTATACACAAGTTGTGCTTTATGACTAAAAACGAATATAGAAAGACTGCGCTTTGATATTTAAACTACTTTTTTGCAATACTTTTGAAGAAAGCATTTGGTGGTGTGCGTCTTCGCTAAAATAAAAAAATTGTGCTTTTGAGAAATGCGGCTAATTGTAGGCAGCGTTTTTAGCAGTATTTTTTTAAAAGGATCTGACGGTCTAAGGTATGAATTTCAGTAATTTTTAGGGTGTCGTGCAAAATAGCAGTTAATATTTTTACTATAAATTTTTTTAGTTATTTATTATCAAGAATACAGATAATTATAAAAGTAAAAATGTCAACAATTAGTAGCTAAAAAATACATTTGTATGTCATTATACCTACGATTTAGTGCGTTCAGGGCTGGTCGAAGAGTGCCTAACCTCGCTAACAATAGCATCGAGTGTCTTTCTAATAAGGCTGGTATGAGTGACAGACCATAGTAGAATCGCAGGAAACTGTAAAGGTGATGAGCTAGCAAGCAAAGACATCCTAGAACCGCAATCGGTAGAATGGGAATGGTTCGGTGCTTCCGTATCCTCTTGTGATCTACTGCTTAATAGTTGCGCTTGGTCAGCGCTGGGACATAATCGGTATATACGCTGTCGCAAAAGCCAATTCAATCCAATATTGATCGAAGGAGATCTAGAGATCTATTTAGCCTCAGTAAGGCTAGTCTCTCCCCAGTTGTGGGGCTTTTAACAGGCCATTGCCCTAAGGCTGGAATTCCTACTATAAGTGGAAACAACTTAACATTTCCTTCTTGACTGTCCCGAGTTGGGAGGTCAAGACTTAAGCTTTTGGGTGAGCATTCCTTAGGAGTTCTTCTTTTTTATAGCATCACAAAGGACTACGTAAAGGAGTCCACGTGCGATCTTTGATCAGCCATCTAACCTAA
The DNA here is from genome assembly GCA_037783105.1 of Bactrocera zonata. Classification (NCBI taxonomy): domain Eukaryota; kingdom Metazoa; phylum Arthropoda; class Insecta; order Diptera; family Tephritidae; genus Bactrocera; species Bactrocera zonata. Next base: position 54,781 of record JBAWJQ010004555.1, on the reverse strand, counting down.
CTTAACCTACCTACGATTTCAACCCTGAAACTAGAGAAATGTTTGGAAAAATTCTTTTTCAAGATTGCCTGACAAAAAAAAAAATCTGTACCACTTTTTTTCGAATATGGCTAGTTTCAGGTAGTCTTTAAACAAGACTTTGTAAAAATGTCTGGTAAATCGGTCTAGTAGAGTCTGGATAATTGTGGGTATCGTTTTGAAAATGACAGTTTTCAGAAAACGCGTTTAAAGTTTCAGTTCCGGCCGTATTTGCATATCTCCGAAAATAATTCGAATTTTCAAAAATACTTTTGTAGACATATTCTTGAATAGTTAAAAGTTTGTATACACAATTTTTATTTCTGAACTAGCATATTCCCTTTGTTCTGACCGCAGAGCAGAAAAATGGAATTAGTATCCAAAGCATTATAAGGCAAACTATTTGCAGTAATACTCGCTGTCATCGCCAGACTTAAAATTATTTCGATCAAGCCACTGTGCTAATATGGATCAGAATTCGTGATTGCTGTTAAGGAATTTTGGAAGCATTATATATAATATGTGCCCAAAAAATAAGGTGACATTTGAATTTAAACTGCGCGCTTCGAAGGATTTGGAGAATTATATTTTTTTTAGGTTGGTAGTGCTGCTAGTCACATTTATGTCAAATTTCATGTTAAAATATTTCTTAGTGTTTGAGATACGTGTCGTTTTGTGAGCTGCTAAAAGTGGGTTTTTCGTTTTTTGAGATGCCGAAATTTGTTGAGCAAAGAATTTGCATTAAATTTTGTTTCCGGAATCAATTTTCTGCTGCGGATACGTGGAGGATGGTGCAGAAAGCCTTTGGTGATGAGACTATGTCTAAAAAAAATTTTTACAAGTAGTATAGTGAGTTCCAAGCCGGCCGTGAACGTGTCGAAGACGAAGAACGTCCAGGGCGACCATCAACCTCAACCGACGAAGCTCACGTTCAACAAATCAAAGATTTGGTGTTGAAAAACCATCGATTAACAATTAGAGACCTTGCTGATGAAGTTGGCATATCGAAAGGCACAGCCAATACCATTTTGAAGGATGTTTTGGGCCAAAAGCGCGTCAAATCTCGACTGGTACCGAAAACATTGAATTTTTTGGAAAAAAGGCGTCGCGTTGAAGTGTGTGAAACGATTCTTTCCGACTACCAGGATGATATGAAACGCATTATTACTGGCGATAAGACTTGGATCTATGCTTACGACCCCGAAACAACCGTCATCGTGCCAAAAAAGAGCCGAGACCAAAAAAATCGCGCCAAAGTCCCTCAAAAATCAAGGTCATGTTGACTGTTTTCTTCGATTATCGTGGTGTTGTGCATTATGAATTCCTTCCAACCGGTCAAACAGTCAACAAGGAATATTTAGTTTGGAGTTTTAAGAAAAACGCATTTAAAGTTTAAGCACTACACCGACGTGTCCTGATGGGCGGAACTTCCGAAGGGTCTATCTTTTACAATTTTACGCGGATAGATTTAAAATTTTGGAAGAATATGTTTAACATATTGTGCCACTTAATAAGACAAAAAATCGATTTTTTTTATTTTCAAACCCACCTAACGCCTTAAATAGACTTTAAAAACTCAAGACTTTTGTTTAGAAAGTTATACCTTTCGATTTTCATCTGAGCATGAAAATCAGAAGAGACTAGCTGCAGTTAGTTTTACCTTTCACATCAGCAGTCTATGTGAATATAAAACGCTGGCAGCCTTTCGATAACAGCACGTATTTCTTCTCGAGGGAGGACTTAAGAACAGTGTAAATACAGTCGCTACCGAGACTAACTAGCTTTCTAAGTATACCAAGGCGTTTAAATATTTACTTAACTACTTGAAATCATATACTTTTATTAGTTATTTTATGAACTGTATTTGCTTTGGTTCGATTTTATTTAAAGTGTTGAAATAACGGAAAAATAATATTCAAAATGGTGAGTCCCAAACTGCTCAAGACCCATAAATGAGCGCTAAATTTTGACTTAAACAATTTGGATGCATATTTGCTTTGTAGTTTTTGGGTGTTCCCAGCAATGTTTTCTGTTTAGTAATTAAGCAACTATTTGCTCACTGACTTAACTAGCTGACAAAGCAGCGAACATGTCAAGTGCACAGCTTTCAGTCTAACCAACTAGCGTCTATACAAAAGTACTTATGTATGTTTTTTGTTGTTGCTTTTGTTTTTGCGAAATGAAATTTTGTTTGTCGAAGGAAACTAATATTTGAGCTTCATTGTTTTGGGCACTTCATGGCATTCATACATACGTGTGCATGTAGTATGTGTGTGTGTATGAGTAGTTAACGGTTTTTTCAGCTGAAAACACATTCTTTTATTTCTACTTTGTGGGCAAGCTGCGTGAGGTGCGTTGCAGATAATAAAAATTATGTTAAAACAACTCAATTTTATTCGCACAAAGGGCCTTGACTGGGGCGGGCTTGAGGCGCAAAGAACAACGTGCGTGTTGCAAGTGCGGTGACCATTACAATTGCCTTGCTTCGCATGCAATTAGAGTTGACCCAGTTGCACCGCGTCAAAGGCGCACGCATGCGCGTGCTTACCAAAGTGCATTGCGCAATTTATGCTTTACCTATTTGAGTGTGTGTGGTGTGTGGCTGCAAAGTAAAGAGTAAACATAACTTGGACGCATAAATGACTAAGCTGAACTAACCCAATAGTTGTTGTTGCTGGTTGTGGGAAGGCTTTTTCCATTAGCTGGCTCGGGCGGGGTCATCTGCGGTTCGCTTAATGTTCGCTAAGCTCTCCAAATGCCTTAAGCAAATGCGTCTTCTTTAACTGCCCCAAAGCCAACGATCAACGAGAACAACAGTCGCACGATCATAAAGCGGTCGAAAGCTGTTTGAGCACGTCAGCGCGGCTATAAACGCTACAATGTGGGCTGTGCAACCCAGTGAGCCATGTGACTGCTGTTCATGCAGTACTCGAGAGCCAATTCTCGCAAGGTAGCTAAGGCGCCTGAAGCCTCTTTAAAATGTCAGCACTTTTGCTGTGTTGGGTATTCACTTAGGTCCATACGCCTTGATGTATGTGTAAGCCCCTTCGCCCGGTTGGTAATATAGCAGTGAAATTATTCCGCACAATGGTGTATGACGAGCCAAATTGCAATGCCGCTGCGGCGTCCACGGCTACTGTGCGAACTTGTTGACCGCTGTTGATGTTGTTGCTGCTGTTGTTGCCATTGTGGCCGCCAGTTTTGTTTTTGCTGTCGCTGCTGCTGACTGATTGTCGTCAATGCCTTTGCATTTCTTGTCGCTTGAATGACTTCGAAAATAGCGGAACGACTGGGCAGAGATGCACGCACACTCGAAAACGGACGCGAGCTTGACGAACTCGCACGCAACCCACGTACCTATGCTTATCCAAGTATTTACCTATGCACTTTGGTACGCAATAAAGCCAAAGGAGAAAAAACGGGATGATGCTGCAAAGCCAAGTGCTTTGAACGGGCCCACAGTGGAACAATTTGTGGGCCTTGGCCAGATTAGATGCACACTGCTGAAGAATTCTTAGGTGCGGGTAGAGCATTGACAAAACTTAAACTTTTTCACAAATCTCGTGATGTTCTATTTTCCTTAACCATGCGTCGCTTAGTCCTGCTCCAGTGCTTTATAGTAATCTGAGTCTTCTAGACCCACGTTCAAGTGGTAAGCGTTGCTTCTCTCTTCAGAACATCATAAAGGCTTCTTATAAGCAGCAACACTACCTGTCCCTATTGACCTTGACTATATATCTTTCCTTGTTATAAAAATGTTTCCTTCATTCGACCAGACCTTCGTAAAGAACAAATCAAACTCTACCAGACTTACCCAACTAACTTTAGAATTATTTTTTAATCGTAACATATTTCTTCTGCTCATTTCAGCCTACGAAGGACCAAAATGCGTCGCCTCCGCTTGAAGATAGCTGGTGCTGGGAGCCAGATAACGTCAAATCCGACAACGACCACTCTTCCCAATCGTCGAGTAGTGGCAATGGCAATGAAATGGTCAATATTACCCTGGAGGAGGTACCGCTGGGTCATAGCGCGCAAACTTCCTCCAGGAAACGTGGTGCCAATGAACAGACCGCTACGCTACAGAAGCGCAACAAGCAGTTGGAGGAGGAGAATAAACAGCTGAGTTTGTCGCTCGAAGAGTTGGACAGTCAACATAATCTGGCCATGCAGAATGTGCTTGAGCTGAAAACTGAACTTCAGGAGAAACTCAGCGCTGTCACCACCAGCTATGAGGCCTTGAAAAAGGAGCACGCTGACAAATTCATTAACAGTGAACTCGAGATGGCGCGCTTAAAGAAGCAGTTGGATACTGTGTTGCAACAGCAGAAAGCTTTTGAATCCGAGAACCAGCAATTGCAGATGCAGGTCACCAACTATGAAGCCGAGGTAAAGAAGTCCATTGAAGACATGGCTGATTTGCAGGCGCTGCTGGATAAGAAGACGCAAGATAATGTGGAGTTAATTGAAAAGGTTAAGTCAGCCGGGCGCCTAGCAGATAGGTCCGCAGATCAAATAACGGAGCTACAACAGCGTGTGGACCAGCTAACAAAAGAACTGGAGGACGCCAAGCAAATGAAAGAGAAGAAAACATCCGAGTCTTCGACCAGTTCAATGGGTAAACACAGCGACGATGAATTCATTGTGGTGCGTGACGGTGATGCCAACTCATCGGGTCCTGCCACGCCACCCACGAAGGAGGAGCTTAAGGACAAGATTGTGCAATTAGAAAATCGCGTTTCAGAATTGACATTGGAAAACGGCAGTTTAGCCTTGAAACTGCAGGACAGTGAGATGGAGAAACAGCTGGCGGTGACGGTATTGCGTGAGAATGTGCAAGAGCTGCAGACGCGTTGTGAAGAAACTGATACAGCTCTTAAATTAGCAAGAGAAGAACTCGAAGAACAACAAGAAAAGTTGGAGTCTTTGAAGGAAAAGGCGGCAGAAGCTGTCATCGCTCAACAGCAATTGAAAACTTTGGCCGAGGAGAAAGGCAAGATCGAAACAGAGATATTAAATATGAAGGAAAATTTGCAGAACGTTTTAGAACTAGAGAAGAGACTGCTGTTCTCCGAGAGTGAAAAAGAAACTCTTCAGATAGAGTTACAGGGAGTCCGTGCTACACAGGAGCGAATCACAGAGTTAGAAAGTAAAGTTCAAAATCTCATAGTGGAAAATCAACAATTACGCCTGAATGCAGAAGCCGAAACCGAGACGCAGAATTACAGCGCGGAGTTAGCCGAACGCATCAAATCACTGAACGAGGAAAACGAAACCTTGCGTGCCGAAATAGAGTCAATAGCACATTCGAAGTTTAGAGAAGCCATTGCAGAAGAGAAGCAAGAAATCACTGATCTGGATGCCGATGACGATGAGCCCCTGACTGTAGACAAAATAAAAGAGCTGCTCAGTTCACACATCAAGTCAAAACTCACCGTTGAAATGGAGGAGGCCTGTCGGGCAGTGCAGGAACGTGTTACTAGAACCGTTAATGAAATGGAACGCAATATATCTCGTTTGTCCGAAGAACTGCTCGATCTGCAAGATAGTAAACTAGTTTGGGACCATGAGAAAAAGACGCTAGAAGCAGACATTTCACAATACATACTACAATGTGACGAGCTAATGAAGAACAACGAGATACTGCTGAACGAGCTAGAGAACTATAAGCGCAATAAGCTCGAGACGATACAGGAGCACAATGAGCAGAGCGTTATGGACTTAGAAGCCGAGTTAGAGGAAGCCTCTAAAATGAACGAGACGTTAGAGCAGGAATACGTAGAACAGAAAGAGAAAAACGAAGAGCTTGAGCGAGAGAAACAGACGCTGACTGAGGAATTGCGCGCCGCCCAACAACAGTGTGAAAAATTGCGAAGTGCTGAGAAAGAACTTAAATTGCAGCTTGAAACATTGGAAATCGAAAAGGGAAATATGCTTTTCGAATTGAACGAGCAGAAATCATTGGACTCTAAGCAAACCGACGACGATGTGCTACTGAAGAGCGCCGAGGAGAAATGTCAAAATTTAGAGAGCCAATTGGCGCATTTGAGCAAAGATCACGCGGATTTGGTAGCAGCGCTGCAGACACAGAAAGCAGCATTGCAGGAAGCTATATTAAAACGAGAGGAAGCCGAAAAAGGTCTTTTGGAAAAAGATATACTGATAAAGCGCCTAGACGAAAACCTGAAAGAGGATCGTAGCGGTGAACTGCAGAAGAAACTCGATAACCTCTCTTCGCTTAATCACGAGTTAAAGCAAGACTTATTGGCGAAGGATATAGTGCTAGAAAGTCAGAAGAAAGAACTACTGGAAATGCGAACTAATTTGGATATGTCCGTTGATAAAGTGCACGAACTCGAAGAGTTAGTTGCAGAAAAGGAGAAAGCATTGGAGACTTCGCGTATACTTCTGGAGGAGAGCGGAAAGGCAAAGGACGAACTGAGTGAAAAGTTACAGCAACAAAAAGCGAATCTCGAACACTTAACGCAACTGAAGCAAGAGAAAGACACTCTTCTAAAGGAATTCGAGGAGCTAAAGAAGAAGTGTGAAGCGCATAGCGACGAGTTGAAGGCTTTGCAAGAATCAGCAGTCACATCCACCAGCAGTGATGCCTCCGCAATCACACGCATTGCGCAACTGGAAGCCGAGCTACTGGCAACAGCCGATCTGCAGAAGTCCGTCGCAACGTTGAACTACGAAAAGAACGAAATGATTAAGGCGCTGCAGCAAAAGCATGCCGAGAACATGCAGTACTACACCGAAATCCAACGCTTGCAGGGACTCCTGCAACAGCAGCAACAACAAACCGCTCAAGCGACACCTTGTGATAAGTGCACGACGCATGAGAGCACGCTTAGCGACCTGCGCAAAGAGCTGGAAAAGCAGCAGGATCAAATTAAATTCCTCAAAGAGAAGTCCGACATATTAACGACCAATTTGTTGACGGAGCAGACCAATCAGCGGTTGGTGAAACAGGAGAAGACGGAGGTGGAAGAGCAGAACGCAGCCATTCGTAAGGATTTGGAGCGTCTACGAGAGCATTTGCTGGAGATCGAAGACCTGCACACACAGGAGACGGTCGAAATGCAGCGCGAGCTGGAGGAGACCAAAGCGAAAATGGTGGCGCTGCAGGACGACGTCGCGAAATCAAGCAATGCTTACACATCGGCAAGGTAACTATAATATCTTGTGTGTGGTGTGGTAAAAAGGAAGGTAGACGTGTTGAACTGGGGTAGTTCGTCATTTAGAGAGGTGATTCCTGAAGTTCCTGATCTCAGTAAGAGAGTTAGGGTCCAAAAAACTTTTTTTTGGGTTTATCGTGTGTCCAGTGTTTAAGAGAATGAATGCCATGTGAAACAACGGGAGCTCAGCGCAGGAGGCAAATAATAAATGTGGTCTAAATTTTTCGAAAGAGTTTCTCGTTGGGTGGAGACCAAATATTAATAATTAATTCCAGAAAATGTGTTTCAAAATATATTTTGCTGAAAAGAATGGCGAATACAATAGAGGCGTGGAAAAAATTGGAATATTTCGAAGTAATTAAATTGCATTGAAATGGGGAAACGTGCTTTTATGAAATTTATAAGTTCTTTGTAGATATATTTGTGTTGGTAACGCCATACTTGGCGTTGTGTACTCAAGTGTTAGTCCACACATAGACACATGTTTGTTTGTATGCTTGTGTATTTACACAAACTGAGATACGAGTATTATTTCGCTCCACCTGCCGCGTTGCGCGTTGAGCGCTGGGCTTTGCGGGTACAGTAAGCATTAAAAATAGAAAACGCCTTGAAAGTATAGTAAAAATTATCACCTAATTATCGGGCAAACAATATGTTTTGAGCTCGAAGCGTCCGCACGCGGTAGGGGCGGGCATCGCATACAGCACCAAGACCGAGACAAAGCCAGCCAGCCAAATGCACACACACGGACGGCTGCAACGACCGTATACATTGGCGGAGCATGAAATTACCGACGTTTCGTCATCGTGCCTGTGCCTTTGCCGTGCTTTCTGTTTGTTTTTCTTCGGTTTACGCCATTATTGCACCGGCGCACACGGCAACAAGGCAACCACACAACAGCAACAGCAGCAACAGCAGCAATAGTAACTGTTATCGCTTTTAAGCCTTTCGTTAAGCTTCGTCACGACTCATGGCAATTGCTTTGCCAAGCGATAACGTGTCACAAAGCGTTCGAAATTAGTTGAGTTCGGTAGCGCGGCGGTGTAGGTGCTGCCAGAGGGCAGCAGGTGATATTTTATTGCGATCGGTGTCAGCACAGCCGTTTGGCGCTTGCTGCTGCTTCTGAGCCATAAGTACAACTGCAACCAATGCGCATTTGCAATGCCGCAGCAAAATTAGAACATTTGCGCGGACAGGTGGACGCGTTACGGCACGCGGAGGCCGGTGGCTGGTCGCCAGTGGTTGTTCGCGGGGCCAGCGCTGGTACGCTTCAAGGCAATTCATTAGTTTCGTAATGGCCATAAAACAAATTACATTTATGCACCTAGGGCTATCATAATTTCTAAGAAAATAAATTTAACCAACGCATTCTTGAATTTTCCACAGTATACGCGCCAATCAGCATGCCGAGACGTTACAAGCGCAATACGCCCTTGTGCTACAGCAGCGCGACGAGCTAGTGAACAAGCTGAGCTTGGCCGAAGATCGAGAGTCGAAGAATCAGGCGGCGCTGTGCAATCTGCAGTGCGCGCTCGAGCAGTTCCAAAATGGTGAGTTGGCAAATCAACGCAAGTAAAAATAATAAAAAAATTATTAAAAATAAAACCAACATAAGTAGACTTGGCTTGAATGTTTCATCATTTACTATAACTTTTCCTTCTTTGTCCCGACAGACAAGCAGAACGACATCAAAGCCGCCACCCACAGCATACGCAAGGAGTTGCAGCTGGAGCAGCAGAAGCAGGCGCAGCTGCAGGCGGAGATCGGCGCTTTGCAGCAGCAGCTGAGCGAGGCCAAGCAGGGCCTGGGCGCCGCGGCACGGCTCGGCGACCAGTTGGAGGCGTGTCAGCGCACAATCGCCGTGCTGCGCGAAGAAGGTGAATATGGTGTTCATATCAAAATGTATATAAATTGTAAATAAACCGGTGAAAAGTAAACGAAAATTGGTGAACTGCATCTTGTATACTAACCCAAAGCAAATAACCATATGTGATTATACACATATATATATATATATATTAAATGCAAATAAATGAACTGGACTTTGTTGTTACTAACCACCAAAGCACCCTACCACCAAGTACCACGTCAGCCATAAGGGAAATCTTCAATAACAGCACGCAAACTGGCATTTGGCATTAACGAACCGTTTAACTATTTCTAAATAATTAACGCTTTGAGGAAAATACTAAAGAAAAACTACCACGAAAAATGTTTATTAATAATAACAAAAAACCTATTGAGTTGTTAACAATTGTTGCAAAGTTAAAGTTTCCCTTAAGCCACGCTGATTGATTCTTAAAGGTAAATATCAGCTGGTAATTCTGGGATTTTATCAATTTTCAAACACTCGGAATTTCAGTTGGTATACACTTTTACGAATTCTATGTAGTCATCGCAATGCAAAAGAAAAAACCAACAAAATTTTTTTTTTTTAAATCACAAAAATATGTAATTACCATGCGCATCATCACAACACCAACAGCACCATATCTATCAAAGTCATAACCTAGTTCGCTATATAATTATAATAACAAGCAATAATTTAAGAAGTCACTGTCATCATTCACTGTCACACTCGCTATGCTCGTAAGAAATCCATAATCGATCACCATAATTATGATAGCCTCCCCGTCACATAGGCCTAACCAACACGTCGGGCACATCGCTGGCTCGTACAAGCGTTAAGTGGCCTATGACCTGCACTGGCAGTACTTTAGGTTTGACGCAATGGAAATCTGTGATTTACTTGGCCACTTTATGCGTTGCTACCCTTAGGTTTTTACTATATAACACAAATTCATAGCTACATACATACTAACATTTTTATGGCACTCAGTTGAGATATAAGTAAAATATTTAAATAAGTTTCAATCTTCTTATTGCGAAGGCTTTTTGTTATATTTTTTTTTATTTAGTAAAAGTTATTACCTTTAGTTTAGCTAATTGAATTTCCACTGCTATCATTATAGAGTGAGGTTACGATGAAAAGCTAGTAAGCTTTCCATTATATTTTGTAATACTTCTGAGTAGACAAGACTTTGTGGATAAGACTCTAAATGTAAAAAAAATAATAATTAAATGGGTTTCAAACACGCTTTAGCTGATAAGAGAAAATAGAACCGCTAAAATAAAAATTGGTGCAGAAAATCTATTTAAATTTTTCATTTTATCGTTCTAAATATTATATTATAACTCAAGTTGAAAACTAATTCACTACTCAAATCTCCAACGTTGTTTCTGAGCAGTAACGCCCGAACCAGCGTTCTCAACATTAGCTGTTCGTTTATATATAATTGACCCAACAAAAGAGATTCACCAATGTGTCCCAAACACTTCATTGTAATATTCTAAAAGAAATTTATTAATTTAATTTAATTTAAAACGCCTTTAAGTTCAGTTTAATTTTTTATATAAGTAAGCTTGTACTTTTAAATACGCTTCTGGGTTCATTTTACTATCATTTATCTCACAAAAATTCAGCCAATATTTTAGGTTATGTCCGGAATGTCAAATTTTGGGAAAGATATCTAGAAGTTTGTGATATAGTTAAAACATAGCGTTTCTCTAGAGACATTTTCGAATATTTTTGCAGCATTTCGTGCATTGTCTATTTCTTATCTGGTCGCTAATGATCCATTTAGATACAGTTTTCATCGTGACAATGTCCCAATGAACGAAGAAAAAATTCTATGTAGATCAGCCATAACTATTTCTTCAAAAAAGGTTGTAAAATCAATAAATACCTACTTTAAACTTGGTTTCAGCTAAAAAGATCAATATCGATCATCACTATAAAGTTTTCTTCCAGTTTAAGGCTCCTGTTTTGCATAGAATTTTTTGAATAACCCGAATTAGTTCAAGTTTTGATTTTTTAACTCAATTCCAAAATTATTTTTCTTAAAGAATTTTTAAAATTTCTTCTTTTCGCTTCATTACTTCTCGTTTTTTCCACTTCTACCACGCCAGTTCGCCGTTATAGTTTCAATACTTTCGTAAACTTTACTTTGTAATTTATATTTTTTTTACACTATTTTAGTTATTTGCTTTTGTTTTTCATTGTTTTAGACAAACGTGACCAGACAATAAGCTAATTAGTTTGCATTTATATTTTTAAAATCTGTATAATACAATTTTTTTTAAGGTCCTTCTCTACACACGATTTTTCATTTCGAATTTACCGTTTTAGTTACTAGTCACTTGCGCTTTCAAGTTTCTTCCGCCTATGTTCCACTAATTGTATTTAATTCTGTATAATTTATGTTGATTTTTTTCACATTTGGATTTATCATTTATTTAGTCGATTTATCTACTTTTTTGCGTCCCTAGTGTCCAATGCAAAATTGGTTAATCTCAATTTGTAACTGTGAGCGAATTCGATATGCTGAACTCACGTTGCATATGGAGATTGCCCGAGGTTGCATCCGTTTCTACATTTTGTTTTTGTTCTACTGTTTTTGTTGTTGATGATTATTTATTATATACACAATGATTTGAATTGGTTTTAGTTAATTTTTACTTTAATTTGATTTGATTTGGTACTTTCATAATTATTTGCATACATTGCCTACGTTTTCTGCCATACACTTTTTGCCGCCACTGTTCTCAATGCATTTTTTAAATTGTAACCAAATTAAAAGTGAACAAATGTAAAGAACCTTCCCATGTTCCAAACCTTAAACTTCCTCAATTGAAATATACGAACCTCCACACTCCTCTCACAACGAATGCTGAATGTGCCACTCGGCTCCTTTAAGTGCGTTCGTCCGGTTGAGTATTACATCAGGTACTGGTGTGCTATTGCTTGTTAAATCTACCAGTACTTATGTCATACTGTCCCGGATGCCACGCCCAATTCTGCATGCAAAATAACAACGCTGGAAAAATTAAACAAAAACAAAAGCAAAAACCAACTAAACGAAAGATGAATGCCTGCAAAGAGAAGTGCTTGGAAAATTAACTCACTAAATGATTTATACACTTTATAGAAAACCTATTTATTTATTTTTGTTTATTATCTCCTTTATTACTTGTATTAACATCACTCGCTTACGTGCATATATATTCTCCACAGTTGAAACGCTGAAGCAGCAGAATGAGCAGCTATCCACGAAGCTGAAGCTCAGCGAGTCTAGTCAGTCGGACAAAATAGAGAAGAGTCTCATAAAGAGCTTGCTGATCGGCTATGTGGTGAGCAGCAATCCGAATGACAAGAATCAAGTGCTGCGCATGATTTCGTCTGTGTTGGACTTCTCGCAAAGCGAATCGGACAAGGTGGGCCTGAACAAGCAGCAGTCGAGTTGGCTGGGCGCCATACTGGGCGGTGGTGCAAGCGCGCAAGGTAAACGTTTCTGATGACTTAGTGTGCGAACTATTGCTAAAATTTCTATTTTCCGTTTGCAGGGGCACATTCCAAGGAGAATTTGGTGCAGGCTTTTGTGCAGTTTCTCGAACAGGAGTCACAGCCTAAGCCCGATGACGCCAACATGCCCAATTTATTGAACATCACGCAACAAAGTAGTCTGCCAGCGGGCTCAGTCAGTCAGTCCGCCCGCCGTGTATCCACATCTAGCAACAGTGGTGCAGCTGCTGCGACCGCTAGTATGCCGGCGCCCATTCCTATACAGCCCCTGCTGGTGAATGACTTTGCACCGTCGCGCAATTCCAGCTCAATTCTAAAGGATATTCTGAATGATTCTTGATTGTTGTAAGATCGTTTCTTGCATTTCATGCTGTAGTTACCTTTATTTTTTTACTCGTACTGTACTTTAAATTACTTGCGTATCACTTTAGCACTTTTGTATCGGAGTTAAATCCTCTCTTAGAATTAGTAAGTGTACCTACAATAGATTTTTTTGTTTTTGCGTTAAAGTGTTGGTTGCATCTGATCTGTTATGTCTTCTATTTTTTATTTTTAATTTTCAATATATATATATTTGTATTGTTCGCTATTTGGTCTAGTTATAAATGAGTGTAAATAAATATGTATAATAAATAACACACATAAATATATAAACCGACTTATCTCTGGAGGGCGTTAGTTTGTAAAAATAATAGGTTGTCAAAAAAGTCTTGCGGTATTTTCCCTAGTTGGCGCTGAAAGCGCGTAGTTCTAGTTTTATTCGTCGCATCGGGTCATGCCATACCTTTTTGGAAAGCTCATTTCACGCGCTAACACGTGTTTGATTGATTGTCGTTTCTTTTAAGTCGTTCGTGAGTTATAGCGTCGCAAACATGGAGCAAAATAAAGAGAAAATACGGCATATTTTACAGTACTACTACGATGAAAGAAAAAATGCATCTCAAGCCGCCAATAAAATTTGTGCAGTTTATGGACCCGACACAGTTTCCATTTCCACCGCACAACGATGGTTTCAACATTTTCGTTCTGGTGTAGAGGTGGTCGAAGATGCGCCACGCTCCAGAAGGCCTGTCGTCGAAAATTGCGATAAAATCGCAGAATTGGTCGAAAGAGACCGGCATAGTAGTCATCAAACCGTTATAAACCATTTGAAGAAGCTTGGAGTCACTAAGAAGCTCGAGGTATGGGTGCCACACGAATTGATTCAATAAAAATACCGCAAGACTTTTTTGACAACCCATTAATTAAAATGATCAAATAAATCAGAAGGTAAGCTTCAAAGAGAAAATTGTCATGTTTTTATGGCATTGAAAAGCTTTTTGTAAAATCCATTCCCCTTTTAGAAACGGGCTAAGACTTTTAGATCTCTCCTCCTGCCCTTAACACCAAGCTAAACAGCACATACTCGCCTAAAGAACCAATAGGGCGCCAATGTTATAGGTCTAGTTTAAAGAGATCCATTATCTTTGCATTATATTGAAACTTTTATTTAACATATTTTTACTTTTTTAATTCAAAATTATGCAAAGAAAATGGGTTAGTAAGTCCCAAATTTAAGCTTACTATTGTATTATCGGAATCTTTCAGGTTAGGTTAGATTAGTTTTAGCGACCCAAAATGAAGTGCCATTACATTGTTCATAAGAAGTAGTTATCATTCAGTATGCCAACGCTTGACATGAATTTCAATAGGTTTTGTGGCTTTTTTATCGACACCTCTTCCAGTGTTTCCCACCGTAGGCCCGATAAGTGTTTGAAGCGTATTTGCTGAATATCCGAATAGATATCAGAATAGATTTTTTAGAAATGTTGTTGAATTCTCCAGAAATGTCCTGGATTGCTCCAAGAGTGTATTCCTTATATTTAAGAAAACTTTTGATATTAAATACTAATACATCGGGGAAACAATGGAGCATTTCTTGTGCCGAATTGGTATGATGCAATGGAAGAGGTAACGATAGTGAGGCCGCAGTCTCCGTTAAAATTCGCGGTAAGATCAGGCATCTTAAATAATGACTACTTCTCGTGGACTTAGCAACTGAACTCTATCTGGTATCGCAAAGGACTAAACTGGTCTATGCGTGGAGTGCAGTATCTATTTATCTGCTCCTTGTGTATTCGTGTTGCGCTTTGCACAAGTTTTCAGAAGACGCTGCGCCCCTGATTTGAACGACCAGCATTTTTTCAAACGTTTTCAGCAGTTTATGACTTATAGGTCTACACTTTTTCAAGTAGGTTGGGCTGTTTCTACCTTCCTTTGGTAAGAAAATTACCCTAGCCTCTCTCCATGAGTGCGGCACATAGCTGAACTTCAGGCAGCTACTACAAATCGCCTTAAGCTACGGAACGGAAATACAGAGTGCATCCTGTAGCACTCCCTACCGGGAAATTTGGTCTAGGTCGAAGGTGCGGCCTGCTCATTCTATAGAATTTTATTTTTCGTAATGATGTGTTATATTTTTAAATAAAAAATTAGAAATAATTGAAAATATTTTATTTTAGGTTTTCCCTGTTGAATATTTGTTTAAATTGACATCATAATTTTTCTTGGAAATTTGTTTCGTACTATAAACATTTCTTTGGATATTCTCACCTTTTGTACATTTTTGCATATTCCAATATTTTCTTTTAGAATAAAACAAGTTTATTTCACATTTAGACACAAAATCTCAGTTATTTTCTGTATTTCTCATTTATATTTCGTGTGTGTTTTGTTATAAATTTCGTTAAATCAATTATTATTTCTTTGCTAACATTTCACTTAAAATAATTTAAATACATACATACTTTTATATGTAAATAGGAGGTACATACATGAAACTAAAAAATTAAGAAAAAACAATTTAGTAAAAAATAGTTCAGCAATTAAGAAGAGACTTACATATACGTACATATGAAAACAGTTATTTTCCTATAACACTAGAAGCTAAGAATTTATTATTTTATTATGGAAAACAGTTTTTGGGCAATCGCAAGGGCTTCTAAGTAACGGCTACTATATAATCTATATAATATGACAAGATATACATACAAATGGTGTAAAGTTTAACGTAATAAATAATTTACAAATATATATGTATTTATACAGGAGTGATTCAACTACAAACACTCGCACACAGATACACACAGGCGTATAACTGTAACAATTTGGCTTCAACAGGCAAACAAATGTTTGTTGTAACTGGGAGCTTACGCGCTGACTTCCAGATTATGTAATGTACATATGTAGGTATGTGTGTACTGTGAATATGTATATTCTAGAAGTCAGTGACTTGCAATATAATCAAAAGTGTTTTTTTCTTTTTTTTAAATTAATTTAGTTTAAATTAATTTAGTATAATTTAATTAATTGGTATATAATTTCATAGTGTAATATTCCACAAACAACTCAAATACTAATTGGGGGGTTAACATTTAATGTATGTATGTATCGCTTAAACTCTCATCAAATTCAACACTCTCCTCGCCTAAAACGCTTATTCCACGCTCAACAATCTTATATATAATTCTTCTGAGTGTGTGTAGAGTAAATATAGTATTTGTATATACAAGAAACTAACAGCAACTATACATACAGATGTGTATATATATAAGTGTATGTATGTATGTGTAAATATATGGTGTGTAATATATATAATGAATATGCTAATTTTCATTGCGCTAAGAAATAGTTAACTTTTTAGAATTCTCCACATAAAATCTAGTTAAAATATGTCGCTAACATTTATATGTGCTGCTTCTTGTTCATAAATACTATTTATGTATATAAAAAGAATTTCTGAAACTTGAAAATAAAACGCACGACTGCTGCCTTGTGCTGGTTCTGCTCACTTCGCTCAGCTGCGTCAGGTTGCTCTCTTACTTAGTTCGTTAATAGTGTTATAAAATTATGTAATAGGTCTCGTTATGAAGAAAGTCTTCTCTTTCCTGCTTCTTCTTGATCATATTTAAATATTTTTAGTTCCATATAAATATATTTTAGTTATATATATTTATATTTTTTAGTTGCAATATCATTGTTAAATACTATTTTATATAAAATTTACAAGACTTAAATTATAGTGAGGAAATATACAAAAATGATTTCTTTCGCTGATCGTACAAATATAAAAAATTCTTTTGGCTTTGAGTAAAATATAAGTTTTCATGAAAGCATAACTCCTTTCTGTAGGAGCTTGTGTTTATCACTGTTTGTGTGCTTTAGATTGGCTAGTAGGGATGCTTTGTTGGAAGAGTTTCTATTTTCAAAATTTTTATGTAAATAAGAAAGTAAGTTTGTACATATTCTATGTGTCACTAGAAATACGAAGAACATTCTTCTAAAAAATTGGTAGATTTTAGTTATTGTTTTTTAAATAAATTTTTGGTTTTCAGTGGAAATCAAACGGGGTTAAGCAGAAAGATTTAAAAAGTTAAGAGCGGTACCAAAAAAAAAAAAAAAAAAAAACACGAAAACAAAGAATAGGAATGAAAAACGAATAGATAACATAAATATTGAATAAAGAAAAAAATAATAGATAAAGTAAAAATTACAAAAAACTAGAGTAGAAATTTCGAATGCAAAAAAAAAAAAAAGAATTAAAAAATTAAAAAATAATAATTAAAAGCAAAAAAACAAAAAAAAAAACTTATAAAAAAAATTAAATTAAAAATCGAAATAAAATTAAGTACAAAAACATAATTAAAAGCCAACAAACAAAATATATTAAAAATACAAAAATTTAATTAAAAAAAATGTTAAAAAAAAACCAAAAAAAAAATTAAATTAAAAAAAAGCTAACAAAAAAAGTTATTCACAAAAAAAAAAATTAATTAAAAAAACCACAAAAAAATAATCAAAAACACAAAAATTTAATTAAAAAGGAAAAAATTATGTAAAAAAAAGTAATGTACAAAAAAATTAATTAGAAAACAACAAAAAAATTATTAAAGACACAAAAAAACAAACAACAAATTTTTAATTAAATAATTAAATAGAAAAAAATTAGGAAAAAAAAATTAATTACAAAACAAGAAACAAAATATACTAAAAACAAAAAAATTAAATTAAAAAAAAAATAATTAAAAAACAATAAACAAAAAATATTAAAAACAAAAAATTAAAATAGAAAATAAATAAAAAAATAAGGGCAAAAAAAAAAATTAAAAACCAAATTAATTAATAAAAAACAAAAAAAAAAAAAAAAATAAATAAATAAATGAAGTAAAACTAAACTGAAACTAAAATTGAAAAATAAAAAAAATGAACAAACAAATTTAAATGCAGTTTAGAAAAGTAAGGTTATGGAACACAAATTATTTTCATATTTTTAACTTTTTAGTCTCTCATCCACAACAACATTTTGCTGCTCAGCATAATTTTAACATTTTTTAAAAGTATGCCTTCTTACATAATGGATCCTTATGCATTTATGTTATGTAATATTTAAAACTTGTGTTGTTGTTTTAAAATCCCTTGTCTCAATCTAACATTTGCTCATTTAAATATGTTCGGTTTGTAATAAAGGTATCGCTAAGACATTGAAAGCCACATTGATAACTGTATCTATGCATAAATTTTGTGTGATAACAGCTTTAAGGTTATGTAAGTTTGTATACATGTCTGTTAGCAGATTTCTTTAAATAACAATTTATATTCAATAAAGTACATAACTTCTCTCAGCAACTTTCCACACCCGCCAACAAAAACAGAAACTACTTCCTACAACAGTGCCAGTGTTATATAACAATTTACTCTAAATATTTTTGCACTCAAGTCAATTCGGTCAACACCACATTTTCCTCTCCACTCTACACCCAGCATTAACTGCAATATCACAATTTAGTTGCCTAATCGAATTTCCAAGTAACATTGTTTTTTCTTATTTTTTCTAATTAAACCCCCGCTATAAATGCAATTTTTGAAACCTTGCCATTCTTGATACCCGTTTAGTTTCGTAAGGCCTCGGACCCATGTGCGACGACTGCTTCAGCGGTCACACGCGTTACTTCAGCATAAGCGAAATTAAGTTCATATTGATAGTTTTCCAAATGGCTCTCATGTACCTCCAGTTATGCCAACCTAATACTCTAAGCCTCTACGCGTTCCTCCTGACCATGGAGCGTTGCAACGCCCGTTGGTCATTCGTCATCACAGCACTTGATTTTCAACGATATATATTTTTTACCATTCACAGCTCACTGCGTTGTATAGGTTTTTAAGTTCCTTCCTTGTTCGTTGAGAGCACATCCTTGTCTTCGTTAACCACGTCACCGTTTTCTACTTTTACAACACCGTTTGGTTCCGCTGACGTTTCTCCCGGTATTTCTGCTGGTGCTACTTTGTTTTCTGCCTTTTCCATAGCCTCCTTTTCCTCTTTGCCTTCCTCCCACTCGCCTTTACGTATCGTATATAGGTATACCTCCATGTGGTCTTTGCCCTTGACGTACACGCTGCCACGTGGCTCAAACTCGTACTTATCTGCCAGGAAGGGCAGGCAGTCCTTGCCAATCTGTATACGATTCGGCACGCCCGTGGAGTCCATGCGTGATGCTACATTGACTGCATCGCCCCAGATGTCGTAATGAAGTTTGCTCGTGCCGATGACACCGGCTGTCACATCGCCGATGTTCATGCCAATGCGTAGTATTAAGTTGAATTCAAGCAAGTCCTTGTTGAATGCGTCCACCACCTCTTGCATTGCAATGGCAAATTCCATTAAAGCGTGGATGTGTTCATGCTTCTCGCCGCGGTGAGACGGGTCGAGCCCGCTAGCTGCCATGAAAGTCGAACCGATTGTCTTAATCTTCTCCACACAATGGAATTCGGGTCGCGAGAGTAACTCATCGAAGTCGCCTATCAACTCGTTCAGCACACGCAGGTATTCCTTGCCGCCGAGATAACTTTCGTCGTACATTTCGTTAAAGTTCACTATTGAGGCGAAGATGATCGCCACATTGTGATGGTTTTCTGAGTATTTTGCGGTGTTTTTCAGATGTTCTGCGACGTGTTTGGGTATGATATTGTGTAGCAACATGTCTGCTTGATTTTTCATGTTCTGTACGCGTATCTTGTCTTGATTGGCCACGGCGTTACCGTAGAAGGTTAGCCTGTAGCCGATCTCGAACTCGCGGTTCAAAAACCCAACCAGTACCAGTATCAGTAGCAGGTCTAGATAAATTTCCACGTGATAGTCCTGGAACCACTTAATCTCTTCGATGAGGTAATTTCCACCCTCTGTGCCGGGATATGGCAAGCGCGTTGCATTTTGTGCGATTGCTGCCGCCTCCGCTGCGTCCGTCCGATTTGAATAAACTGTCAGCTGACTTACGGCAATGCCAACAAAGCACATAGCCGCCATTAGTGCCAACGTGTTGCGCACCCAACAGTTCAGCTGCGTGAAGTTGCAGAAATGCACGATGCATACGAATATTAAGAAGCCATAGTGGTACTCGAAAGCTTCAAGCAGATTGAGATCGAGCAAAAGGAAGTTGGCAATGATCAGTATTACCGGCATCGCCATCAATATGGCCAGACAGATATGCCAGGGATACCAACTGGAAATAGCTTCAAATATGCGGTCGGCACATGAGTCCGTGTCGTTGACTTTCGTACGCGCCTGTGAGTTGTGGCGCCGGCACATTTGTCGCGTGAAGAGGAACAGCGCAAATATTTGTATAGCGGTGAAGACTGTGAAGAGCGAGACCCACAGACGAAAGCTCGGTGTAACCGTGTTGGGCGTCATAAGAAACAGCGAGATCGAAATGCACAGGTACACTGCAAGGCCGACAAAAATGTCGATATACGTATTATAACGGGGTGTGGCCAAAGTGGGTGGACCTTCGGTTTCGTTTTCATTGCCAAAACGATGTGCTTTGGAGCGAAAATCTCGTTCCATTTGCCGTGATTTAAAGTACAAGCTGAAACGTTTCAGCGGCGGCTTGACAAGGTAGCTACGCTGAGACTTAGCGTTATCGCGTACGCAGCGTATCAACTGAAGATCGGACTGTTTGCGGAGCTGCTGTAGACAGGCTGCTAGTGGATCGGCTACTTGCGGTATTGGCTGTGGTATCGGTGGAATTGCCACGTGTGGTAGGGTTGTGACCACGCCTATGTTCGAAATGCTTGATGTCGAACTGGTGAAATAACCAGAAACGCGGTGTTGGCTAATGGCGGATTGGTTGAGTGCATAAATTTGTTGCTGTATCGAAGAGCGACGTGAGTTGCTTTTGATGCCGGAATCCTTGCGCGAAGTGGCGGATGGGCATATACTAAGGCCGTCTGGCCATATGCTTGAATTGCGTGAGTTCGGAGGTTGATGATTGGCTGTCGTGGTGGGTGCATACGGGAATGATGCACCGCCGGCGATTAGTGGTTGAGCAGCGGGTACATCATTGCTTTTCTCTGCCGTGGTGGAAGTGAGCGTGGAAGCACGTGGTCGTGGTAGAGGAGATGTTTCTGACTTGCCACTGCGACCACACTGCGAACGATAGCTACCGGAGCGGCCGAAAGGTGAGATATCGCTGCGCGACTGACTTATGTAGGACCGAATATCAATGATGTCGTCGAACATGGAGTATTGACCAGGAGAGCAACAACTACCGTCAGGAGAACGCACGTAGTTGTGCGAGATGCCGGTCGAGGTGGCGGCATGGTGTAGTATGGGCTTCTGTGGTGGTATTTCCAGTGTATGACCTAAAACTGGTAGTTTGGATGATTCAATCACAACTGGTAGTTGATGGTAACCGTTTGGTTCAATGAATGCGACAGCTTCGTCAGTATTTACGGCGGTGGCCTTAGAGTTGGGTATATTAATAGCCACATCGCTGATTGATGACTTGTCTGTATGCTTGACAATATCTTCGATTTTCTTAAAGAATCGCGGCACTTTACACACCTTCAACTTAAGTTTTGTTCGCCCACTTTCTTCTGTGTTATGACTCTTCTGAGCGGTGTGATTGATGCCATTAAGTCCATTACAACAGCCTTCTTCTACTTTGTCGGGCTCATCAGCAGAGTCCAAACTGCCGGGTAGACTCTTGGTGGTTATAATAATCTTTGGTCTTTCACGCACCACAACAACAGGTGCCACACCCATGCCATCAGGATGTACAATGCCTCGTTCGATGTCACGTTCACGACTTTGGGACTTCTTGCGCAGTTTCATACTGAGCGAGGTGAGTCGCGGTCGCATCGAAAGCACTGGCGAGGGATTGAGTGAGGAAGAAAGTTGTCCCACAGGTGAGGCGGGCGGTACATTTGGATGGATAACCGAAATATTTGTGGCGCTTTGCGAAAGCGGTGTTGGTTGTCCAGGTATGCCAGGCAGCTGCAAGTGGCTGCCGTCGTAGTTGGCGGGTATGCTAGGGCTCAGACTGTTGGCGCGCGATACATCTTTTCGGCGACCGACAACAAAATATGTGCGATGACCTGAAATATGAAAAATTAAAATTACTGCAAGTCTGACAAATAATCGGGTTGAATTTACCGAAAACTTCTTCGCCCTCCTCCAATAGATAAGCATCACCTAGAAAGTTGGATGTTTCCTCAGAGATGTGCACTTGCTCTGGCTTACCAGAGGACTCCATTCTGTAATGAAATCAGGGCTCAGTTTATGTTTGATATGACTATACCTAAAACCGCTTACTTGTTGGCTAAGGACACGTCGTTGCTCCAAACGTCGAATTTTACGCGTCGCGTGCCCACGATACCGCATAATACGGTACCAGTATGAACACCGACACGCATTTTAACACCCTCGTGCCGCTGAGCATCGAAGCAACGCATTGCATCTATCATGCCAAGGCCCATCTCGACGCAGCAGATCGCATGATCGGCACGTGGTTCCGGACAACCAGATACACAATAGTAGCAGTCACCTAGGGTGGAGATTTTCTCGCAGCCATTTAGTGTGCAGAGATCGTCGAAACGCTCGAACAGGTCATTGAGTATCTCCACCAGCTGTTCGGCCGTCTTGGTGGAGGACATTTTCGTAAAACCCACAATGTCCGCAAACAATATGCTCACATTATCCATGCTATGCATGTGAAATGGACGAAACAGTGACTTCAGGTCGTTGGAAGTGCGTGGTCGCACGTAGTGAGAATCTGGATCGACTACACCATCTTTGGTATCAATGCCGCTGGCGCCACTCTCGTTCAGCAGCATATTGGCCACTTTCGGTGGCATCACCGAGTGTATCATTTTCTCCTTAAGTTGCTTCTCCATCTCCAGTTGGCGACGTACCAACAAATTCTGTCCGATCTTCATGAACATGCCGCGCATGCGCACCACATTCATCACCAGCACATGCACGCCCACCAAGTGAACGCAGATGTGCAGTAGAATGCGTAGCAACATTATTTTATTATTGCACTCGGTGGCGGTGCCATGTGTGGCGCTATTGCCCACCACCTTGTGTGAGGCGACTTCGAAGAGTACTGAGTAGACGATTGCGATGAAGGCGCTTAGCCACAGCTGCATCGGTAGTGCGGTGTATATGAGGAGCACGATCGAGACGCATATGGAGAAGTGACCGAGCGGACTAAAGGCGCGACCCGTGCAGATGAGGAAGGCCAAGGAGAAGGCGCACAGCACAATGGCTGTTAGAGCGGAAGTCAATCTTCGGTAGGCGCGGTACATATCCCAGTGCGTGAAGCACAAGGCGGTGATCGTGATGAGTGTGAGCATTGAGAAGGCGCTCGAAATCGGACGCCAATAATGCTCCGAGCCGCCATCAATGAGGAAGTACAGGAACCACGAAAGTGAACAGATCAAAATATAGGAGAGCGCAAATCTGCAAAAGGAGCGAGAAAGAGAACGAGTTAATAGGTGTACAACGGTAATGTTTCTCTAAAAATAAATACACGATACAATTTTCATATTTTCATAACATATGTATTAAACAATTTGCTGAGAGTTTACTAAGTGTTGAGCACACACCTCGATGAAACCTTTGACATTTTAAGCGTAAGCTCCTCAATTTACCCTCACGAATGTGCTCTCATACATATTTACGAGTAATTAAGTCTCATAATTGTGTATTGCATTGCGAACATTTTTGTTGCCGAACCGGGATATACTCGTAAATGTGTTGCTCCAATTGTCCAAATGACAATGCCAATTGCCGGCAATGTCACAAAGTCGAATTATTTCGCAAATGCGACAGTCGACAGATAAATACCCGGCATGCGAAGTAGGAGCGAATATTTTGCGGCTTGCAAAGAGTAGCATAACTGCTGTGTACTTGTTATGAGAGGACATCAGAGTCAATTGAGGTGTGAATGTTTGTGTCAATTTGGCATCGCATTTATTCCAGTCTTAATGACAATTTCGTGTCACATAATTAAAGCTAATTTGATGCGGATGCGAAGCATGAAGTAAATGTGTCCGCACTTCGGCAGGAGGACAAGTGGGACGTGAACAAACTCCGATGTGCATGCCGAAGTGCAAATAAATGCTGTGATGATGGTCTCTTTTGTCGTTGCATTCTGAACGGACTTCCAATGAGCACAGCCTTGAGATAGTTGCGGCTTAGTACAAAATACTTATGAGGCAACGAATAAAAGTTTTTCAAACGGTCAAAATATACATTTAAATATAGTTTAGTCTATGATATGTGAAAAGCTCCCATACTAACGAGTCACTCCCTCTTATACTTGTCAATCTGACTTAACTAAGTTAAGTTGTAGAGATACTACTCAAGTATATTGGTCACGGGTATTCAGGGATCCATAATTTTTGGTGAGTATTTCTTTAGTATAAGAAACCAGATTGAAAGAACTTGCAAAGACTTTGTCACAAAAATTCCATTTCATGTTTTAATGGTTCGAGACATCATCATATCTGCATTATTATGTTGTTTTTGAGAAGTGATCCATGTTGTGGATAAGATGTAGGGGTATAAAGGTGGTTATAAAGGGTGATCCACTTGGTGCATGCTTTTTTTAAGGAAAAAACACAGAAATGCTTCTTTCACATGTTGGCTGTGTCCTCGTCTCAGAAGGTCCATCCGTTGAGCTCAATTTTGATGACTCGTTCGAGCATTTCGACTGGTAACTGGGGAATGTCTTGCTTCCAAGCCTAAATCGAACTGCGATTGTTCGCATAGACTTTAAATTTTACATATTCCCACAGGAAAAAGTCTAACGGTTGATATCATATGATCTTGGTGGCCGAGTGACCGGCTCAAAATGACTAATTATCTGCCCGCCGGAAGTGTTATCTCATAAAATCCATTGATTGGTGCGATTTGGAGGACGTGACGCCGTCTTTTTGAAAGCAAATATCGGCGAGATCACGAGCTTCATTGTCAGGCATCATATAGTAGATTATCATGACGCGATAACGGTCTCCTTTGACGACTACGTTCTCACCAGAATCATTCTTAAAGAAATATGTACCGATGATTCCACCGGCCCACATACCACATCAAGCCGTTTGTTTTCTGGACGAAATGTCAGCTCTTGAGTCTCTTCAGTTTGTTCTTCGCCTCAAATGCAACAGTTTTGCTTGTTTACATACCCATTAAGCCAGAAATGGTCCATCGCTTAAAAAATTTGGTGAGTATACGTCGGATTTTCTTGACACTTTTCAAGAGCTCATAGAGGAAAACGATGTCGCTTAGGAAGGTCGAGCGGCTTCAGTTCTAGTTCTCTGATATCGAGGGAAAGTTTGAAGCGCAAAATATTGATTGAAATCCTTTTTTGTATACTAATGAACCCAAGCAGTGAGAGAAATTTTGCATGCGGTAAAGTTGGTTAGTGTCTTATTCCTTCTTATCTATAATTTCCTAAATATCCAGTGATTTCACTTCATGGAAAAACTAATAGCAATCTGTTTAAATAAATTATATAAAGCGCCATGTCTTAAGCATGATTAACTTCAACTGCAACTTCCAAATGTTCTGCCTTTTAATGCCAGCCTCAATTAACTTTGACACACCATTTCCTGGACACCATTGCTATTTTTACTTCCTTACTAATTGCCTTTGCCACCGATTATCGGTGCTGCGGCTAAAAATAACGTTACTTTGCAATATCGGATCTGATTATCTACGCCCACAGAGCCACCTAATTATATACACACGAGCGTAGAGCCTAATTTGATTAGATGGAGAGTGGGTGATGGATGTTGAACGGACATGTTGAGCCACCAACGCCAAACAATACACATATTCACCCACAATAATGAGGAACAGCGCGCTCTTGTCCGAAAACTAAACAAATCAGTCGGCATTAGCGGCACCGGAAGCGTCAAATGAAAGCAATTCGAATGCGAGAGCGTGTGTGTACCGCCCGACCCGCCAAATTGCCCACCAAAGAAGTTGAAATGCGGATTTGGTTGTCCTGCTGAGCGTCTAATTTTATTGGCTGTCCAGATTTTTCGAGTGTAATTTTATTTTAAGCGCATGAGAGTAAGGTGTGGGGCAGGTTTCCTTTGCATGTCCCATTGTTTGTTGAATAGTTGTACAATGTGTCAACGTCGTGACAGCTGTGATTAGACCGCATGCCGAGCAATGTATTTACAAGCAAATAAATGTACGTATAGGAACGACACGTGTGCCTGCTGTGCTCGCTGGATTACAGGCATATGTTGACGCAAGTTTTAAGCTCCGTCGTTAGGTATGCGCACGATTTATTACAGCTTGCTGGTGAAATAAATGTTTACATTACTTTTGGGAATAAGAACATCGTCTCCCAAAGACAATTAATAATAAGAATTGCCAGATAAATTTGACTTGTAGTTAGTTTGATTTGATGGAATTTTATAAGTTATATTAAACATTGGATTGCATACATTTGTTTATATGAAGATCCTTAAACATCATGAGTACCAACAAATTCTATTGAGATTACAACCGACAAAAAGCCACATTGCAGTTTATATAATTTTTCAATATTTAAACATTAAACCCAATAATTGATACTGGATATACTGATATGAACACTTTGGCTTTTGTGGCAGATGACCAACATTTGAGAAATTTTCGTAAACATTTTGGAAATAGAAATATGTACGCATTTCGATCATATTTATGTTAGTTATTTTCAATGCAGTGAGATTAATCATTATTCTGAGCCGCTTTAGGAGGTATTCTTATTGTTTCAAAATATGCCCAGAAAGGAACATTTTCTACTCCTCAGTAGAGAGAAAAATGTGCTTAAAAATTTTAGAATTCTTGCTAAAGAAGTTCGAATACGATATTCCTCTTCCAATGTTTACTGTTAAACTGTATAAAATCACGGGTCTACAATTGACAATTTTGCTACTAAGTTTATATGAGAACTTTTTTAAATAATTTCATAAATTTTTTAATTAATTTTTATCAATACAATCATGTGTTCAAAAAATTATAAAAAAAATGATCTCAAAATTTTTTCTCTAATCGTTGTAAATATATATGTGTATTAGAGCTGGTCGATTTGTAGGGAACCAAAAATTGGAAGAATCGCCTATGAGAGAAATGTTCTACGGGTCATTTTGAACAAGTTTTCACAAGAGAGGTCTGAAACCGATATCCAGCGAGCGATTCTTAAAGACATGGAGAAGGATTTTTTTTTTTTGACTAAAACTATTTGAAAAAAAGTCGTGAAATTTTAATTTTTTTTGTATAAAATGTCTGCCAAAAATTCAATTTTCAGTTTTTTCCTTCGTCGAAGTTGTAAGATGATTCTGTAAGGAGTTATCATGCCAACGCGGGTGCGTCTTCTTTCCAAGGGGTAATTTTTTATGTGAGAAAAATTGTTTTTGTGGCTGTTTCTTATCCGAGATCCATATAACACATTTAGTTGAACTTTTTGCTCAGTTTTTGAGATATCCGAATGAAATTAAATACGTAGGTGCATTTTGATATCCTATTGATCATTTGTTGGAATCAGCGAGATTGGACAACTACATCACATATCTCTCATACAACCGATTTTTCAAAATTCGTTTTAAAAATCGTTGGCTCGAAGCCCTTTTTAGAACCATAGTCTCTTAGGCAAAGTTGTTCAGATTAAACCTAGGAACATTCCCTCATACGCATTTTTTTATGAAAAAGTCGACCCACTCTAATGTATACTGTTCATAGTTGCGTTCTATTTCACTACACTTGTAATACAATAAATTATATATATATATAAACTGCTCATCCATATCCGAGTTTTCACACTTTCAGAAACGCTAGCCAATTATTTCTTTGATTTTTCGGCAGGGAAAATTGACTTGTCCCCAATAATTACGAACTTTGGCTTGAACTAATGAAGCCGCGTCACGCAATATCTCACAGGCCACATTAAGAAAGACGACCGCGTAAGCACATACACACATTCACAAGAACGGACAATAAATGTTAAACGTTCCTTTGTAAAAAGACAACAAAACGAAATGGAAAAACTTTGTAAAGCGCCACCGAGTTTATCAAGGACGACAGTTAATTGACGTTTAAGTGGTAACTTTAACTAGGTTAACATTAATTAAAGCACACTTTTAGGGGCAGGTGATTGATGCTGAAAAGGCAGTATAAAATAGAACAGCAAACTGTCAAAGTGGCCACTTCGAAGTACTATTTAGTAATAAACTGCACTTTGTACACTGATATTAACAGCGCTCACTGCTTTGCAGGGCCACGGCAGTAAGGGTCGGCAGGCGTTTAAAGGGCGTTGAATGCTTACGCGCCAATTTAAAAGTACTTAAACACACAGCGCTGTCTGTTACGAATATATAAAGTGCACTCAGCATATAATATAATTCACAAAAGCTTAAAACACAGACACATTCATATGTGACCTCGTATTAGTTATACAATGTTGCGTATACGCAGTGGTGCGCTTAAAAGTCGCATTCCCACCTCATATTTCAGTTTACCTGCTGTAGTTACAGTTTGTTAGCATTAACAACTAAGAATTTATGTTCGCAACACCATTTGCTGGAGCCATTGTACTTCGCTGGCTTACTGAACCCACATCCAAGGGATAACGCACTCGCTCTCTTGGCTTGCTTCATTATTTTATTGCGCATTGCTACGTCATTGGCGATGATGACCATACCATACCAGCAAGGTCATTCATCTTCATTATTGCTTAATAAATATGAAAGTATCTTCAGTTTGGAATGACTTTTGTAAATCGTGGCTGCGTGGCGTGCATAGTTATTTCGTAGTCGCGGGTTTGGGCTATTTTCAGATGAGTTACTGCAGCAGTAGTTGGTGCGAGTAAGATTTAAATTCATAAATTCATTTTGTTTTGAATCCCTATAAAATTATTATAAATTGATAAAGCAAGAAATATATTCGTAAACATAAATTTATAACTTTGTATTGCAAGAAAAGTTATTCTAGCCGAAGATATAGACAAAGATGTTTAAATATTTAATTTGCAACGGGAATCAGCTTTCGTTGCAGTTGAAACTCTATAAAGTTGTTAATTTTTTCAAATAAATTATTTTGACAGAGTTGATTTTTTTATGTTTAGAAAATAATATAGAAAATCCATTGTCTCCCGTCTTCTGCTGCAACAAAACATGTTAGTCCTTTGAGTTCAACAAAAGTTGATGTCTATATGGACATATACCATATGCACATTCATCTATGTAGTGCTGATATATTCCCATACTCATCCTTGTTGCAGCATTAAAATCACGTATACGCCCTGACGCACTTGTGCAGTCAACGTGATAAATGGTGTAATTAAAGTTGTGTGAAAATCACATAGTTTCAGGATGCTCTTAATTATACAGTTTGTGCTGTTGCTGTTCATTTCGACACAACTGCAATAAATCGCTGTTGCAGGGATCGTGTGTCGTCTCTGATGAACTTTTTTATGCAACAAGTTGCGTCAGTGCTACGGTTTCACGGTTACTCTCTGCGCTAAAAATTTGTCATCATTAAAATATACAAACATTTAGAAACCAATTTCACTTTCATTGGAAATTCTCGAGTTTGGTGAGGCAGCAATGTGTACCAAACACCTAATTTCTTGGAACTATTTAGACTAAAGCGTTTAATTTGCAGAGTTAATGAGCGTAATTAATAAATTAACGCTTTTACAGCGATTCCAGCGCGTTTTCCATGCTTCGTAACATTTACTGGAACGCTTCGACTGGGATGTCCGCGAGTACCCTCGCCACGCAACCTGGATGTCCGTAATCGAGTCAAAATGGGTTCCTTTGACCACCGATTTTGTTTTAGGAAATAAAAAAAGTCACAGGGTGACATGTCGGGCGAATAAGGCGGCTGTTGCAACACGGCGATCCCTTTAGAGGCCAAATACTGGGACACGCTGAGGGCGGTGTGGCACGACGCGTTGTCGTGATGAAGGATTCAATTACGAGCGATGTCTGGGCGCACCCTGCTGACTCGTTTTCGCAATCTTTGGAGTACTTGGCAATAGTAGACTTGATTCACAGTTTTCCCCGGTGCAACGAATTCTTTGTGGACGATTCCACGGTTATCAAAAAAGGCAATAATCATCGTTTTCACCTTCAACTTGCTCATGCGAGCTCTTTTCGGGCGGGCGGCCCGCGGAGACAACCATTGTGAACCTGAGCACTATCACCATACACTCTTACAAATTTAGCGTACGTTTCTGAAGCTGTTTCGCCCAATCTGGCGCAAAATATTATCGCGACGCGTTGCTCTTGATTTCGTTTTTCCATTTTCGTGACGGGCACTACAAACACACGTCTACTAAACTTGACGCAGCAGGCGAACTAAACAAGCCAGAGCGATGGTGCATATATCCGTATATACTATACGTATGTAACCTAAAATTTTTAGCTTCCGCTCACAATATAACCAATATATAACCAACATATAACCAATATATAACCATTTCATAACCAAAACTCAGATTTGGTTTCAATATGAATGGTTTCTATTATGGGGGTATTCTGGTCCAGGAATTTGGAAAAATCGATTTTTGGTTTTTGGCATATTTTCATAGTTTAGACTTTCAAAAATAGGACTTTGTAAGGATTTTTTAAAATTCAACTTATTTTCGGAGATACAGCCGATTTTGTGACGTGGCGGCTGTGTTCACTAGAATTGTCTCCTAAACTTTAAACGCGTTTTTCTCGAAACTGACTTTTTCGGAACGATACCCACGATTTCTCAGGTTCTACTGAACCGATTTACTTGAAATTTTTATAAAGTCTTCTTTATAGTCTTGTCTATGGTTGGAACTAGCCCCATCCTAAAATTTTTGTTTTTATTATTTTTAAAAAATTCGAAATAGTCAGAAAAAGTGATCCAAAAAAACTTTTTTTTAGGCAGTCGCCATTTTGTGAAAAAATTTGTTTCCCACTTTTCCGTAGTTCCGGCCATTGCGACATTATTCTAGATTAATAATCTTTTATTTGATTTGGTTTCAGATAACTAGGAGGAGGAAATCATGGGCATGGTCACGTGGAAAATTTTAGATACCCCTCACTTTGTCAGCTCATAATTTTTGAAATTTTTTTGTTTTTAATTTTTTTTGTACTCTTCTAAAATTAACAAATAACTAATAAAAAAGTGGATAGTAAAAATATTAATTGCCCTTTATACCACACTTCAAAAATTACCTGAAATACATGCTTCTAGACCAGAATACCCCATTATATCGTTTTTCCTCGCCTGAAAACTTATGAAAAGTGGGCTTACGTTATTTTGCATTTTAGGTGACGATAGATAATTTCAACAGTATCGGAAGATATACAGTACTTTTTCGATCCTGCCAATCAAGGAAGGAGTTAATTAGGAAAAATGCTTTGTCTTTCTTATTTAATTAAGATATCTCTAAAACTAGGTGACTATTTTGCCTCCAAACAGCTGGATTGCTCATCTCAGCTCAAGCTTCTTCTCATTTGAATCTCGTATTTCATATCACTATAATTTATAAGAGGATTTTCGGCTCTTTTCCAGATCTCAAATTCGCAAGCATATTATTTTCATAAATCCTTAAGAATTGTTTGAAAAATTCTCTAGCAAAGTCGTGTTCCTCTTTTCCCGTATTTTATTGAGCTTTTAAACTCAAACCAAAAAGACGATTTTTCTTTACGCGAAATAAAAAATATCGAAATTGGATTGCAACTGAGCTACAAAGCCAACTAAATTCGCAAAAATAAAATCACTTGTAAAGCGATTTTCTCTAAATCTTCACATTGACAAACGAAATTTAATTTATTGAAGTGTAATCGCTTTGAATTCGACGCTTACACACGCTTTGACTGTGCAGCACTAATGCCACTAACACGAGAGCTCAACGCTCCCTCTCTCATTCAATCACTCACACATGTACTCATACACACACATTTAATGACTCAGTGACTCACCTGTAACGCATGCGTACGTGTGGAAATACGCTGGTCTGAAACTGGCCCTCCAGCACGGGTGAATCGAATTTGGGATCCATCCACGATTTGGACGAGGCGCGTTCGAATGCCACCGGCAACATGACGCTGCAGCAGGAATGCCGTCGCCCCGTTTGACTTAGATAGGTTTGTATGTGTGGCGCTAACGCGATTTGTATATCGTCGGTGGAATTGCTGCGACTGTCGTTGACTAGAACGCCGGGAGGCATGGCGGTGAAACTGACCGAAGGACGACGTGACTGCAAAGAGAGAGGGAGAGAGAGAGAGCGAACAGTTAGTACATTGGCGTAGCGGGCTTAGTAAACAATAAAATGGAATATAATTCAGGCATTTACAAGCATGATTTAGTCGAAATGCATAAAAGTGAAAGCAGTGGAAATTCAAATCGTCATTTCGGCGCGCTGCTGCACTGCCGACGGAGCATCGTGTAATGGCATTCGCTTGCGCCGCCAACAATGCTCCGAAACTTTAATTAAACTTAATTGTGCAGCGAGGAGGAAATGCGATTCTGCAGAATTGCAGCATGCCGCAGCTGAATGCCACAGTAATTAGGCGAGCGGACCAGAAGTTGGATAGGAGAATCCACGAGCGCCGGCAGGTAGGCAAAGGCTTACCGAATGAGCTGTGTGGCTGTGTACAACATATTTCTAAGTACGTTTGTGCGCATTGTGGGCACTCATTGACGTCCGCCTTGGACATGGTTTGCCTGACGGTTAATTGTGTGGGTCTGCATAGAGCCACATAAGTGCGGACAAGTCTTGGCTACAAGCAGCGATGTCGAAGACTTCCTGAAACGGTTATTGAATGTAACACAAGCAATTAATCTGAAGTGCTGTAAAGCAGACACTTGGGTAACGGTAGTCAAATGCAACAATGCGCTGAAATTACAGTATTTTTAGAGAAATTTTCTAACATTTGTGTATTTGCCCATAAGAAAATTGAAAGCTTTTCCATACTCATTGGCTTAGAGCAATCTTAGAAAGAAGGAAAGTATACTTAAACTGTTAAGCGAAAGCAAAAAGCAAGAAATTTATTGTGCCAAAGCAATTCGTAGATTTGAGAGTTCTCACAACTTTTGCTTTTAATTTTTGTGCTTTCATTGTTTCTACAGAAACCGATGTCTTAACAAATTTTCATGGGGTTAGTTCTGAAAGGGAGAGTTAAGGGTTCGCAAGAATTGAGAAGAAATAAAGAACGCGAATAGAAAAAGCATAAAATTGAAAAATGATTGGTATGAATAGTATGTTTATCGATTTTTGCCGACATAAATATGTTTTTGTATACCAAAAGTTCCCCAAATTTGTTTTATGAAATTCGCTAATATTTTATTAATTGTGCGCTCATTTTCATCTTATTTCTCATATTGTATAAGTCATATGCTTTCCTAGATAGATGTTATCGATATGTGTTATCGCGCTTTCGAGTAAATTAATCTTAATAAATCTTAAATATCTAAAAAAGTTAATAACTTTCACATAACAGATAGATTTACTTTATTTTTGTGCTTTTGTTTATTATGTTAATTAATTATTTTTCAAAATTAATTAAATAAATGTTTCGATAATTTATTTCGATTATTTTTCTCGGTAATTTACTTTAAGTTAAAATCCAAACTGGGGCATCAACAAACAGTAATCGTAATTCGATAAAATATATATAAAATCTGGGAATTATCGATAAATAAAAAATATATAATATCGATAACTTAGGACAATAGTTGATAAATTCATTAAAATAACAAAAAAATTACTTAAGTTAAACATCAATAAGTGAGAATATAACTAACAAGAAAAACAAAAAAAATCATTCTAGAAAAGACATCAAAATTTTATTTTCTTATTCTTTTTGTTCATCAAATATAAAGAAAATAGTTTTTTCGATAATTTTATTTCGATTCCAATTCTCGATTATTCTTTTAAGTTAAAACTCAAATACTAAGCTGTAATTGTTGATAGATAAAATTCGAGTAATTATCGATAAATTTTGCGAAATAAGTAACCTGGTTATTCTTCAAAATAGCGAAAATAATTTTTTCGATTATTTTTCTCGACACAAATGCTGGTGTCTACAAGCTGTAACCGTAAATCGATCAAATATTGATACAAATCGATTATTTATCGATAAATAATATTACTTGTTATCGATAAATTAAATTTTACGAGTTTTTTATAGGTTTAATCGTTAAATTAACGAAATTTTTTTTTCATTCTTTTGTTTCCATTATTTTTTTCGACACAAATACTGGTGTCAACAAGCTGTAATTTTAAACCGATAAAATATCGATTTGCTTTCACAATTGGATCGAGTATCGATATTTCATAACGATTCCATAGCATCACTGATGGTAAAGTATATCGATATTTGGCACACACACATGCTATTAAGTGTATTACGAAGTAATTAATTCATCAATTCGGAAACAGGCGACATAAATAGTGCACACATACACACACAGTCATGACACAACATGGAATATTTCTATGCGATTGTGCTATTGCAGTTTTAATTAAATTCTTCTGCGCTAATCCAACAATTTACTCAGGCTGCAGCCTCAAAACGCAAAGGAATGCGAACACAGCGCCAGCATAGAAACACATTAATAAATATATGTATGTGTGTGTGTGAGTGAGTGCCAAGTGCATACCACGTTGGAATAATGGACAATATTCAAGTCAGCGTTGTAAATGAAAATTAATTACCGCCATTAAAAGTGCAAAAAGGGTGCTGCAAGACGACAGAGCGGCCGGTGAGGCGGTGCATAAACAGGAAAACCAGCAAACAATAAAGGTTCGGAAGTCCTTAAAGGCTTAAAGCGGCGGTCCTAAAAGCGACGACGACAACGGAGTTGAGTGAAAGTGCCGAAGACGGTGAAAGGAAGCCGCAAAGTGGCGAAAGTATAAAAGAAATGCAAAACTAAAAAATCGCCTAAATTCACCTGCATTGCAAAATGTATGCGCTGCTGCAACCACTCATTAGTGTGAGTGTTTACACTCGTACAATGTGCTTTTAGCCATTAAGCTGCTGCCACAAACAGCGCGATCCTTCCTTCGTTTGCGGGGAGCAAGGTAGAGAGGAATTC
The DNA here is from genome assembly GCA_037783105.1 of Bactrocera zonata. NCBI lineage: Eukaryota > Metazoa > Arthropoda > Insecta > Diptera > Tephritidae > Bactrocera > Bactrocera zonata. Next base: position 19,830 of record JBAWJQ010004555.1, on the reverse strand, counting down.
ATAAAAATATAAGATAGAGACTTTGCTAAACTGCTACGAATGAAAGTGAATTTTTCTGAAGTGGACCGCAACACGCTTCGCACGTTTCTGTTGTGGACGCTTTCACACGCCAGAGGGCAGGAAGGAAGGAAGCACGGAAGGAAGCGCTCAAGTACGCCACGTGCTAAAGAGCAACTTACAAACGTGGCTGGTGGCGGTGTGGCAGTGCCTTCCACTCATCAATAGCGGCAAAGGTCACTTACAGTAATGCCAGCCACTCAAGTGTGGTCTCCGAGGCAAAAGCGAGAGTGCCTCAGCGTTTCAAGTAATAATAAAAATTTAAGAAACACCAAAAATATAGCATTATAATATGAATGAGCCGTTACTAGATGAAGTCCGTGGTGCTTTTAGTTGGGGTTTGTGGCACATAGTGGTATAATTTCCATATCATTTTTTCCTTTCTACTAAAGTTTTTTCTTATTACTGAGCACATTTTAAAATCAAAGTGATTGTTCTTTGTTTGAAATCCCTTTTCGCGTAGGGTTGCCAGATTGCAACAATTTAATTCAATAAAATTCAAGAGATAAACGTATAGCAATGACATGGTTATAAACAGGTTTTGTAGTGCTTTCAGCTAAACCTATTTTCTTAGAATAGTTGCCACCCTTTTTAAATTAATGAAATTAAAAAAAATTTTATGAAATAAATGGAAAGTTCCAAATAAACATTAAGTTGTTTAAGTTAAATAAAACTAGGTGTTGTAAATTCTTAAAAGTGTTGCCACCTGTTTACCATTTTTAATTCAATAGAAAATGAAAACAAAAATTTAACTGTAATAAATTTTATATTCATTGCAAAGTTTTCAGAAATGTTTATGTTTTGGAAAATTTTGAGAAGGGTTGCCACTTTTTTACAAAATTAATTTTAAAAAATTTAAAAAAAATAGAAATGTAAAAAATATTAATTTAAATATACAAAGCCTGAGAAAGGTTTGTGTTTTGGAAAAATTTGAAAAGGGTTGCCACTTGTTTACCTTGTTTAAAAATAAATTTATTAGACGCAACAAATTTAATATAAATTATTAGAGACTGAGAAAGGTTCGTGTCTCGGAAAATTTTGAGGAGGGTTGCCAATTGTTAGTGTGATTTAGTTGCCCCACATCGAATTCACAATCGAGTTTTTAAGGTGTAAAACTAGTTTTTAATTGAAATAACCTTTATGGTATATATGGTATGGTATGGTAGCTTCTTCTACTTTATTTATGAAAATGCCCCTCAAAGTCTTTTAATAGACCTAGTTGAATAACCATTTTGAAAACGTTTTAGAAAGACTTAGAACAACGTTAAAAAATAACATTTTCGAAAAAAGTACTCAGCTACACTTCCTCATTATAAAGCTCACAAATGTGTAAAATGTTGTAACTTGCCACAACAGCGTCACGCATTATTTAATACCATTACTAAATTTACTGTCAAGCCAAATTGCGGTAAATAGTCTGCGCTGCTATGAGGTTATCTTTTTGGACTACTCGATGAAGGAGAAGTGTGTCGCAACTAAATATAGTCAGCTGTCTTCGCCACACCCACCGCCTACCACGAACCAACAAACTGGGTCAATGCAAAACCGCAATGAACCGAAAACAAACACCGACTCTCCCCAAAACCTGTGCGGCCATCATTATATGTAAGTGTCTCAATGTCAGCGCCGCCACATATACATACGTGTACGTGCAACACAAAGACGACACGGTGTTCTCGGCTTTAATGAAGTCCAAAACAGCCGTAAATATGTATAACTGTATTTATGTATGGTGCTATAACTGCCGGTAATTGTGGCCAGCATAATGCGCCGTTCGCGTTTTGTGCTCCCAACACCTACAACGGAAGCTGCCACGAATGCAACAATACACTGATGGATGTTGAGCCCGCGGACCGACGCAGGCCACGTAGCTGTGAGTGATGGTTTCACTCTAAATGTTAATGATACTTTGGTTGCAACTACAACAACAGCATCAACAACAACAATATGGGCACTGCAATCAATGTTTTGATTATGTGGCAGCCGCCGTGGTTTACCGTTGATTTGTCTGGCAAATTGCAAATCGTAAGTGTGAATGTAGACAGCGATAATGACCCAACAGAGGCATTTATGACATTGCAAATAATAAAGTAAAGTTGGAGTAGGGTTGCGCGTGTAATGGTGGTGCACACGGAGTGTGTCTAATATATATTATATGAGAATTATGTTGCGGTAGAAGAATTTGATATATAATATATAATGCTGCCCCCGGTGGGTACTACGTCGAATACTCTCAGAGCTGGAGTAGCCGCTAAAGTATCCGCTGTCTCGTAATTCGTTGACTGTCAATGTCGTTGAATATCTCGACCAACGCGCAAAGGACCATAAATATTTCGCAAAACTTTTCTCTCGAAAACTCGCAACGTCGACTCATCGGATGTTGTAATCGTCCATACCTCTGCACTAAATGGCAGGACAGGAATAACGAGTGACTTATAGAGTTTAGTTTTTGTTCGTCGAAATAAGATTTCTCAATTGCTCACTCAGTCCGAAGTAGCACCTGATGGCAATAGTTATTCTGCTTTGGATTTCGAAGCTGACATTATTGTTGGTGTTAATGCTGGTTCCAAAATAGACGAAATTATCTAGGACTTCGAAGTTATGAATGCCAACAATGGCGTGGGAGCCAAATTGCGAATGCGACGACTGTTTGTTTTCTGACAGGTGATATTTCGTCTTGCCCTCGTTCATTCCAATATGGAAACCAGAAAAAGAATACATAAAACTGAGAATAGGAGATTTATTTCCTTAGACGAATTTATTCTCTTTATAAGATAATGAACAGGAACCTTTCCCAATTTAATTTTCAGTAAAATTTTCAATAATATTATTTTTTTGTATTATTTGGGAGTAAGAATATCTAATTCTTGACATTAAACTCTTGTAGTTAATTTTTTTACCCAATCCATATTTACAAAATTAACTGACAAATACCAAACTTAAATTAAGGAATCCAAACCAGCTCTTAGCACATGCTAGTAAACTCAAGCGTGCCCATTACATCTTCCCATCTTTCCCGAATCACTGTGTTTAATGGAAAATGCAAATTGTTTTCAAAGTCAAACAAGAAGCTGCCACTAATTTGCACACATTATTCCCTCAATCGTCAACTCGAATGACAAGCAAAACTAATTACGAGCACCCACTGACAGCTCTAAGCAAACAACAACAACAGCAACCTTGCCACACACGCACACAGACGCCACACAGGGGAGCGGAATGAAAAATCGTGGCGTTCGCAAATCAACAACAAACAAGCAACAAAAATAAAATTAAAAAAAAAACAGCAAAACCAAAGTCAAAAGCAAAGCGTTGAATAATGAAGGGAACACAAGACAAATGGAGATATCTAATCAAGTCAATTTGCAACTTGTTGCACTGCCACAATCTGCTGCACGTACGTTTCTTTTGTGTTATCTGATACTTTGTCGCCCGCTTCGAGCTCACTTTTCTTCCGCAGCGCTGCCAGCGTTGCATTCGCTTCAAATGACACCAATTAGCGGTTTTGCATTCGCGCTTGTTAGCATGCAACAGCTGGAATTGCTGCTTGAAGTGCACGTGTGTGCGTGGGTGGTGGCATGCAGCAACCCAGTGTCTACTGTTGAATGTGAGGGGTTGTTGCAAGTCTTTCAATGTGTGGAATGGTGGGATTCTTAGGCAACAGGTGGACCATTTCTCACAGCCCCGTAAGGAAATGAAGAGAGACCAATTTTGTGGTCAATAAATTGCCTTTTAGTGTACAGAGAGCAGCGGAGTCGATGCCTGTGTGATTTTACGAGGAGAAGTTAGCAAAGCTTCGATGAATACGAGTGCATACGCACACTAGGGTGGTAAACATTTCAGGATTTTTTTATTTTTTCAACTTTTCGAGAAAATTTTTTTTTTTTACTTTGATTATTTTTATTTTTTTTTTTAATTTTTTTTCTAATTTTAGATTTTTTATTTATTTTTTTTTTCAAGTTTTCGACAAAATCACTTTTTCATATTTTCGTATTTATATTAGTAAGATTTCAAGCTCTTTATATAAAATAGATAGTTTAATTAACGAAAGACTCGTAATTAGTGCGACTACAGCTCACCAATTTGGTAAAAATAATATGACTTAAAAAAAAAAACAAACTCTGTAGGGGCTTCAAATAATCCCGACCGAAAAAAATATACTTTATTAAAAATATTTCCATTATCTGCCACATATCTTGTTGAGCTTATCTTGCTTTGCGGAAAAACAAGATCAACCAAGCCACCCTTGCCATAAATTTGTGATCCCATCCACTATGTGAACGATTCTTTTTTTGCACTGCATAAGCTTGAAAGGCATGCTTAAATTGCGTCCCTTCCGTCTCAATTTACCGAACACTCCACGCTTCAACAACATGCCCATTGAAGCAACTTGAGGGTCTCACATTGCATGTTGCCTCAAACTAACCCAGCATCCAGCTGTCTTTCCGCCACATCGTCCACTGCACTTTCTATGCATTGTGCGCTGCAAATTGATGGCAGTGATACAGTTACCGCAAATTAATCACACTTCCACTCATTAATCAAAACTCGAAGCCAAGCAAAAGCAACAGAATGACTACAGCATACAGCATACATACACACTCGCACTTATGTATGTGCTTGCATTTGTTGTTGTTGGTGAAATTTGCTGCCACTAACTATTTAGTGACTGTGCTAGCTTCACTTTCATTTTCAAGTTCCGCAACACGCGGCTAATTGCTGTTCCAAGCAAAAAACATGAACATCAATGTTGCGCAACATGTTGCTATCAACATTTGGAAGTATTTCGTTTATCTCGCTTGCGAATATCTAAAGAAATATTTTCGCTTATCTAAATTTTCAGCGCTTAACTGTCTTTTATGACATTCTTACTTAATCTAAATATAAATATTATGCTATCATGCTTTGGCTATTTCGCTCGCGGCGAGATATCGCCAACTATGTATATCGACTGGTATGCACATGAATGTGTGTGTGTGCGTGTGTGTTTGTCTAGAAAATCCTTTTCACATGACATGTCTAAGTAAGCAATTCTTTTCGTTTACTGTCAGAAAGAAATTGATGTGATTTTACCCGCTCTCCGCTTGGTGCAGTGCGACTATGCATCTACATACATATGTATTTATATAGTTGGGTAAATATACAAGTATAGATTAAATCCAAAACGAACTTTACTATCAGCTGAAAGAATATTTGACGATTAATTAAACGTACTGCGCTGTTCTACAGTTAGCTATTGCGAGCTTTGTGAAAGGTAATGAAAAGCCTTGAAAATGTAAGTCACTGCTTGTAATTGCTTGTAATAGCAGGCAAAGTTTAATAGGAATGGATGGAATGAAAGAAAAAGACAAAATATGGATCAAAGTATGAAACTGAGTCGTTTATTAACAACAACAAAATATTTATTAGAAATATTTCGAAATACTGGGTAGTCGAAAAAGTCTTTTCGTATTTCTAATCAAACTTCAACTTATTTTTTTTTCATAGTTACAATGAACTTGATGTACCAATAATGTTCAGTTTTGGTCGACCACTTTTTCCCATTTTTCCGCTAGAGACATTACTCTATCAGTGTAAACTTTTCCAATTTTACGGCGAAAAGCTGTGACAAGTAATTTTCACAGGATTCTTTTGAAGCCAACTTTACTCCATTAAAAGAGTTCTGCATTGAACGAAACAAATGGTAGTCCGATGGCGCAAGGTCAGAGCTATATGATGGATGCATCAAAACTTCCCATCCAAGCTCTCCCAGCTGCCACATATCCTGTTAGCTGAAACTTTGACGGAACGAGGTACTAAGATCAAACCAGTTTCTTCGCTAATATTTTTAGTGTTGCTCACTGATCAAATGTAGTGAAGAATTGGTTCAAATTTAAGCTTCTGCCTCAATTCTGCAATACGGAAGCTAAGTTAGCAAAGCCTGTTGATATAGACTCGCAAGGCAAGACAACACTACAACCCTTATCTCTCAGCTTTGTGTAATAGCTTAGTGCAACATTATAGCGACATATATATACATACTTATACATATGTTTAGTATAAATAAACAAATAAAATTGCTGGCGAAATTCGCGAAATCACAATCTTTCATTAAAATTTTCCATAAACGCTCACTTATGTTTGTATACATACATATTTATGAATTTAATCGCACCCGAAAACTCAAGGTCAACAAGTAGAAATGCACAGGCAGCCATATAGACATACAAACACAATGTCATGCACATAAAAAGCATGTATGTACGTCGATAGGCATGTAAGGGCTTTGTGATTGAGCGAAAATGGGCGTGCTTTTGCGATAATCGCTTAAATCAAAACAAAGGTGAGTTTAGCGAAGTAATAAAATGTACATATGTGCACACATAGCTGACGCTGACTTACGTAAGAAAGTGCACACAGCGTACATTTGTATAATCCGCCATTAAACGGACTAAATATGAGGGGAACTAATTATTTTGCCAATTTATTAAAGCGTTACTTTTTAATGTTTATATTAAATGCTTTATGATGAACTCACACCTTTGCCGCGCACATACATACATACCTACAGATTCTATTTTTGTTGATGTTTGTATTTTTGTATGTGCGTATTCACTTTGTGCGCTTTGTCTAATTGAATCTTGGTTTAATAAATATTTGTGCGTTTGTAAATCCGAATAACGCTTGCTTTTGGAAAACAAATCTCTTTTCATATTCATAAGTAAATATGTATATATAATATGAATATTTCAGTGCATGAATGTGTGTGCGACTCCCAAAGAACTTCTGTTCCGGTGCGGCTCTTGTTATTGGCTGGTATCAGCTGTTTTCTTTCTTTATTCCATTGCTCCAAATATTGTTTATTTTTTATATTATTTTATGTGAAGGGTGATCCATTTCGAGATTCCCTATTTTTTTGCAGAAAAAGCACAGAAACTTCAATTTTATTGGGGATTGTTTATTATCATTCGAAAGAACATCTCTGGCATTTATTTTTTGAAGATTAACTCTTTCAAATGGTGGCTGCGGCTAAGTCTCAGATGGTCTAACCGTTGAGTTCAATTTTCGATGACTCGTTCGAGCATTTCGACTGGCGAATGTAAAACGTGATGTTTTGATCCAAGGCGTGAATCAAAGCGGGATTAACCACACAGACTTTAGACTTTACTCCACATAAAACGGTCTAACGGTGTGTTATCATACGAACTTGGTGGCCAATCGAGCGGTCCAAAACGTGAAATTATCTGCTCACCGAAGTGTTCTCTCAATAAATCACGTCTTCGTGCACACTCTCAACAATATGCTGAACGTGGTCTATTCGGTCGAATATTGTCCAATAACGAATGCTGGGTCTCAAGATGGTATTGCGAATAGTACGCTCAGTAGGCCGATCTGTTGGCCATAAGTTGAGCGAAGCCTCCGAAACATATTCTTTACAGAACGTAAATTTTCGTAAAAAAGTTGAACGATTTGGAAATAATCTGTCAAAATGGGCTATTGGAAAAAGTACCTCTACTTGTATCACCCTTTACAGGCTTTTCTTGCTATGCACTCAATGTTGTTTTTGTTCATGGGCTTACATCAGTATGCGTTGCATAGAAAAACAACTTGACACAAATATATAATATATGTGTACATATATATGTATACATATGTAAATGGTATGCATGGAAAATGATGCTCTCTGGCAGCAAGTGCGCGCTTAGTATAGCCTCTTTGTCGACATATAGCCACTAACAGCTACCGATGACTACCAGAAACATGACGTTATGGAAAATTCTAATTTCAAGAAATCTGTTCAAAATGTTCGACGTAAAACTTGTATTAATTATAAAGTTAGGTGAAGTTAATTTCGGTTATCTCAGAAGGAACATACTTAAAGTTTTCTTTAATCAGTATCCATATACTTCCCATAGCGGGCAGGGGGTAGAATTTGCCGCGGTAAGGTATACCTGTCAGAAATAGGGCTATAATACTCAGCTAGAAATGAGATTATATGAAATTCCTTCTAATGAAAAAACATTTGAAGTTTTGCCACAAATGTCACCAGTCATTGAGTTGGTTGGGTGATCAACTGGTAGGAGGAGATGCTACAAGGCCTGACCGAAGACCTAAATCTGGTACCACGGAAATCAGTTAGCCCTTGGAGTTCGCTTCAATCTGCTCATTGGGTTTGGCCCTTTGGGGTGATTTGAGGTGGCTGTAGTTTAAACCTAAAGACAGATAGAATTGAAAAACTCAATTCAGTGTAAAGTCGCACTGCGGCTGGGTGCCGGACCAGGATTCAACCAAGGTGGAAAAGATTGTCCCTTCCATCCGATCAATTCAAACCAAAAAATACGTGCAACAAGCATTCATTATTTGGGGCGATGATCAACGCATTGTTTTGATTTATGTGCTTTTAAAATAATTGTGAGGTAAAGCCGTCGTCGGCAGGTACACATATATTCTTTTGTATTAAATTCAGCTGTTGATATCGTCTTGATTTCACATGTAGCTAAATCGGTAAGCTATCAGAGCTCTATATCCGATATTACTCTCTGCCATGCAGCGCTGCAACTTTCAACGTAAAAATCTGCAGATATCATATTTAGACGTGTTTTTGTTGTATGCACTTTTTAGAACTTGCAGAATTTCTTGAAAACTGGCAACACCCATTTATTGCACACCAATAAAATGTTCTGAAGAAAATCATTCCTGGGTTCTACAGCTTCTATAAACATAAAAATATGTGCGCACACTGTTAGCAACATAATTGAGCTAATAAATTTGGCATTGGAACGTAAACAATAATTCAAGATTTTATTTTGAACCCAAAAACATTACACTACATCAAATAGATGCCACTTGCCGACGAGCAACGGAGCGGGGAGCGGGCTAAATGTGTCGGCAATTATCGGAAATCAAACAAAAACAGATGCCGCGCGTTGTTTACTCGATGATGTGCTTTCTGGTGCGGCAATAATTTAGAATTACGCATTACAACAAAAACACAAACACACATATAGGTACATGGGAAAGTGGATTAATGTCAGTGGCATGCCGAATCACAGCGAAACCGCGCTGTTCTCTTGTGGCGCTTGCCCGCAGATTGCTGTCTGCCACCGCATCGCGTTGCCAACCAACCAGCATCGCGTGGCACATTAATAAGCGTTGCATGGCAAGCGCTGCGGCGCATACTTGGTGGAAGCGCGTGTGCGGCAAGCGCGCCAGGCAGACGATGCGTGTGCGCGTGTGGCATGCAAAAGGCAGCGCCAAATGAGCCACGAGTGAACACTTAATATTGTAAAAATGTGTATGTGAGTATGTGGTGCTTTTCCCATATGAATAAATGAAGAATAATAAGAAGTCGCGAAGAGACGCAACCTACCAGCACATAATGGCGCGTGTCTGCAACAAATTGACTGACGGCATTTTTCAAATTTTATTCACCCAAACACTAGTCTAGTTATGCATACGCGTTCGGAAGCTGCACAGCAGCTTTTCTCAAGATTTAGCGGTCAATGCCGCGCGTGGGCCTCGCACTGCCACTTCACACTTCAAGCTTCTTTTTTTCACTCTTCCGATAGGCAAATCAATTAAATATGAAAATATTTACACGAACTTTTTGCACACACTCCCGCTTCCTCGTACACCACTTTCGCGATTTCGCGCCTATCACCAGTTTCTCAATTCTTCTGCTTACGCGTATCTGCCGATCTTTCGTTTGCCACTTTTTACTTATCGATTTGTTGTTATTGTAATGTTAATTTACTTATTTTGACTATGAGCGATTACAGATCGGCGCCTACTAACTGCTCAAGTGCGAACGGAACCAGCGGAATGCCGCTGCTGCGTTCGTATGTGTGCTGTCACACGCTCCGCTTTGTTGCGGTTTGTTAAGTGTTGGGGAAATAGTAAGAAATAGTAAGCGGCGAGTTCCCGGCGTCCGTCCAACTGCTCAGCCAACCAAACGGCCGAGTTAACGCGACAAAACTGATTTGAATTTGTACTTTGCAAATTTGCTCATGACATTCGCTGGCGCTCCAGCTTTGGCGCTGGCCGAGAGCGTTCTGACGACCATTCTCATGCACGGCTGTGTGTGTCGGCGCTTGTGCGAGTGTTTCCGTCTCCAGTGTGCGCCTAGTAAGGCGAGTAAATGCTAATAATAATCAAGAAAATATTTGTGATAACTGGCAACAACAACAAAGCAGCGACGCAAGGTGCTCGAATGCATTTACTCCTATCTATGTTAGGTACACCCTTTTCGCAGAAAATATGAGCCGCTTTCAAAATAATGAATTTAAAAATTCTATTTCAATGGATTTGTATGACAAGCTAATATTTTTGCTGTGCAGTTTTCTAATATTTACAAGAGTTATGGATTTTGAAAATGCCTGCCCCAAGCATTGGACCTCAAACAAATAAGCAGCACTTGCTATGCAACCCTGCGCTAGATACGATTCTTTTTGTGGAGCAGAATTTTTCTTTTCGCATGGGAAGTCGTTTTAGTAATGCCCTAGGTTTGTTTTCTTTATAATAAAACTTAAATTCTTAAAATTAAATAAACATTTGACAGGGATTTATTATTTGAGTCATTCACAATAGTGGAACTGATCTAAAATATGTAAGATACAACTGGCTAGATTTGAAGGCAGCAGCGAAACAACAGCCTCTTATCCACATACGACCTGCAAAAATGCCATATTCACAGAAATTTATGCGATTGAATCAATTTCATGATGAGTGTTCTGGTAATTTGTTTCAACCTTTTGCGATTCCGCGATTTTATATGTTGATATCTTCGAAAGCTATTCGTTGTTGAACTTGTATTCTAGAACTTCGGCACCTGTTTTCGCATCAAAGGTATTCTTCTCGACCTTGGTTCGATTGCGTCTTTTGTAATGAGTGAAAGACTTCGTTGTTTTGTTGCAAGGACTTCTTACTTTTTAATTTTCATTGAAGCACTTACACCTCGTGAAACCTGTAGATCGCCGATTTCTTTTTATAGTATAACAATTATTGGTAATCGCAGTAGAGGTATTAATATTAATTTAGTGTTTTTTTTAAGTGTGTGTGTTTTAACTAAATGTGTGCGGATGTTCTTCTGGCCATCATCTGCGCCAACTACCGTGGGATAAGTCTCCTCAACATGACATATAAGGTTCTATCGAGCGTATTGTGTGAAAGATTAAAGCCCACGGTCAGCAAACTGATTGAACCTTATCAGTGTGCCTTAAGACCTGGAAAATCAACAACTTACCAGATATTCACCATGCGCCAAGTCTTGGAAAGGATCTGTGAAAAGAAGATCGACACGCACCACCTCTTTGTCGATGTTAAAGCTGCCTTTGACAACACGGAAAGGAGCTGATTTTATGCCGCTAAGTCTGAACTTGGTATCAACACAAAACTAAGCTGACGTTGAGCAAAACCAAAAGCTCGCCAGGATCGGGAAGGACCTCTCCATAGCAAATGTGGTTTCAGACATGGCAACTTCCTATCGTGCGACTTCTTCAATCTGCTGCTGGAGAAAATAATTCGAGCTGCAGAACTCAATCGAGCATCGAGTGCACAACTGCTGGCTATGCCGATGATATTGATATCATTGGCCTAAACAACCGCGCCGTTAGTTCCGCTTCCTTCTGAATGGATAAGAAAGCAAAGCAAATGGGTCTGGTAGTGAACGAGGGCAAGACGAAATATGTCCATCAAACAAACAGTCGCTACACGCGACTTGGCGTTGATGTCACTGTTGGCAGTCATAACTTCAAAGTTCTTAATAATTTCGTCTATCTTGGAACCAGTATTAACCACAAGAACAATGTTAGTCTCGAAATCCAACACAGAAAACTCTTGCCAACAGATGTTACTTCGCACTGAGTAGGCAATTAAGAAGTAAAGTCCTCTCTCGACGAAAAAAAATCAAACTCTATAAGACAGTAGCTACGCTGGCCAGGTCATATCGGCCATATGGATGAAAATAGTCCAACTCTGAAAGTATTCGACGCAATACCCGCCGGGGAAACAGAGGAAGAGGAAGACCTCCAGATCAGGTGTACTTGATATCTCGAATTGGCGTCACCTTCCGAAAAGAAGATACCAAAATTATGCATTAATATTGTCAAGGATCTTCAGATGGAGGACAATAACTATACAGGGTGTTCCAAAATGAACGCAAGATTAAAATTTGACGGCATTTGCAAACCTCTTCACAGTTAACGAAGCTCAAACAATATTCCGAACACATTTTGTGTAAATTTTGCAAGTTGAATTCTTTTAGAGTGTGAAAAATGTTAAAAATTTGTATAATACTCTATACTGCTGTGATCACATTGAAAGGTGAATTTTGTCCATTTCATCTCCTTCGAAGTTAACCCCAACGCTGCAATACACTTATGTCAACGAATTTTTCAGTCATCAGCATCAGAGCCTCAGAGCCTCCTTCGATTTAGCTTTTATATCCTCAATGGAGTCAAAACGGTGTTCTCGTATGAATTTGCTGAATCTGAAGTCACAAGAAGGTAAATCAGGCGAATGCGATGGTTGCAGCACGATATTAATTGAAAATGTGACGAAATGGTCACGAATAACCAATGCAGTATGAGATGGTGCATTATCGCACTTCTTTCTTCAATGAATTCAGACTTAGTAAAAATCGAAGAATTCACTTTTAGAGCCTCACAATACGACGCGTATTTCAAATACTAATGAATATTTTGACGCGAAGTATAAATTAAAAATTCACCTTTCAATTTGATCACAGTAGTACATAGATGGTATTGAAAATTTTTCAGTCAGAACTTTTTATAATTTTTTATGGTCAACCCTAAGCATTATAAAAAACAACAAATTGATAACCTCCACATTTGCTCAGCGCTCATAATGAATGGGTAGAAAAACAATTTTGTAATTCTTATTCATTATTGTTGTTGTTGTGTTTGCTTCAGTATTTGCTTGCTTGAATTTGTCTAGTTATTGTTTCGTGCTCAGCGCTGGACTAATATCACTGTAGCGACAATTAAATGATTAAATGAGCAAGAAAATGACAACAACAACAACAATAATAATAACAAGAGCAATAAAAACAAAAATAACAATAAGAACAATAACAACAACAACAATTGAAATGGAAATTGCAACAAGTGAGCAACAGCTGACGATGATGCGGCAAAAGCAAAGCGAAGCGCTCAAAAAACAGCTAAAATAACAACAACAACAATAGAAATTATGAAAAATAATTATAAGAAAAAGCAACACAAACAAACCGATAAGACGTGAGTGCGGGAGAGCGTTACAAAAGCCCAGATAAGCAGAAATGTTGGGGAACGAGCGCGAAAGAGAGCTTGCTTGAGTAGTAACGGTGCCTTGCAAGCTTACAAGTGCAAGGAAATCAACAGTTCCGAGTAAGAGCTGGAGGGTCGGCTTCCGAGAAATACAGAAAAGCGCAACCTTCAAATTATGGTCGCTGTAGCCAAGCAGTCGCTGCATAATGAATATTTGCACAACACCCCTCCCTCTCACCCTTCAACCCACCAACATGGCGCACCCATGAGAGTGTCACCTAACGGTATGGATTTGCAGGCCAACAAAATGCGGAAATAAGTGCTTATGCATATATGTATAAAGATATTTGTAGGCACCGCACACACACACAGAGACACGCGGACATCAATGCAACGCTGTTGGCAAGCGCCGGACGACCTAAAGCCCTGACGAAGGCCGTGCAGCTAAATTGCTAGTGGCCATTATTTGCGCCAGATAAACAACAGTTATACACTTATGCAGTATATATGTGTGTGTTTGAGTGTATGTGTGCAATTGTAGTCTTTAGTGGGCAATCCAGCTTGTCAATATCATATTCATGTGTGCGTGTCTAAGTATGGGTGCGCTGTTTGCTATTTATGTAGTATGTCTGCAGTGAAAATCCGGTTCCTCCAACAAATGCATTCTTCAATTACTGTGCTTGTATTGTTGGCCGTAAGGAAACTGGAAAATTTCTTTGGTAACTCGATGAGGCAAACATTTGGTGAAATATTATATAATTTACTTTAAGTGCATGTGTGTGTGTGCTTGTGTTGCTGTGTATGACTAGGAGACAGACAGTTTTACAAAATAAGTGCTTGCAGCCGGTAGAAGAGCATATATTTACATTTAATTATTTCTATGAATGAATTTCTCAATTGATTGACAGAGTTGGGGATTAAGTTCCTTGTCTTCGAAAAGCCTATCTACACACCCTGCCTGTACATATAAAACAAATTTTTGGATAATGATTAAAACTCAATTTGACTCATGACGCTCGAATAATAAAATAAAAAAAAATAAGTTCTTCAAATGAAAATATTGGGTAATGGAATAGTTACACAGTGGTGTTTAATCAGTTTAACTTTAAAAAGTACCCAATATCGATTCAAAGTGAATAGTTATCTCAAGTTATTGTGCACAATATGGAAGCATTAAATATGTATCAAAAGTCTTCTTGTACTCGTCTATATGGATGCCTTATCCCCATATCTGACAGTATCCACTAACCATAGTATACCTGGTGTATATCTGGTAGTACATTGTGCTTTGTAGCACTGGAAATATACGACCGCAACGACATCTATCGACAAAATACAAAAATACTTTTTGGATTACCCTATATATATGTACATATATATATCAAATCAGAATACTTCTTATGGATTCGACGTACTCTGTCTTGATTTCAGAAGCATTACGTCTAACTCACGGAATTCAAAACAATGTATTAAGATTTTAAAGTTCTATGTTCGTACCAATCTCCAATCTCAGGGAATATTTAAAGTACTCATCGAGAGTAAAAATACTCACTATTCAGTTATGAAAATCATCAATGAATGAATTCCGGCAGCAAAAGGTTGTTGTTCTAGATTATATCCAATCAGGTTAGATTAGATTAGATTAGACTGATAAACGAGCAACGCACCGCGACCTTAGGTCCATTGCGCCTTCTCCTAAACCATAAGGACTCTTCTAGCCCCAGCTTATTCAGAAAGTCAAATATACCGCTGGGTGCTAGCGAAGCGATGTGATCACTATCTGGAAATATTAGCAGGTCTTCTGGTGTTTCAGGCTCCCTGTCGCAGAACCGGCAATTTACGCAAGAAGCTAGGCCAATGTATAAGTGGTTTTTCAGCTTGCAGTGACCAGTGAAGAATGGGACAATTAGTCTGAATTTCTCTCTTGGGAGGTTAATTGCATATTTAAACCTACTGAGGTTGTAACACGCCTTAGCAACTTGGAATGTCGCATGATTTAGAGGTGTCGTCAATATCTTTCTCTTCTCTCCTTCTTCCCTGCGTAGCAGCTCCTCTATGGTATGGGGAGCTACCGCGAAAGATGTTTCAGTACCTACCTGAATCAGGTATACATCGAGGTACTAAAAATATATATTATTATTTACAACGCTCTTCTCTAAACCCAAAAAACTATACAATTTGCTTCTAAACTGATTTCTAAGACAAAATGATCTCTAGAAAGAGGAAATTGTTTTTTCAGATGCCATGAAATTAGAATAGCTTTTTAAAGTTTTTGTGGTATGTTGGCAAAATCCCCCTTCTCAAGGTGAAAGCTCTAAACCTACCATAACATTTTCAGAATTTGGCTTGGATATTGGATTCGAATGAAAAGTTTGATCGGATAAAAATGAACACATATACGCGAAAGTACTGTTATTTGTCGATCATATACGAGTGCTGCTATATATATTTCTGGCCTAAGCAACACTAAGTGTTGCCAGGTGCAATGTGAGATTTCCATTGGAAAGTTTGAAATTTTTTAGCATAAAATCAGTCAGAACGTTTTGTCATTTAATCGTGAATTGTTTTATTTACAGGGAATTAAAAAATTCATCTCGGCCAAAAAATGGAATTAACTCGTGAACATTTTCGTGCGATCATTTTTCACAAGTTTCGACGTGGATTATCACGACAAGAGTGCATCGATGAACTAAAATCTTTGTATGGCTATGAAGCACCATCCCATAGCACTGTGAAAAACTGGTACAACGAATTCAATCTTGGCAGACGCTCGTTCAAAGACGAATTCCGTGAAGGTCGTCCAAAAACAGCCGTTGTGCCAGAAAACATCGATGCATTTTCCCACCAGCTTACATTCGATATTGCATGAACACCTGGCTGTAAAAAAGGTTTGTTCTCGTTGGGTTCCGCACAATTTGACAATCGCTCAAACAAAGGCTCGTGTGGATTGGTGTAAAGAAATGCTGAAAAAATACGATCGCGGTGACGTTTATAAGATCGTCACATGTGACGAATCATGGATCTATGCGTATGAGTCCGAAACAAAACAGCAATCGACCGTGTGGGTCTTCCAAGACGAGCCAAATCCAATGAAAGTTGTTCGTGGAGGAAGCATTTCGAAGCAAATGGTCGCTTGTTTCTTTGGCAAAACTGGTCATCTGGCGACTGTTCCGTTTGATCAATGTAGGACGGTCAATTCTGAGTGGTGATTGTTAGCCTAAAGTCTTCGGAGAAATTCGAAAAACAAACAAGAGGAGACGAATCATTGTGCACCATGACAATGCGAGCTCTCACACATCGGCTCAAACCAGCGCCTTTTTGACCGGCCAAAATGTCGAATTGATGGGTCATCCACCGTACAGCCCTGACTTGGCACCCAATGACTTCTTTTTATTCCCACACATCAGGAAAATAATGCGTGGTCAACGATTTTCGTCGCCAGAAGATGCTGTTGAAGCATTCAAAAACCATGTTTTGGAGGTGTCTCAATCGGAGTGGAAAAAGTGCTTCGAAAATTGGTTTGAGCGCATGCAAAAGTGTATAAATTTTGATGGAGAATATTTTGAAAAACAATGAAACCATTTTCGTTGATAAATATTCCTATTTTCATTATCAGGCCAGAAATATATATAGCAGCCCTCGTATGAATTTTGTCTTAACGTTGACGAATTAAGTGTCGAAATTTTCAAAATTACGGGTACTCAATCAATGAATCATTCAATTCAATTTATTTCAACCAAGATTTCTTTCCGAAAAATCCTGCGAACTTATTTGAATTTTGATTAACATTAAACAGCTTGAAGAAAAGCTTACTTACAGACTACGAGGTACTTGAGACAGTCTAGTGTGTCTACTTATAACTTGGAATGTGAAATAATGTAAATTTAAATATAATTGTATATGTATATTTAAATATATAGTGAAAGTCACATGATCTCGGTGCATATTTTATATTTAATACTATAATTACCTAAGGGTTCTTAATTTTGCTAAATCATCATTTGGTATTAATAATTTATACCGTAAATTTCTCCACTTAAATGTTATGACAGCAAAACATTTCACAACTCATAAACCGCACGATTTCTTTCAGAGATCGTGAGCAATACATTTTCTACCTACTGAAGAGTAAAATATTTTTATATCTTTATTAACCAGAGGATTTCCCGTAATTCATAACTCACAATATTTTTTTCCAGATAATATATTCTATATCTTTTCACCACACATATACTTGTAGTATATATGTGAGTCACCTTCTTAGAAGAAAAAAGAAGTATTGTGTTCACTTAGACAAACCTACTCTTCATATTGAGATTTGTTCGAGAACTTACTTTCTTGGAATACAAAACAATTATATTCGAGAATCAAGTAAGGAAAATAAGGAATTCTGATACAATGAGTAGTATACTTTAAATATCATGTCATTAAAGAATTTATATGACTCGAGTATAAGTTACAAATTACATTTATTTTACTATCATTCTTTCGCTACTTGATTGGGATACCAAAAAATATAAAAAATATTACAATAGCTAAATAGTAAGTTAAGAAAGAAGCCATTCATTTAATGGAAACAAAGGCGAGCAGGCGTCTAAAAATACGCTATCTAACTGTAAAAGTCAAGTGTGTGTAAATAAAAGCCAAGAAAATCAAGACAAAATTAAACCACCAAATTGCAAGTAACAAAAAGATTTATTAAATCCCACAGCACTTATGATAAGATAGTCGGACATTTCAAATAATTGTAGAGACGTGCGCTGAGACACCAAAACCTTAAAGACACTATTATTTCAAAGAATTACAACAACAACCGAAAAGAGCGAGAGCAAATATTAATTAACATAAAAAGTATTCTCTCAGTAAGCGAACATAAAGAGAGAGCGCACTCAATATTCCAAACAAAGGTTGCTATTTGATAAGGAGGCGCTGATAAGCGCATTCAGGCGGCGTCGTGATTTGCCAAGAGCAATGTGCAATGACAACTCAAAAAGCGTGCGATTTGTGGGCGCGTTGAAGTGGCGCCCCGCCAAGTAGAGAGGAGTTGGCTGTTAACTATAATTAAATGCTCTTCAAATGCGCCGCTTGGCGGCTTGGTGTTAATTTGTAGAGTTTTCTTGTGGTGAGACATTATTTTTGCTTTGTGGACGCTTGGACTTTGCCGTTACCGTTATGCTTATCACTCACATTCTTTTGTTTTCACTTGCTTCGTCATGAATGAATGAAAACGACGGGAAATTGAAATCGCCGTAGTAAAGGGTTTCCTATTCTGTTAAAGAAAATGGTTATTTAGGTATAAAAAAAAGTGTTTTACTTTATAAGTTCACAATATTTATGGTATTTAGTGATTTAGTGTTTGAACACAATGTTAGGCTTATATTCACTTCGACAATACCCTAACAGGCTTCAAGGCTGTTACACTGATTATAGCCACCCTCTAAATTTTCGGCACCGATTTGTCCTTTACTTCAAAATAGGCCTCAGTTTCGGCAATAAACTCTTCATTCGACGAAACTTACAAGAAGAGCAGATGTTTGTTGAGAATTAGATCTAGAGAATACGGTGGATGCGGAAGCAATTCGAAGCTCAATTCTTAGATTTTAGACTGACTTGTGAAGCGGTGTCCCTCAAAACGATTCAATTACGCTATGTAATATTCGCTGTTTATTGTTCTTCCTTTCCCAAAGTAATCACAAAAAATGTTTGGGGACTCGCCATCAAACCAAGTTTTTGCTTCAATTGTATTTTTCCCCTCAAAGAACAATATTTTATCAACACGCGATATTCTTTTCAACCACTTTTTCCACAATAACAAAAGTTTCTTCACTCAAAATCAGGGAACGAATAATCTGACAGCTGTCAAATTTATGCATGCGCTGTTTGAAGCCTGGGGCTATCTACATATGTGCTAGGCCGGAGACTTTTTAACTGACCTCTTATTAAGATCATCCAGTCGGTCCATAACCACCACCTTTTCTAGCATAGCTTTCAGTAAGTGCCCAGTCGCAGCTAGATTATGGGCAAGGAGCGTCGACTTGATGTAGAAACCACACAAAAAATAGTCTAAAGGTGCAATATCAGATGATTTATGGCATACCAATTTTTGCTACAATAAGATCGCTAAGAGTAACAAGCCTCATAGGAAATTTTATACGTTTGAAAAACCGCTTTTTACAAATATACTCTATACATACATTTATTCTTCGAATAGCCTTGTGATGTATGGAACTAAGGAAAAATATTACAATATAAAAGACAATAACAACTTAAAGGTAACATATATAATATATTATATAACATCTATAGATATCGATTTGATTTTTGTCAAATCGTAATTGTTGGCAATGAACACAAAAAAAAAAAAACAGTTTATTGAAAAGTGAAGCTTAATATTATTGGTTCTAGTTCACTACAACTAACCAAAACTTTCTAGTACAAACTATTGGCAGTTTGCTCAGCAATCGCCACTTTTAATTGGCAAATTTCACTGCCCATACTCTGTGTAACGGTTTCATCAAACTCGGCGCCT
>JBAWJQ010004551.1:0-101776 GCA_037783105.1 Bactrocera zonata | reverse complement strand
TCTTCTCCGTATATTTGTCCTTTTGCGTCTTCTTCCGGGATTGGCGTGAACGAGGATATGGGGCTAGCGATGTCTTCCTCTGGATGTTGCTCGTTAGGCAGCATGAGTTTCTATCGCGTAGGCTGGTACGTAGTACCTCCTTTTTACCGAGGTTACTAAGGGGCCTTTGTCGAATTAAAAGTCTTTAGAGCCGCGGTTGCTAATGTTTATATTTAGCGAAGAAGCTTGTTTTTTCTAAGCTTTTTTTTTTCTAAGCTTTTTTTTTTTTTATATACTTTTACACGGCGCGTGATACAGGTGGCTTTACGCTTCTTTGTATCTTTTCTTACACTTTACGTGATTTTTGATATATTTTTACGCGGCGCGTGATACAGACGGCTTTACGCTCCTTTGTATCCTTTTTTACACTTTATGTGGTTTTGGTGTACTTTTGCGCGGCGCGTGATACGGATGGCTTTACGCTCCTTTGTATCTTACTTTACGTGGTTTTTACGTACAAACAGCTTTACGCTCGTTTGTAATCTGCTCGGGCGCCAGTTATGTTTTCTAGTTCGAAAACATATAAAAAAAAAAAATTATTTATTTTTTTTTTATTTTTATTTTATTTTATTTGGACAGTATGTCCATCTTTATTCCGAGTCAATTCACAACTGACTTACATCTTAATAGCTAGTTCTTTTATATGCTAAATTTATGCTAACGCACCTGAAAGTTTGCTGGCTAAATTCTGAGAAGAGGTTATTGAATTTACGTACTGATCGGAAATCGCTCAAACAGCTGTGTCAACATTATTGCATTAGTGAATTACGTGCGATCTGTATTGTAACAATTGCACCAGCAAATTGCATAGAATCTGAATTGGAAAAAGTTTAATATTTTTGATTCTAAGCAAATTAACATTGAGGTGAAGGCTCGTGCCGGATGTTGGCTAAGGGTTATTAACATTGGTGAAATAAAGTGCGCGTGTTTGCAACATTTGTAACACCGCTTGTGTTAACTTGCATATTTCTTTATTTATGTATTTATGCATGTTAATTTGTATGTATGTAGTTGAATCTGAAGATTCAACTTACATTTTAGAAGAATGAAAAATATTTAGAAAAACCTATGTAAAGTTGATTCTTATGTATTAACAATGATATTCAATTGAAGACACAACCTCACTTTTTATAGTATCGCCATCCATGCAACCAGCGCCAGTACTTCCTTCCCATTCCTTCACTTTATTGTATGAAGATCGCATATTTCTTACTTTTGAGCGCGCTGATTTCCACTCGACTAGGATTTGTTTTTCATTCGCGAAGCTATTATAAAATAGCCGTGCCGATGGTTTCTGTAAATAACTAAGTAATTAATAGTTTCCATTTACCCTAAAAAATAACATCAAACCTCAAAATCGCGATTCTCTAGAAGAAATTCAATCAACGCTTTTTCCTCTGCAACTTCCTAACGCTTTTGGGGGTTGTAGCACTTGCGTTTTGGTAAAAACTAAAAGAAATTATTCACAAACGTTTAAATTTAAAAAATAATTCAGCATTTTCTACTATATTTACCTCAACTTCACCGTTCGTGCTCATTTTATCCATTTACTTATTCGTTTAACGAATTTGCGGCCAATTTATTTCAACTAAATGCAAACAATAAGAAGAAGAAAGATAAACAAACACAGCTGATTCAAAGTTGCACTGAATAAACACAGTACGCAGAGTTGTATCGTCAAATTTATATTTTTGCATTTAAAACAGCAACAACGGCTCTACAACAGTTGTACAAAACTATAACTTACGACATATATGACAACATACGACACCTTGTGAACTACCTAAATATTCCCAGGTATATCACCTAACAATTCGAAGCTGTTAAGAGAGATGATATATAACTCGTAAGTATGTATGTATAGTAACTCTTAGTGTCCAGTACTTGTTGTTTGGAATATTGGCTGAATTGCGTTTGCTGTTGTTGTTGGTGATATTGTGCTGATCATTGTAACAAGTCGATGAAAAGTTCGACTTCATTAATAAATGATGTGACGTCGTACAGTTAGTCACTTAAGTAAGTATACACTACATATATCTGCATTATTTTTGCACTAGATTTCTTAAATAACACAAAATATAAGAAAAATGTATTTTATTCACTTGAATGAAACATAAATATAATACTCAATTCAAAAACGCATACAAAATGGCAGAAAATACAAAAATGTTACCAATTAAAAAAAATTTGGTATAAATTCAGATCACAAAAGTAAGTATACAAAGGCACAAATATTGAATTAATTATAAAAATATTAATTGAAAAGTCGACTTCTAGTATTTGGTTGGATAACCATTGGACTTAATAATGGCTTTAAGACGTGAAGGCATTGATTTCACCAAATTTGTGGTTACTGCTTGCGGTATTTTATTCCATTCTTCCTGGAGCGCACTTTTTAATTGTTCCTTGCTTCGTATCGAATATTTACTTATTTGCCGCTTTAGATGTTCCCATAAATGTTCAATGGGGTTTGTATCCGGCAATTGGGGTGGTGTTTTAAGCTGTTTTTTCACATTGTATAAGAGCCATTCCCGCACAACTTTGGACGTGTGCTTAGGATCATTATCCTGCTGGAAGAAGAATGACTCCTCCAGCCCCAATTTAATCGCGCTTTGCTTCAAATTATTTTTTAAAATGTTAAGGTAACCGTATCGGTCCATAATAGTTTCGATAAACACCAGATTGCCTACCCCATTTGCCGCCATACATCCCCAAACCATCACCGAGCCACCACCATGCTTAACCGTGCCTGTCATATTAATAGGATTCAGCTCTGTGTTAGCTTTCCTCCAAACTTTTTCGCGACCATCGGATCCACTTAAGCAAAATTTGGACTCATCTGAAAATATAACGTTGTTCCAAAACGTTTGGTCACACTTTTCATAATTTTTTGCAAATGATATCCGTTTACATCGATTGACCCTGCTCACGAAGGGCTTCTTCCTAACATTATGTCCATGGTAACCAGCATTATAGAGGACTCGGCGAATAGTTTGAGTACTACACTGCTTCCCATATTCTTTTTCGACTTCAGCTTTTACCTTTGGGGCACTTTTTTGGGGATTTTCTTTGATTTTACGAACAATCAGGCTACTTTCCCTGTCACTGAATACCCGTGGGCGTCCAGAGCGGGGCTTATTATTTGTTTTGCCAGTACTTTTGTACTTGTTCACAATCTCTTGAATTGTAGCAACACTTTTATCAACTATACGAGCGATTTCACGCAAAGATTTATTCTCTTTGTGGTATTTTATAATTAATTTTTTTAAGTCATCAGAGAGCTCTTTTCCTCTTCGTGCCATTGCCGCAAATCGTTCAATAATTTAAAGAAAAATGTGGAATTCTTTAATAATATCCTTAACAGTGTCCTTTTTGTTTAAATTAATTAAACTTTTTAAATTTAAAATTATGCTATCGCGTTATGTTCATAAACAATTGTACGATGTATACTAACTTTTGTGATATTATTTTCACTCGACTCAACTAATAAGCGATGTGAGTCTAACGGTATCAACATTTTACAGCTATATTTCTGTTGATGTTAAAGCGAGTGCCAATGCACACATGCTTTGTGTAAAAACGTGCCATTAGCATATTGGGAAACACTTTAAATTTAATTATCTTCAAAAATAAAGACGGTGTATACTTACTTAAGTGACTAACTGTATGTATTATCTCCTCGGAACTCCTGGATTCTCGCTGCTTCTTTCAGTGCTTCCGATTGTGGTAGTTGATAAGTTGAATTGTTAGGTGGCAAGCGACGTGTTGCAGCAGATGGGGTTTGATTTGCTGCAGCTGATATTGATGCTTCTATTGACACTGCCGATGTGGGTGCTTGCTCTATTTTATGTGCTTCCATTTTAATGGTTTCTTTTGTTGTTTTATAGTTTAAAGATGTTTTGTAGCGAAGACGTCAGAATTCTTCTATACACTTTTACTGCTTGGTTGAGTTTTAACAATATAGCATACAAGTGACAAGACCGGTTGTTTATAAGTTTATAATGTTCTTTATTTCCCTTGCTTCGGAGCAAGGGCAGCCGTAAAGGTTGAGCGAGTAAATACAACTGAACTTTTTAAAACTATTGCAGCGGCGACTACGCCTAAATACCTGTCTGAATAAACTGCACACGCTCTGCCGCGTGACTTGCCAGCGCAGTAGCAGCGATAGGTGTTTGTTGTTGTCACGCGCAACTCGTTGAGCGCGTCGTCAGCAATATCGTTGGCAGTGGAGTACCTGGCTTCTGTAGTTTGAAAAATAATTTCCGCACGCTCAGCTCCAGACGCATCGTCAGCGATTTCGGTGGAATTGAAATGTTGTCCGGAAGCGTGTTGTTGCTCTTGTTCTTTTGTTGTTGGCTACTATGGTGTGTTAACTTACATTTTCACTTCTCAATTTTTAGCATAAGTTTTTTTTTTTATTTAAATTTTGCGTTAAATATATGAATTTTGCGTTTGTAATTAAAGTGTTTTTTTTTTCTTAACAGTTATGCAATTTAATTAATTACTTTTAATTTTTAGTTCTTTATTTTTTTCACTTCACCACCGTGTCCAGCGAAGGTAATGATGAATGTTCATCAATAATGATTCAATAAAATTTTGGTTGAATATCCTTGTGGATATCGATAGTAGGTACTTTTTGTTATTTTTCTTCAGAAAAAATAGCTCTTCGACTGCGCCAGTTAAGTGTGTAGAGCCAAGATTAAATAAAAACACAAAGTTGTTATAATTAACTGCACTCTACTTTATTGGTTCTTCTGAACTGACCTGAAAATGATAATAATAAAAATTGTTAAGCTGTTATACTGTAACATAGGGGATGTTCGAGTCTCAATCACTGCGGCAATATTGCAAAGCATCATATTCGACGCAAAAATGTGGCAACTTTTGCAAATGTCAAGCGTTCGAACAACTCAAATAATGACATTTCGTGCGCGCAAAAGTGACAAAATCGGCATCAACAAAATTCATGATGGAGGAAATGAGGTAAGCGAAATCGCTCTTTATTTTTGTTTATAACTAATTATTATTATTAATTATGTGTACTAATGAATAATATTACATCATTTTTTATTTTAAATATCATTTCCAGCCCGAAGCTAAGTCACAATTTTACCAAGCTCCTCGTGAGATGTCGGCTTGAAATGGAGCACGAATTTTCTGCGGGGAAACGTAAAAAGTCGGTATTATGGGCAAAAGTGGTCAACAAAATGAACTTGGTCAATACGGATGTTCCGCAATCAAAGGACCTGATGCAAAGAAAGTTTTTAAATTTATTTGCGACATACAAACGAATAAAAAAACGCAATGGGCAGACTGGGAGAGAGGCAACAAGCTGGGAGTTCTTTGAAGAGTTCGACGAGGTGTACGGTAGGCGGCATTCCATACAACCGCCAGCCAAACACCTTCAAGGCTCCATAGTGGATAGCGCCGAAATATGTGAATGCAGTGGGGAAGAGAAGACTGACGACTCTTACGAGAGTCAACTCGTAAACGAACGACGAAAGCGTCCAAAGACTGCCGCCAATGAAGCATTGGAATTTTTAAAGAATGAGGCTCTAAAAGAACAAGTACGTCATGAAGAAGTGCTACAATTTGAAAAAGAAAAATTGATTTTTGAAAAAGAAAAAATAAACGTAATGATGAAGCTGCGGGAAACTTTAGAAAAGTTAACCGAAAAGTAAAAAAAAAAAACAATTTAAACAATGTAAACTTGATCTCTAATCATAATTTTTTATTACTGTTGTGACCTGTACTTGAAGTAGTTGAAATGAAATAAAATATCACATGTACATATATTTATTTACTGACATTTTTATTTAAAAAATAAAAAATTTAAGAAACAACATTTTTAAACTATTTCTTTTGATAATACCTTCGTTAGTATCATTTATGTTTTCATGCATTTCAGCACCGTTTTCATTAAATGTTTCGAAATTTTTCAATGGCTAATTGACTTCAGAATCATTAAAATTGTTCCGCATTATTAAATTATGCAGAATTACACAAGCTAATACTACTTTTGATACCTCTTCCATATTTTGAATATCAATATGATTTAAAATTTTGAACTTTCCCCTCAAAATCCCAAAAGCTTGTTCTATGAATACCCGAGTTGAACTTAAATAATAATTAAATTGTTTCTCCTCTCTCAACAGATGTCCATTATCTCTATAAGGCGCGATCAAATATTTTGAAAGAGGATAAGCTGAGTCAGCTAAAATTATAGCATCTTTTGCAAGTTGTATCTCTCCAGACGTAATTCCTTTGTATATCGGACTATTTTTCCATACGTTGGCGTCATGCCAGCTCCCTGGGTAGCCGATAAAAACATCCAAGAAACGAAATGTGCTGTCGCATATGCCCTAAACATTGCAAATGTTTTATGTTTTTAAAATAGTTCTAGCTTAACCATCACCATATGTACATACCTGCATAATAATGGAATAGTTTCCCTTTCGGTCATAGTAGCTAATTGCATCTTTCTTCGGTGTGTTTATTTTAAAATGTGTCCCATCCAAACAGCCGACTACGAAAGAAAATGCATTCGGCCGGCTCGCTTGGAAACGCTCCATTATTGTTTGCTGTTGGGAAATTGATGGCCAACATATTTCATTCTTCAACTTGCAAATTGCATTGATCGTTTTTAGAAAAATTTTGTGGGCAGTCCCTTTTGAAACATCAAATTTATCTGATAGTTCACGATAAGTGACTCTGCTGTTACTAAGCTTCTACAAAGTAATATGCAAGGCCTGATCTATTGAATATTCCCCGCGTGACGTTATCCAAAAAGGCTCCAAGGCGCTCTTTAATTCCTACGAAGTATATACATATATATGTGTTTATTTAGGAGATTATTTAAATCAGAAAACTTACAGCAAATGTTTCACGAGACATCCGAAAATGTGATAAATATATATCCGGAGGATAAAATGGAATAGTTTTAAAGAAGTTTTGCGATTTCACTATCGTCCTCTTGTTAAAATTTCGGTCACAAGCCATTTTTTTTTACGCGCAAAACTTTCTTTCCTTTTTGGTTTGTATTTCAAAAGCAAAGTACTCTCACTCTCCACCATGTTATCAACTATTAAATTTATTAAAAAATTCATTTTTGAAACTTTTTAACTTCACTTCGTCAATTCACCTGCATGCCGCGCAACATATTTGCATAAGTATCAGCTGAGCATCTGCAAAAAAAACATCAGGGTTGCAATATTGCCGCAGTTATTTGCTTGCTCGAACATCCCCATATTGTTGTTTGTGTACATTATTTGCATATAGTTAAGTATCAAACGAGTTCTTTTCGTTATAAGTATAAAAAATGAGTTCTTTATTCAACAACTTCAAACGTACAACTGACTTCTTCCGATTACTCTAGAATGCCCAAAGCGTGCTTAAAGCGAATAACGGGTGGAGTGGGCGACATGATAATTATTGCAATAGGAGATGGGAGACAAGGAGAAATAGAGATTAAGTGTTGGGAAGCGTACGGAATATGATGTGTAGGGTGTGGGGAATATCTGGATACATAACACCTCCACCCTTAGGAAATTTGCGTCTCTGCAAATTATTCATATTACATAAATTTCTTTAATAGATTTATAACTCATACATTTAGTTTTAAACATTTTTTTTTTCATATTACATAAATTTCTTAAATTGATTTATAACTCATACATTTAGTTTTAAACATTTTTTTCTTCAAATTTAAATTTTGTCTTCATTCATTTTGGAATTTATATTTGCGTTTCAATTGTGTTTTATAATATTTCGTTCTTCGTTTATTTGATGTGTCTATCACATAATTACCATGACGCTCATATTTATCCAATTTTTTTGTATTTAGGTGTATTCTTTGCAATTTGTCTGTTAACTACTACGTTATCCAACTGAATTGACTCATGGTGCCTCTTTTTGTTAAGCCGATTGCTCCTTTCAATTTTTTCCTCTTCGTATTTTCTAGATAAGTGCTGAATCGATTCTTTGTCAAAATTTTTAATTATAAAATCAATTGGCCTCATTTTTGTTGTTGAATGTATTGTGTTATTGTACGAGTTAAATATTTTGAAAAATTTGTCGCTTAATTCTACTGTCTTATTGCTTTTATCTGCTTCTATTATTCTCAAATGTTCGTTTAGAGTACCGTGTAAACGTTCGATGTCAGAGTTACCTGTTTTGTGCCATGGGGTGGTTACATGTGTCGCAATGTTTTCCTCTTCCAAAAACAATCTTACTGCACTGTGTAATATACAGCGTTCGTTATCAAAAACTAGTTTCCGCATTTTGCCTAAAAATTGTATACGTTGTTTCAAAGCTGCCAAGATCGCAATCCAATTCCTGTCGTTAAGTTTATGGAACGTTGCGTATTTTGAAAATTTATCTATTGTTGTGAGATACATTACATTTCTGTATGGAAACCAAATATCTATGTGGACTATGTCGTTGAAATACTTTGGAGTTTCTGTTATTTGATAAGGATGTTTAACTGGATTTCTGTCGTGTTTTGCTATTTTACAAATTGAACAATTATTAATGACTTTGGTTATTATTTTAAATAATTTAGGGTAAAAAACTTTATTCTTCAATTCAAGAAATATTTCTTGTATGCCTCTGTGATTGTTACGAAGGTGTTCGTTTTCTATTATGGTTAGTATTTCATTTTTGTCCGTAATTTCCATTAGTTTTGTCTTTGATCTATACAATGTTAGATTTTGAATTTGAAAATTCTGAGTATAAATGTTTTGAAATTTAAGAAAAAGTTCGTCGTTCTCACAAAAAATGCACATTAACCCATTCTCTAACAATACTTTTCGCATTATTTCTTTTAAATTTGACTTTTCTGTTACAACAATGTGTGATTGACACTTTTTGTGTACAATTTTTATAAAAAACTTTTCGTTTTCGCCATATCTAAGATAGAT
This sequence comes from Bactrocera zonata, assembly GCA_037783105.1. NCBI lineage: Eukaryota > Metazoa > Arthropoda > Insecta > Diptera > Tephritidae > Bactrocera > Bactrocera zonata. The sequence continues at coordinate 92,819 of JBAWJQ010004551.1, read as the reverse complement.
TTGATTTTTGAAATAATTAATGGATTTCTCTGTAAAAAAAATGTATTTTAAATTATCTTCCTGCGCACTGTGAACCGTTCCGTCCGTGGACCATGTCTCTAATTGTTCTTCACTATTATCGTTTTGAATAGTTTCATTATTAAATACTATTGCTGTTTTGCAATCCTCATTCTTTACGTATCTACTTAAGCTATCCGCTACCGTGTTGTCCTTACCTTTTATATAGGTTATGTCAAAATCGTACTCGTTAAGAAGAATTTTCCATCTTTGTAACTTCATGTTAGGCTCTTTGAGATTGTTTAACCACGTCAAAGGTTTGTGATCGGTTTGAATTGTAAACTTGCGACCGTATAGATATGTTCGAAAATGTTTTACAGACCACACAACAGCAAGCATTTCTTTTTCTATAGTCGAATAGCGTATCTCATGGTCTGATAAAGTACGTGATGCAAAGGAAATTGGATGGCCGCTTTGGCTAAGCACAGACCCGATGGCAAACTGAGATGCATCGGTTGTTAATGTAAATTTTTTATTAAAATCCGGTGGTTATAAAACTGGTTCACTTGTAACTAACTTCTTCAATGTTTCGAAAGAGTTTAAAAATTCACTATCTTTAGTGTCAACAACGCAATTCTTTTTTAGATATCGAACCATTGGATAGGCAACTTTTGCATAATCACGTATAAATTTCCGATAATACCCTGTGATACCCAAAAATTGTTTAATCTCTTTCGCGTTGGATGGTGGTGGCATCGCTGCGATTGCTATAATTTTTGATGTATCCGGTCTGATGCCGTCAACTGAAACAATATGGCCTAAAAATTTCGTTGTAAATGCTGCAAAGTGACACTTTTCGCCTTGAATTCTCAAATTTGATTCTCTTAGTTTCCTAAAAATTTTCGTTATAGAGTCAATATGTTCTGTAAAGCTAGTAGAAAAAATTAGAATATCGTCCAGGTAAACGACGCAAATTTTATTGATATAATCTCGTAAAACGTAATTTATTAGTCTTTGGAAAGTCGCGGGAGCTGTTTTTAGCCCAAAGGGCATACGATTAAACTCGTAGTGGCCACTCGCTGTCGAAAATGCCGTCTTGGATCTATCGTCTGGATGTACTTCGATCTGGTGGAAGCCTTTAGCAAGGTCGATTGTGCTAAAATAGCTACACTTTCCCAATTTGTCGAATATGTCTTGCATATTCGGAATTGGAAACTTGTCGTCCATCGTCTGTTCGTTTAGCTTCCTGTAGTCTATTACAATTCGCCACTTTTGTTCGCCACCGTTGTCGATTTTTTTGGTACGACCCATAGAGGCGAATTATAAGGACTGTTACTCGGAACAATTATTTTCTGCTCTAACATCTCGTTTATTTGTCTGTCTACTTCGGCACGATGCACAACCGGGTACCTATAAAGTTTGGTATAAATTGGCGAATCTGTCTTAGTTCTAATCCTATGTTGTATAACACTAGTAAACGGTAGATTGCTTCCTTCCTCGTAAAATATGTCTCGGTAATTGTTCAGTAACTTTTTTAATGTCGATTCGTCCCTTGAATTTAAATGTTTTGCAAATGTGCTATTAAGTGCACTGTCGCGTACTTTGTTTTGACAACTAAATACTTGCAAATTTTCATTTTTTAAATATTTTTCTACTTCGTACTCCTCATCTTCACAAAAATAAATCGGTAGTGTCGCATTTTCTGTAACAAGCTCCCGAGTTTTATAATTGACTATGCAGTTTAGGCTAAGCAATATATTGTTTCCCAATATACCGTCGAAATAATCGTGAAATGGTAGTTCAATAAAATCGACAAACTGATTTTCTTTCCGAAATTCTTTAAAAAGTGGTACGCTATACCGTATGTTTGTTGAGACATTTCCGTTTAGGAGTTTAATATTGAAGGTGGGCGACATTGTTCTCCATTTCGGATTGCAAAGCTTTGGGTTTATTATGCTAAATTCGGCGCCAGTATCAATAATAAATTTTAGTTTTTTCACCTTCGTATTTATGACTATATAGGGTAATTTCCTTGAGCGCCAAATTGAAAATTCTGATTGCTTTCATTCATGCCTATATCCATTGGCTCAAGTGCAGATTCTTTATGAGAAGGATTGTGATATTGGTTGTTATGAAGATGTTGGTTACGTCCAGTTAAATGATTGTATTGTGTACTATGGTTTGTTTGTTGGTTGTGATTTTGTGTTCTGTGCGACTGGTGGCTAATGTTGTGCGTTCGTCTCGATTGTGTAGAAAAATTTGGTTGTCGAGTGTTATAACTGTGTTGTTGTCTATGTTGATTTTGAAATCTTTCGTTATTATTGTTGTATCTTCCCGTACTTCTGTAATTTAATGTCTGTTCGAAATTTCCTCTATTTCTATCGTAATTTTGTTGTGGTCTACTACTGAAATTATTGGAATTCGAGACTTTATAATTTAAATAGCCGTTTGATTTTATAATCTCGAAAGCGTTCTTTAGACTTGTTGGGTCTCGACTTACGATTATGCTTTTGACAGGTTCCGGTAACCCGTATTTAAAAGAATTTAGGGCAATTCTGGCATTGCTTTCGCTGTTTACTTCAGGGAATCTGTTTTCACTGAAATAAAGCGCATTGTTCAACCGACATAAAAGTGTTGCTAATTTATTATAGAAGTTCTCAATTGAAGAGTCACATCGACATGCTCTAATCTTGTCGATTAATTCTTCAACTGAATTTTTCTCGCCATGATAATCGATCAAAACCTGTTTAATTGATGGCCAAGTATCTAAGTTTCCATTCATTAGTAGGGGCCTTCTTGCACTACCCGTAATTTTGTCTTTAATGTTGCCCATTAACAATATTTTATATTCGGATGGGAGAGGCTCCAAAATAGACACCATTAAGTCAATTCTTTCGATAAAATTAAGTAGTGTGTCTCTATTACCATCATAATGCGGAATCCCATTCAGATTACTTGAAATAAGCTTAAATCTGCTACTTATGTCCAACTGATCCATGTTTTACGCAATTTAATTTATAAATCGAAAATTTACAATAATTTTGAACTTAACCAACAATACTTCTAATTCGCTTCTGCGTTACAACTTGTATTTATCAGTATTATACTTCTTAAGAAGGAAGAAAAAAAATGAATTCTTAAGCTATCGATACGGTTCGTAATATTAACTTCTATTATACATACATACATTTCATTCTGTAGAATAGATTAATAATTAAAATGAAGGAAATTATGTTCTTGTTGTTGATGCTGCAATTGGTTCTGCTAAGCTTCCAATTCGACGTTTACAAGTGTCTGCTGCCTGTAGCCACTGGAGCTGTTGCTGTTTTTATTGCTGTCACTGTTGCTGCTGTTGTTGCTCGTGTATGTTTTTTTTTTATTTACTTGTACCCACAATTGTACGTTTTTCTACTTTTTTTTCACTGGTGTAACTGTTGAGTTTTTTTTCTTACTTTTAATTTCAGTTATTATTGGTCTTGCATGTAATTTTTTTCTTGTTCTTTTCGCTTTAGACTGTACTCACAATTAACGTTTTTTGTTCTTTTCTTTTCTTCACTGGTCTAACTGTTAAGTTTTTTTTTTTTTTTTTTTTTTTTACTTTAAATTTCCGTTATTATTGGTTTTGCATGTAATTTTTCTTGTTCTTTTCGCTTAAGACTTTACGCAACTTTACCCACAATTGTACGTTTTTCTACTTTTTATTTTCTTCACTGGTCTAACTGTTTTGTCCAATAAATAGATTCAATGTTACACTTATATTAAATTCGAACATAATGCACGTTTGACTTATGTGCGCCGAAATTTACTCTCGCGCCTATTAACAATAGTTTTATTTTTCTTTTAAATCCCGAAATTATCTTTAAGGTTTTTCTTTGCACACGCTCTTAAATTTCTTTTCCAGAAAAAACTACGCGTGGTTCGCTTCCGACTGCGCCAGTTAAGTATCAAACGAGTTCTTTTCGTTATAAGTATAAAAAATGAGTTCCTTATTCAACAACTTCAAACGTAAAACTGACTTCTTCCGATTACTCTAGAATGCCCAAAGCGTGCTTAAAGCGAATAACGGGTGGAGTGGGCGACATGATAATTATTGCAATAGGAGATGGGAGACAAGGAGAAATAGAGATTAAGTGTTGGGAAGCGTACGGAATATGATGTGTAGGGTGTGGGGAATATCTGGATACATAACAATATGCAGAATTTACTGGTCAATGCTCGAAAAGTAATATGAACAATAGTAACAATAATAAAGTGAACGACCCTTATGCAAGCAAATTGCGTAAGTGTCGTTCTGTACATAAATTGTGTAAGTGTCGCTACAAAGTAATAAGCAACAATAATAAAAACTGCTGTTTATGCTTAACCGGCATATTTGATTTCTGATTGTTTATATTTTCGTGCATTGGTTTTTTTCAATTGTGAAGGCTAAGCCTTAGCTGTGGTTTTGGTGTTTTTGGAGTTGGAGCTGCCGTCGTTGTTACTGACGTAACGCGTGAATTAAGAATAGTTTTTAATTACTCTTTAAAAATATATTTTCCTTCGATTCCTCGAAGGTTCCTTTTATTTAATGTTTAATGTTAGTACACAAAATGTTATAACTAATTAAGTCTGAATTTCTATTCAAACTGAGGACAAGAGTTGTATGCGACTCACTCTTTTATAGCAGTGCAGTCAACTCGTGTCGTCTTCCTATTGGCTAATTCCGGTGGCGTGGCATCTTGGATAATGCAATGCTTTTTGTTGTTGGTCACGTGGTGGCTGTACCTTCTTGTAAGATAATGCCCCATGTGTCTGTATGTTGATCACGTTGTATATGCGTGATGTGGCAGTGGCTTGTTGTTGTTGGCCACGTGGTGGCTGTACTCTTGTAAGATGATGCCTCTCCATGTGTTTGTGTTTTGATCACGTTGCACATGCGTCATGTGGTATTGGCTTGCTATTGTTGTATATATGTGTATTGGTAGGTAATATGAGTCATACGTGTATGGCTGGGTGTTAACTCGCTACAACCAGCTTCAGCTACTATTGTTCAAATTTCATCCCTCGCTGCCGTCAATTTTCGAACGTTCTCTTGTTCTCCCGCGCAGCCGTCACAATTCCCACAGCATTTGAATCTCCAACGCAGCCGTCAACATGAACACAGATTTGAATCTCCCACGCAGCCGTCAACTCTTGTGAATACTCTTCACCGTTCTCTCACGTAGCCAATTTCGCATGCGCTCGCACTCAGCGCTACCGCAGTCGACGCCTCTCTGCTGTCGACAATACCACACTTGCTGTGTGACGTCACTCACACACAACGCAACTTTTGCCCGCTGTCTCGCTCCGTTCTGTACCTAACTGAACGGCCGTTACTCTCTGCTACAAAACTGTTGACGCCGCCTTGTTACCTGCGCACTTATCGTGATAACTGGATTTTTAAACTGTTGGCGTCGGTCGCCTGATTGTCTATAGGCCTAAATTATAGTTAGGCCTTATCCCGTTGCAAAAATCCGTTTTCTCGTAACGGTTTTTACTTTCACTTGTCCTTCTACTTATGTTTAAAGAAACATATTTACACAATTTTTGCCACCGTTTGAATTGTTTTTTCGTTTTAAAGAACGTTTATACCGATTTTAGCGCATTGGCTTTGATTTAATGATCAATCGGTTTTAATTCAACGTAGTGGTCTTTTATACCACTTCTGACACCATTTGTGGTATGCCTTTTACTTGACACACACCGTCTTTCACTAACACTCTGTCTTTCCTTTTTAAATAAAACACACTTTGTTCGTATATAATTTAAGTCTATTTATTTCAAATTCATTTCACTTATATGCACATTATCCACTTAGTTTAACATTGTTTATATAGGCGACTGTCCTCTACGATAGTTTGCGGTCAACTGTGTTGTACCATAGGTTGTGATCAACTGTGCTTCCTTTTAGTTTCATTTCTGTCTTTCGTTTTACCAGTGTTGTAATGTCACTGTCGCGTCATTGTCACAGGGTCGTATTTTAATGTCCTTAAGTACGTTTGGTTTGGGTCCGTGGCACATTTACCACATTTATTGCATATTCATGTATACATTCTAAATATGATAATCAAAATAAACTTACTTTTTTCCCCTTTATAACTTGTAAAACGGCCAATTTATTGGCTTTGTTTTGTGCACGCGACATAGCACTCTAAATAATAAAGAGAAACTGAGCAATATTATCGAAACGTACATTGCTTTGCTCCACTTCTCATTGAGAGCGCTTAGCACATTATTGGAAAAGTTTTCTCTATTTGCAAAGCAAAAGAAATTGTTGGTGCAACGCTTATCAAATCAACTTATCCAAAGTGCTCGTCAGTTTCGACATGTTGAAAAGCTTATTGATAAGTTTAAAGTGCAACACTCATCAACTTTACTTTTCAAAAAAAACTCCTTTCAAAAATTTGCAAAGTGAAAAGTACTAAGTGAATGGTGCAATGGGGCCCTGGTCTATCATCTTTGCCTATATATTTGTCATTACTATTATTATATAATGATGATGAATATGGAGAGTACGGACAATACAACAATAATTGTCCGTACTCTCCATATGCGAGTTTGGTTTTTTTAAATTCTGGCCTAATATACGTATCTTCATATCTTCTTTTTGTCATGATATCTACATATGTATAATGTTATGAAGGTCATGTTCTTCGTAAATTTTGTCTAGTAATGTCCCCTGTGTCATTTCCTTAATGGTATTAACTAAAAGGAGGTCTACGCTACTCATGTCTATCCCTACATCGTCCTTGTAATATATTTTAATTTCGTCCGCTTTGTATTTAATATTTTGTTTTACTATTGATAACTCTCTTACCGTATCCGCCTGCATGTTGCATATTCTCCTATATATTTCGTGTGGTTCCAAATCGGGCTTGTATCTTAGTTTAGCGCCCTCTTGATGTCCATCCAGTTGTCAGGGTGTGGTAGATTTATTATTACATCTATTGTCTCTCCTTGTATAGTTCTATAATATACTCCTCTGGGGGCTTCCTGCTTTAGATCTTTGTCTCTTATGTTTGAGGTGAATTCGACAATGCTCATGAATGAATTTATGGTGACTTCTACTTTTCCAGTAAACGTTGGTAAGTGTTGTATGTTTTTTAGAATTCGTCGTAGGTCGTTGTCGTTAGCTGATTGTCGATGTTGGAGCTCGACATATGCCTGTCGAAGTTGCTCCAACTGCTTCCCTTCTGTTTAGTTGCTCGATGAGCTCTTCATTTGGTATTGTGCCATTTTTCTTCTGTTTTCGAATATTTGTTGCCTCGACGTTTTGATTTCGTCGGTTTTCCTCGTTACCTTCGCTAATTTTGGTGAATCCACGCTTTCGTTTTTTTTCGTTTTCACTGCGAAAGTTTTTTTCTTGTTTTTTTTTTTTTGAATATTTTCGATGGTTTAACGCCTTTAACTTAAGGCCGTTTTCACTGCGAAAAAAGTGTATTTTTGTTATATCCTGGAGGGTCTGGTCAACTTCCTGAGTTGGCTACAGATTTGCAGGATTTGTTTAGGTGTTATAGGTTTATCACTATCCTTGGATTACCGACTGCGCCACTTATACTTTGCGTCGCGGTGAACGTGTTTAAAAAAAAAAAAATCAAATTGAGTTGCAACGAGGTGACGTTGATGACATCCAAGAACAGACTGCTTAATTTATTAAATTGACTTAAAATTAAACTTATTCTAATTACAACTTGCTTACTAATTATTTTTTATTAAATGTAAAATGTAAATTATGTATTCCCGCGTTGGGAATACCAAAAAAATTATTTTTTAATCGGACAGCGTGCCCGCTTTATTGACCAAAAACGACTCAAACTTAAATTTAACAATTTGGTTAATTTATACTTATTCTAAGCCACGGAATTATTAAATGGCGTGATCTATTTCCTAGAATTAGTATAAGCAATTAGTATAAGCAATTCGATTGCATGTTCGATTGGCATGTGCCGGATGTGCTGAGGTTGCATCGGCAAAATTTACCAGTTGTCGCTTGCACTGTAATTTCGGGGTTGTTGACATAGTTGCACTTTATATGCTTGGTTCGTGCTAACTTGTATATTACATTTATTAGAGTTAATTTAATACATGTTTCAGAGATATATACAAAACTTCACTGTGGCCTACTTCGCCAACTGTCTTGTTGAGATGTTAAGTAACCCTGCAAGACGGGTAGCTGTTACGTGTAAGCGACTGGTTATTGTTGGCTTTTGCATACGTTAAAATCTGTGTTACTTTTGTTCAGAGAGTGGGGAGAAAGTAACACACCGCCTTTTGATGTTCAAGGGTTTTCTCGCTCTAACCAATGGCAAATATCGCATGTTGCCTTGTTCTAACAGAATACATACATATATTTATTATCAAATCTCTTTACAGTTTCTTACGGATAACAAATATATTTGTTAGCACTTAGCTTATGTTTTTAATGAATAAAAACCTTGATTCACCTTACTGTGCGGTTTGCCGTCAGGTTCTTTATTAAATTATTATTTCATTCTTAAACTATGCTTAGCGTAATTTACTTAGGGCCGTTGTGCTGATTCGACATTTCATTATTACATTATTACTGTCAACGACCCGGCATAACTTAAGTAATCAATTTAACATTTAGGTAATACGATACCACGAACGTTTATTCATGTATACGCCGGAATTACTTCAGCAATTCCGTTGACATTCTGTTTGCAAGACATTATTGGTTTCCTTATTTTTATTAAAATTGTAACGCGGACTGATTTGCGCAGTGAGTCCCTGAACACTCCGTTTATCTCCGCGCTCCAAATAGCATTGCATTGGCTGACGCAATTCAACCATCATTACACCTACTCGTTACTTTTCGTAATTCAGCAACATCCAAGCATTCAGGGCCACACTCGGCAGAGCCTTTAGCTCTCACCTCGCTCTCAGCTTTATTCGTTTAGTTACAGTTCACTGGGTTGGAGAAACAAAAATGCAAAGGCTACTACGATCATAAATACATACGAAGTTTATTAGAAATGAACAAGTACAACACTGTTACTGCGCCGACATATAAGTATATATAAATGTGTGTTTATATATACACGATCATGGTACCGTATTTGGTTATGCTATTTTGCAACTTTTGTATATATGTATTTATAGTTGCAAAATACACATATTTACAATTATTATTATTCTTCTTTTTTTTAAATATGCTTCTTCTTACAATAGGCAATATTTTGGGAGTGGTGGAGTCATCTGATGACGTAACTCACGTTCTCTGGCAGAAATATATGTAAAACGACTGAATTCATGCGAGAATGAATAAATAGAAATGCTATACCACTCTGGATATTTCTGTTTTGTAATTGCAGTAATCTGGGCTAAAATCATCGATTTTATGTCCACTCTGCATAAATTTTCTATAAAGAGTTCTTTATAGCAGCTCATTTGAAGGCGGCTTATTTCGAAGACTCTATCATCGGGATTAACCAGTCTTAGGTCATCTGCGCTTTTATAATTTTTAGACCTTATAAGGGCTTCCGATGAGACTTCCAAAGAGTTATCACTCTTTCTCATTAAATAATTTTCGCACTTCAGTCTATAGAAAACCTTCTGGCATATCCTGTGTAGTAACGACGTACCTGTATCTCGCTTGCTTTTTTAGTCTTAACAAAGTGCTCATCTGGAATATATATTTGTTCCATGGCAAGTTGCTCAGAAGGTTTTAAGTTTTCTTTCAGGTGGTCTTCATGGCCACTATTCCAGTCAGGGTTTATATCGTCGTCTTCTTCACAATTGCTGTCAGTTTGTGAAAAGTTGCGACACAACATGTGCATAGACACTAGCCTTGCAACAATGTATTGCATTTCATGTGCGGATGGATGGTTATTACATCCTAAATAAGCTTTTATTTTATAAAAAAAAAAAAGTTTTCCAAGGCATCTTGGTTCATCCTCCCTAAGAGTATAAATGATACATTCGAATATTCATTGAATATATCGCCGCTCAATGCATTTATGGTTAATACAAATGAGTCTAGGCATAATATTTGATTGTTATAATTGTTTTTATATTTTTAATGTAGTCGATGTGATCTTTCAACCGGTTAATTTTTTTAATACAATCTCTATGTATTGGCCGTCTTCGCGGATTTCGATTGCAAATCGTCTTACAATCCAATTCGTCGAACAGATCATTCATCCTTTTCACCAGCAGTTGGGTTGCTTTGGCGCATTTTTTTAAATGCTCATCGGAGCCCAACAAATTTTCTTTTATTGCCATCTCAATTGCCGCGGCGACCGAATTGCTAAATACTTGTGTAGCTCTTGACACTGACATTTTTTTCCAAGTTTGCGGGGTACACAAGCGAATAGGTTAATTTTGGGCACATTTTAAAATTAACATTTGCCTGGTCTATGGCATATATTTTTCGCACAAGTTTAAAACAATTTTTTTTTAATTGTTCAAGACTTTCTCGTCGATACCGGGGCAGACATACCGGATCGAACGCCAACGCAAAAGTGTTTTTTTGTGGGGCAATGCAAACCCCAAATCGTGGCGCATAAAATTATAGGTCTACTCGTAAGTCGACATATAATTGATATTTAAAGCCATTGCTTTCTCCTTTTCATCGTAGGAGTTTTTTTTTTTCTTTAAAATCATCTTTGCGAATGTTATCGCATGTTCATTTGCATCGCCTGTTATTATGACGTTTTTTTCCAGAGTTTGACATTTTTTTTGTCAACAGGAAAACTTTCTTTTTTAGCTCTTTAATCTTTTTTATTTGCCTCGAAGAATTGCTTTGAAAACCCCTAGCTACTCGAGCGTAATGCTCGTGGTCGCAAACAGTGATATTCTCACTATCTTCGCACTTCATTTGTATTTCATGAAGGCGGGAATATTTGTCGAATTCTTCAAATGATATGTCATTGGGTTTTCCAATCCCTTCAAATGACATATCATTAGGTGGTGTATACTCGGTTTTTAAAACATTATACATATGTATGTTTGTACAACCGGCGGCAAAACCCACTGCGGCGATTGCTGACTAGTTTCGTCTGCTTCACATTTTAAATTTAGCACAGGAAGAGCTTCATTTAAAATGCGCCTTGACGATATATCTTTATTGTGAAAATGTCTTTCACATACATATATATAATTTTTTTTCAGTGGTAATTGAAGATTGCAGGCCTTTACCCAATTATTTCTAGCAAGTTCCGTTTTAGGAAACGTAACAAGTTTTGCTCCACCGGCACAGTTGCTAACGCAGCAACTTTTGTTCGGACGCACCGGTTGAAATAATTGGGTTGGGGCCTCATCTAAAAAAATTTTAAATAAATATAAATATAAAATATATATAATAAATACTAAATTTCAATATAAGTATAATATGTGAGATGGTACTGGAGAATAACACGCACTTTGATTTATCTTAAAACGAAAATGGTTTATTGTTATTATGTACACAAATTGATAAAATGTTTAAGTACATTGTAAATTCTGGTCTACTAACCTTAAAACGAAAAATCGACAATTAAAGGTTTCTTCCTTCCAATACTTTAGTAGACCAACGCTGTACTACTTTAATTTTATTGCTCTTACAAAAAATATTTATAATTTAAATATTTACTAATTTTACAATTCAAAACAAATAACTTCTTGAGCACGCTTTTATCATAAGGGTAGTGTTCACTCACTCTATTGTAAGGCTGCGTTCACAACATACAAAGCTTACATAAATATATGTATATGTACGAATATTAAAGATTATATCCACCCACAGGCAATTAAATTAAACACACACACGCACCAGAGAATGACTTTACTTGTATGTGCACTAGGGGTATAACTTTTTTGCAACATAATATTTACATGGCCGTACATGATGAGCAATGGTGAAAAAATATTAACTGCGTTTTTACTTTTTTGTTTTCTTACAAAAAGTTTCCGCACCAACGCAATTGAATTTTTTTTTATTTTGATAAAAAAAAAAATTGAAAAAAACGCGTTTAAAGTTTTCAAATCCCATAAGCCTCAATGTAAAAATTTGCACTATTTTGTGGATATCTCAGAAACCATGCATGATATTGATATAAAATGTTGATACGATATAAAACACTATAAAATCTACGTTTCGGCATCATTAACTCAAAAAAAGTATTTTTTGATTATTTTGCAACAAATATTATTTATTTTTATTTATATATAAGAAAAATATAGTTTTTGTTAATTCATTTTCTTTTTTTTTTTTAATTACACATATATTTTATTTAGAGTTAGAAGCAATAAACTTAAGATTTAAACTGCGCTTAGATTTACATTTCGGATAAATGTCTTGTATCAATTTGATGGCTCGTTCTGCGCATATATTCGAGCGCTGTTGGTTTGCAATAAATGAGTCTTTCTTCACCCAGTGTTTTAAAAAACATTTGTGCGCTGCTTTAAAAGGCTTTACCGATGTTTCTAATTTTGTGAAGTCATTTACATGAAAACGGTGGTCGGAAAACCATACGTCATACCCAGCGCCGCATATCAATTGACAAATAGGCAACAGTTTTGTTCGGTGTTTGGCAATGAGTATGAATGTCAAAATGCAGAGTATAGCCCTTGAGTTCCAACGGGCGTTGCTTAGCGATGGTAGAGTCTTAAATTTTATATAAGGAAAGATTTTATTGTTTTCATAATATTTGAACGCTTGTCCCAGCTCATACGGATACTGCATGTCATCGCGCCATTTGATGCATCTTACTTTCAATTTTTCTTTGCCTTGAGCGAAACTTTGTTTTAGAGCATCGAAATTATTGATCATTTCTGAAAATATATCGTACGAAATATTTGGTGATATTGATTTTCCATCCAGTGACTCATCCATTACATGTCTTAAAATCAGATCTAGAATATAATGTTGACAGCCCACATATTGCGGTGAATGTAAACCTTTTGTTGAAAAGTATTTTTGGAGTGAGATAACAACTCCATTTTTATGTCCTGTATTGACGGTTGTTGTATCACACACAATCATTTTGATGGAGCCCCACAATTGAAAATTATCGATAACTTCCTTGATGCCTTCAAATATGGTTGAACTTCTTCCATTATCAAGATCCAAGACCGCCAATCTTACTTCTCTGAACTCATTTTTTAGCACCACGGCCTGTATTTTTCTTTTACCGAATTTCTTCCCATCAAAATGAAGACACCAAATATTATTCTTGAGTGAAGTCTTGTAATCTTCTTCCAAACGTTCTGCTGCTTTTTTTTGCTGCTTTTAAAATTCCTGGTTGAGTTGGTGTTGTTATATTAACTCCTGATTTCGCCAATTCTTTGCATATTTTAGCAGCATTTTTGGTGGTCACATTGGCAGTTGTTACTATTTTCACTGCTGCCTTTGTTGAACAATACGCTTGTTTAAGCCTTGAAGGTATGTACTTCAAATTCTTCATAATTCGGGACGCAGCAATCATCCTTCGCGTCGCTTGATGATATTGAAGATATTGATGAGTTTAATATACTATTATTTTTGACGGAAGTATTTTCTTTCATTTTAAAAGCTATGGATGGGTGAAGCTTTACATCCTTAGTAGTTGTGTACCCAACTTCTCCGTTCGTTCTTATTTGGAGTTCATACAGCTCTTTATCTTCAGTACCAAGCCACATACCGTTTTTATCCGTTACATCAAACTGCACTTACCCAGATGTAATGTCGGTACAGCATTCCTTTTAAGTTTTTTTGGGCCAATTGACTCTTTCAAAATGTTTCTACAAGTGAATGAGTTGGTGGCTGGAAAGTAGTCAATGGGAGAAATTTTTAGGTTCTCCTTCCATTTTTCAGCCAGCTCCCATTCATTTGGGAAACTAAATAGCCGTAGTACCCCACCGTTTGTACTTTCACACCCGCGCACGCGACAATTTCGAATTTTCGGCATTTTATTATGCTTTTTAAAAATAACCCGATTGAAAAAATTGCGTCCGCACTTCACAAAATCACAAACTTTATGAAAATTGGCGCAATTATTGGCACTTCAATTTTATATAACGTTTGAAACATATTTACATATGAATACATAATATATTTTATTTTGGCGCAATTATCGACACTTGTCAATCGGGCCAATATATATGTAAGTAGGAGAATTTACATATTGTTACGATTTTACTGCTTGCTAGTTTACTTTGCTAGGTTCTTACCGCTGGATTGACAAATAAAACCAAACACTGTTTAATTCAATTCAACAACTCTTTATTTCGCAATTTGTCTTCACTATAACAGTATACTCTTAGCACTGGATGGATACGTTGGCGCTGCCACGGCTTATATAGCCACGCACTTCTCGTTGATGCCGAAGTGTCCTTCAACAATATTGCGTCTGGCAATTATAAGAACATAATGCTATACGGTGCCAGATGCAGCTATTGCTTAGACAAGCCACCACGCGCCAAATGCAGCTATTGTTTAAGCAGACAAACGCGGCGCCCAATGTTTATAATAAGGGATGCATACAGCAATACAAATACCAAACTTAATACTACTTTTGTAACAATATGATGTATAAATTATTCATTCTTCCACTTAGATGTGGAAAAAAAAACAAAATTTTTTGAAGTTTGTTTCTGCTGTATTGAACTCCACTTTTCGACTACTTAATACTAACAATTATTTCTTAATTTATACCTATCAATAATTTATGGTCACATTGCACTTCAATGTGACCGTATAAAACTCGGCTGCGCTGTCGTTGTAACTCTGCTGTGGTGTTGTTGTTGATTTCCGCAATTTGTTATTTTGCGTTTCCTGTTGTTGAATTAATGGAGACATGTCGTCAGCAATATTTGTTTATTTGTATTTTTATTCGCTTGTGTTTCCGTGCTTGTATTATTGCTGTGTTAGCTATGTAGATTTTGGTGTTAACCAATTTGGTGTTAACTCCTCCGCCCTTAAATTCGAGCGTCCTCGTTCGAAGGATCTTCACAAAATTTAGGTAGATCGTCAACGCATACTTTCGTGGTATTACAGCCGGTTATTATTTTATTTAGTCTTCTACTTACTCTATGTTTTTTTAATTTTGCTTTTAATAATACAAATATGCCTACAGTTATTATTATTGATATAATTGTTACATTTGCAGAAAAATAAATATAATTTTTTGTCTTTAGCAAAGAAATTTCTTTTTCTTCATTTAATTGTAGTTTTTTTATGGACTTGAGAGATAACATTTCTTCTACTTTACTATTATTTGCCATTGGTTGCAATATTGCTGGTAAAGGATTGCTACCAGTTATTACCTTAGAAAAATAGCTTTTACCATCTATTTCGATATTAGTATTGTAGTGTTTTATTAAATACGTGCCATTTAACTTCATTGTTTCGTTTTCAAATTTTACGAAACCTGTATATTGGTTTAGAAACAATACATCATTTGTTATTTCTTCAATCTCTTTTACATGATGATTATTAATTTTCGTACAATTGTCGACTTTACTTTTTAGCAGATGTGCTATGCATGTGCTATTCGTAATATCTTCTACTATATTTCTTGAGCATATCGATAATTTATTATATGACTTACATTCTTTACTTTTTCCGTAAACTTTATTCTGGCAAATTAAAATTGATTTAAATTCGATTTTATTTATTAATTCTTTTTCTTTTATTGGTCTTATTTCTAAAGTTTTACAATCGTTTTGCTCTGTGGTAGGCAAATTTATTATATAAATTAAGCTTTCTTTATTTGAAGCGATTTTTATTTCAGCAAATTCTAATGCTTCATCTACATTAACGAATGGTATGTTTTCATCTATTAAAAATTGTTTAGTTATTTCCATTTCTTTATCAGACAATATGTATGAATTTATTATGTTAGATTTGGCCCAGTGTATGGCGTATGCTATATTAATTAGCTCTTCCTTTATAATTTCTAATTTAAATTTTATTTGTAATATTAAGTCATTCGCAACTTCTTTTTCTTCTCTCACCACTTTAGATATTTTATTAGTATTGTCTATGATTTCGTTTATTTTCGCATTTGTCAGTTTGTTAATTATTAGCTGTCTATTATTACTTCCTAGCACATTATTGATTTTTTCCATTAAGATATTGTAATCGGCATAGTCTGGATTTCCGGCAATCCATTTCCATGCGGAGCCTATAAAGTCTAGTGATCTCCTAACTTTACTGTTTATTCTAATTCTATCAAGATAATTTTTCGATTGGTTTATGAGGGATGTCAGGATGGGTTTCAATGGATGATTTGCTAATTTATCATTAATTGTCATTTCTACACGGTCTATTGTGTTGTCGTAGTCTTGTAATTCAATTGTATGGATTATTTTGAATGTGCCTGTTTGTAGTTTTGCGGGACCTGCGTCGATTGTGACTAGTTGGGATGATGAATAGTCTAGTATTTGTACGTTTCCGTATGCCATGCAGGCAAAAAGTATTAATAATATTTTGAGTCGCATATTAATTAAGGCTTCTGCTTTCCGGGCTGGCTGTCCTATGACGTCCTGTTTGGATTCGTTTATTATCCTACTGAGGGGCCTTTATTTCCCGTGATGCTGCCTTGTTGTGTTCCTCGGGTGGAGTGTTGTATTCTGGGTAGCACTTTCTGCTTTACCCGTGGTACTATAGCACTGTAGTATGTGGCACTGTAGAACTGTAGTATGTAGCACTGTTGAACTGTAGCACCGTTGAACTGTAGTATGTAGCACCGTTGTACGTAGCACTGTTGAACTG
Source organism: Bactrocera zonata (assembly GCA_037783105.1). Lineage (NCBI taxonomy): Eukaryota > Metazoa > Arthropoda > Insecta > Diptera > Tephritidae > Bactrocera > Bactrocera zonata. The sequence continues at coordinate 76,111 of JBAWJQ010004551.1, read as the reverse complement.
TAGTATGTAGCACTGTTTGAACTTTATGTGATTTTGTTCAATTCAGGTAGCACTTCCTGCTTTACCTGTTGCACTATATGCGTTATTGTTCAATTTAGGTAGCACTTTCTGCTTTACCTGTTGCACTATATGCGTTATTGTTCAATTTAGGTAGCACTTTCTGCTTTACCTGTTGCACCAAGTTACTATATCCACGCGAAGGAAACACTTTCTTTTAGCTCGGGCGCCAATTATGCATTCTTCCACTTAGATGTGGAAAAAAAAACAAAATTTTTTGAAGTTTGTTTCTGCTTTATTGAACTCCACTTTTCGACTACTTAATACTAACAATTATTTCTTAATTTATACCTATCAATAATTTATGGTCACATTGCACTTCAATGTGACCGTATAAAACTCGGCTGCGCTGTCGTTGTAACTCTGCTGTGGTGTTGTTGTTGATTTCCGCAATTTGTTATTTTGCGTTTCCTGTTGTTGAATTATGCAGACATGTCGTCAGCAATATTTGTTTATTTGTATTTTTATTCGCTTGTGTTTCCGTGCTTGTATTATTGCTGTGTTAGCTATGTAGATTTTGGTGTTAACCAATTTGGTGTTAACTTATACAAAGAACATGTAAAAAGAAGAATGAGGTGCGTGAGATGATGGGCAGAGTGCTTTCTTTTATCTTTTTTATTCCTTGTTATAGTGTGACTAGAGTGTGGGCAATACAAATAATTCCTACATATTTGGTTATTATTTTGACTTTTGCTTATGAAAGTAAAAGTAATAACGTTTCATGACATGAAATTTGAGCCACAATGTTTAAATACAATTTGTTTACATTGCAAGTATCGATGTTTAATTTTTATGAAGCAACGACACTTGCATTTTCGTTATACATGTTTACGTGAGTGTCAATTTAAATCAAACCAACAAATAACTAAATGTTTTACACAGTAATGTTGTTGGGTTGATTTAAATATTTTCCTATGATTTCGTCTACGTTGGAGTTTTCATTACATATTGTTGTTTGTGGAACTATATATGTAACTCGCGTTGCTGTGGCTGAGTGATTCAAGTAGGATTTAAAAGACAAAATTTAACACAAACTGTCATAACATTTTTATAACGTATTTAATAAATACTTTAAATATTTTTATTTGATATTGTCACCAGACAGATTAGAATGACCGCTGGGCGTCTTCTTTATTTGAACGTCAAAATACAACTGAACTTACATAAAAGGAAAACATAAGCAATCATAGTTTACAGCACATTGTATGTTAAATGAGAGAATAAATAAAGAGATACATAAATGAGAGAATTATAATACTAAGACTAAAATCTAAGAGTGACAACTCGGCCTCTCCTGCTGCTTCAACTCGTCCCGAGTTGGATGATCGTTGGTGATGTATCCGGATTCATCATACTCGTCATCAACCTCCGGAAATAGAACGCACCACGGTTTCATGTTGTCGGTGGTTGCTATTGTTGTATATCGACGTTGAGAGCATTGATGCCCATCAACATCTTCGACGACGTATCGATTGAATCGTAGAACCTTCTTCACGATGTATGGCCCTTTGTAATGTGGTTGGAGCTTTCGAGATTCACCAGTGCTAGGAACAGGTGCTGCTAACAGTACTAAATCACCTTCTGCATACGGCTCTGGTTTGGAGTGTTTCGCATCGAATCTAGCTTTCCATTTAGCTCGGGCGGTTTCTATGTTGCGAGTAGCTTCATCGCGCCGTTTGTTCATCAGTAGCTGTACATCATCATCATGTACAGCAGCTAATACTTTGTTTCCGCTTATGTCACGAAGTGGAAAATCGTATACTAAATCAATAGGAGCATACTTAGTCGTTGAATTTACTTTCGTATTCATTACCCATTGCAATGAACGTAATTGGATGTCCCAATCTCTTGGATTACCGATTGACGGTTTTAAATATGCCAACACTGCTTGGTTGACTCGCTCGGCCAGCCCGTTAGAACGCGGTGTGCGCACTGCCACCTTAACGTGCTGTATGTTGTTGGTATTACAGTATGATGTAAACGTCGTGGATGTGAAAGCTGTCCCACGATCTGTGACTACCCTCTGCGGCAGACCAAAGTACAACGTAAGTTGATTCAATGCTTCTGTTACTGGCTTTGTCTTTGTTGACCTCGTAGGAGTAATAACTGCATATCTGGTTAGAGCGTCTATAATTACCAGAACGTATTCGTACCCGCGTCGGCTCTTCACAAATGGACCCAAGTGATCCATATGCAAAACCTGGAATGGCAACTTTGGGACGTCCATCCCGAACAACTCGGACTGTTTTCGCCCTGGGTGGCGATGGTAGCAACATTCGATACATGATTTAATGTATCCCTTGACAAAATTTCTCATACGAGGAAACCAAAAATGTTTCATCGTCCTCTTCACGGTGCCTTCAACACCTGGATGCCCGCAATCGTCATGGTATAGTTTTACTATTCGCCATCTCATTCCCTTTGGAACAACCAGTGGATAACTATCCTTCATGTTTCGTTTGAATAGTCGGTGATTTTTCAACAAGTATTCTGACTTGATCTGAGCTTGCTGATCAGAGTTTGCTAAACCCCTCAATACGTCAATGATTATCCTCAGCTTGCTGTCTTGCTGCTGCATCACTGACACCCAGTCATCAACTGACAATGCTTGGATGTGACTGCCTTCCTTGTTGACTGTATTCGATAGCTTTTCTGGACCTCGACTCATTGCATCGACATGACACATTGATGTTCCAGCCCGATGTACAATATCGTAGTCATATTCAAGAAGCCTGAGCAGCCATCTTGCAACTCGTGGACGCATCGGCGTCGTAAGTTTCGCACATGATATGGCTTGGCAATCGGTGACGACGGTGAAGTGTTTACCCAACAGGAACGTTCGGAATCGTTGACATGCCTCAACAACAGCTAACACTTCTAGTTCGTATGCATGATAATTCTTTTCAGCTTCTGTACAAGCCCTGCTAAAATAAGCCACCGGCTTCAAGTTACCAGTGTCGTCATACTGTAACAGTATCGCTGCGAGTCCTACGCTCGAAGCATCAGTGTGTAACTCATGTACCTTAGTGACATCATAAATTGTAAGAACCGGTGAGTTCGTGATATGATCGATCAACTTTCGAAAAGCATCTTCGCATGTTATACTCCACACAAAATCAATATTCTTCCTGGTCAATTCAGTGAGCGGCTTAGCAATCAAGGCATACCCACTGACGAACTTACGGAAGAAACCTGTAAGTCCAAGGAAACGACGGACTTCTAGTTGATTACGAGGTACTGGAAAATTCTTGATGGCTCTTGTTTTCATCGCGCCTGGCCGCACGCCACCTTCGTTTACTTCGTGTCCCAAAAATGATACCGCACGTCTCATAAACGTGCACTTCGACAGTCGAAGCGTTAACCCTTCTTGCTCAATTATTTCGAGAAATTCTTTTACGTGCAATAAATTTTCGTCTTCGGTGTGACTTGCAATTATAACTTCATCGACGTAGCTGATCACCTTGTTGCTGAGTGGTGCTACCAAGTTCGACATCATCCGTTGAAACGCACACGGAGCATTGCGTAACCCAAACGGCATTCTGGTAAACTCATAATGACCGTTGTGAGTCACAAACGCAGTGAAATATCGTGACTGTTCTTCCAACTCTATCTGATAGTAACCAGACATAAGGTCGAGTGTGGTGAAAAACTTCTTTCCAGCTAACGTAGCCAGCACACCATCTACGGTCGGCATTAACCATGGCTGCTTCTCAGTAACCGCATTGAGCTCACGGAAATCAACGCAAAGCCCATCCTCACCGTTTGACTTTCGCACCAAGACAATAGGAGATGCATACAATGACTTCGATTTCTGAATTATACCTAACTCTAATAATTCATTCACTATCTTTTCTACCACGTGCTGTTTTGGAATAGGTATGCTGTATGGCTTCTTTGCAATTGGCTTTGTAGTCGTTAGTCTAATGTTCATCTTGAACCGTTTAGATCTTCCTAGTTCACACAAGCTTTCCCCAAAACAGTGCCCATACCTTTCCAATAAACAAAATAAATTATTCATTGTTTCCGGTTGTAGATGATTCCCTACATCAACCGCTTTTCTATCGATAGCCATTATACTGCACTTACCACCTTCAATAACTACCTTTCCCTTCGATAGTATATCAATTCCTATTAGTGCATCATATTTCATTATCGAGTCATCGATAATCAATAATTCTACCTCATACACCATTTCATCGAATTTAATCTTCACTAAAATTTTCTCTTTACAGATCAATTCACCACCTGCAAAACCAATTAGCTTCTCCTCACATGATGTATAGCATTTACTACATCTCTTAGCAATTGATCTCTTAACAAGCGACTTTGAACTACCCGAATCAATCAACGCATTGCAATCAATCTCTTCTTTTCCCAAAATCTTAATACACTTGCGTAATTCTTTTTGTGGTTCTGTAATTTGAATTTTATTAACTGTTGCCTCTTCTTCTATACTTGTGTTAACTTCCTCACTCTCTACACTATTCACTCTATCATTTGGAGCTTTCCCATTTTTATGTTGCTTCTTAACGCAATTTCTGGCAATGTGTCCTCTCTCTTTGCATTTAAAACATATCGGACCTACCTCACTTTTTGTTTTGTCTGTTGTAAATTCTTTAACCCGTGCCGAATTCTGCGACACTACTCTTTGTTCTGTGCTACCTACTCTTCTCTTACACATTTGACTCGCTGTCAAATTCGTCAATGATTGCAGTAAATCTGAGCACTTTACAAAATTCATTGCGCTTAACGTACGCTTCACATACTCATCATAGAGACCATTTATTATATACCGAATTATTGACACATCATCGATTTGTTCACGACGACCCACTGCAAGCATTCTATAATAAAACTCTATAACCTTTTCGTCCCGACCTATTCTTGAATTCATTAAACGTATATGCGCATCAGCAGCGTTATACACATATGGAAAATCTATTAGAAATATACTTACAAACTCACTCCACTCTCTAAAAACAGGCTGTGCATCTGCCCATCGCTTGGCAACACCTTTAAGCTTACCCAATACGGCGAAGATAAGCAAAGAGTCATCCCAATTGTACAACTCTCTTAATTGGTCAATTCGTTGTACAAACTGTACAGATGTATACTCGTTGTCACACGGATCATAAACAGGCAAAATTGCTGCGATTTCTTGCAGAGTGTGTCTCTCTCTTGCTCTGTCTACATGTGTTTGCGGCGTCATATTCTGGTGAACTGGTATATTATACAGTGGCGCATGTGCCACTTGTTGTGCTGTTGAACGAATGTGCGTTGACAAACTACCCTGCTGAGTCAGCAGATAGCTTGGCTGCGACGTCGACGTCTGCGCGACGACAACTGCTGCTTTCGGCTGTGTAACGGTCGACGATGCTACTGTGTACTGTACTGGTACCGTTTTTGTTGAAACTGATGTTGCGACTGCGTGCATTACTGGAGGCGACAACTGTAACGTATGTAGCGGCGTATGTGCGTTGTTGTATGGATTTCTTGCATGCACTGACATGTCCGCTTGCGGAACACTTCTCACCAGCGGACGAAGAGCCTCTAGCTGTGCACTTAGGGCTTCCACTACACCATGTAGCTCCCTTACCTGTACTTCCAGCTGTCCCGTGCTCCCGTCATCGTCCTCCTCTGCATCCATACCTGCTGCCTCTTCCAAGACGGCTTCAACAACGGGTGTCACCATGTCATCACTTTCCTCCTGCAAGCGCTTAATTAACTCCGCTTTATTTCCCGACACCTTTAAATCTAGGCGGCGGAGAACCTCTTTAAGCTGCAACATATTGAGTTGCTTCAAACTCATTTCGATCAAATTTAATTTACTTTTCACTTCTAAATGTCTATCCCACTTCTGAGTATCTGTCACCAGACAGATTAGAATGACCGCTGGGCGTCTTCTTTATTTGAACGTCAAAATACAACTGAACTTACATAAAAGGAAAACATAAGCAATCATAGTTTACAGCACATTGTATGTTAAATGAGAGAATAAATAAAGAGATACATAAATGAGAGAATTATAATACTAAGACTAAAATCTAAGAGTGACAATATACATATATACTCTAAATGTCTTTAAACGTAATAAATCGTAGTTAATGTTCAATGAAGCGCCAATCGATGTACAATATTTTTGGTCAATCGGTCCTTTGTTAATACAAATAAACTTGATGGTCTTCCTACTTATGGGAGAAACATGGATTTTCCAAGTCTAATCCGCAAATAGACATTGTTTGGTCTTGAGATTTATTTATAGTCATCGCGAAAGCTAAACTAATGGGAAACTGTAGTCTTTTAAATGGTATGGTGGTTCACATGCTCTTTGGAGAATATATTCTTCCGTGAAATACACACATTGTCCATTTTCAAGATGCACTGCAAGTTGGATAGCAGGTTCTCTATGGTGTAAGGGGAAGCTAAGTATGCGCCAGAAAGAGCCTCATTGCTGCTAATGAATCTACCCATTTGGTAGCGTGCTATTTCATCATTTTCATCTATATTTTGTACTCCAAATACGGCCAAATCACTGCCCTTATTAACGTACTTGCAAAAATACTTGATGGATTTGACAGAACTGCAAAGCTCAACATTAATATGAGCCTTGTACGTTTTGAAGAGTAGTGGTGAATATGGTACTACCCAATGATTCTCAATTTGTAATTGGTTAGAATATCAGTAATGGTATCATTTGTGAATGTCTTAGTAGAATTTTTCTTACATTTTATTACATTTAAACGCTCCACACGGTCCATGAATCATATGACTTGTAACAATATTAAATAATTCTTGATCAATTGAAGAATCTGGAATTTCGGCTGAAATAATTTAATCAATTTCCTCTGGACGAATTTTATCTTCAAGCCAAATTAAAATGTGAGCATGAGGTAAGCTTCGTTTCTGCCACTCAATTGAATACAACCAACAACACGTTTTGCCTAATACTAAATATTTTGCTATAAAATCAATCAAAGACTTCAACTTTTATTTAAACACTCGTGCAGTAATATCGTGACGATGTATTGATTGTTGACCTGGTAATAATAAAGATTGGATTTCCTCCCAATTTGGATTACACGTAAATGTTATAAATAAATCTGGACGACCGTAATGACGTGCATAAGTCATCGCATCCCGTATGGATTCTTCACTAACTCACCGTTTTTACTGTGCACTGCAAATGCTTTTATATTTTCTCACTCACCTTCACGATCACTACCAAATTTGTTTTGTAAAAAAAGATGAAATTGGCGAATTGACGAATTGGTTTTAAAATGGGTATACGCGTGTATATGTATATTGTATGTATTTTATCAGGATCTTCACAATTTGAATGTTAATGTTATAAAAAGTAATAAGTAAGAAAAATGCTTATAACTCCGACACTATGAACTGCCGAAAAACTGTATGAAGAACTGTAGAAAAACTGGAGATTATTTGCCGAAAAACTGGAGATTTAACTGCCGAAGAACTGGATATTAATTGCCGAAAAAACTGGAGATTTAACTGCCGAAAAACTGGCTATTAATTGCCGGAAAACTGGAGATTTAACTGCCGAAAAACAGGATATTAAAGAAAAACGCTCGTTCGAGGTGTTCGCCCACGTGTGCAAGTCGCTATTAAAGTCGAAAGCGAAGTGAGTTGCAGTTGTCCTTTTGGTCCCCTTTTCTTTTCTTTTGTGTGTGGAATCAGCTGGTGTGATGTGGTTGGTTGGTGTGTAGTGTGGAATGTAAGCTTTGATGGTTTGTGACGTGGGTATGATGAAGGTGCGTGTCAATGTTGTGAAGTTGATGTGGTGTGATCGTGTGGTGTGTGTGTGGATGCCTTCGGGAGGATGCTCATTTGTACACCGTATGTATTCCTGCATGTTTCGTGGGCTACCTAAGTGAATGTAATCCTCTGATCGTAGTTTAGCTTGGTTGAACCGAATGAATCGCAAATGTTCGCTTTCAATTTTAGCAAACATATCCACAACGTATTGATGATACAATTGACGATATCGAAAGATGTAGTTGTCCTGATTGTGTCTAATCATTAATCGATACGAATATTAGTTCATTGAACTAACTTTTTTATTTAATTCATTACCATTGACTGGATCACACTTGTCCTTGCCAGAATATCAGTGGGTACTGGAGTGCATCGTACGAACGGTGTAAATCTGAAATTCTACTTACTGAATTATCTCGATGTGTAATTTTTATGGATCTGTTGTCAACTGGATCACCGACCACAAAAATAGCAACTTCATCAACGGTTGGTGCATTGAATCTGCCGGCGTGTTCTCTCACAGGCACTTTGTCCGCTTTGATGACAATTTTATAATTGCCACTTTTTAATTGTGGTAACACTCTTTTAAACAATTGAACCAATTGATTATTGCTCTCAAAAAATAATTCTAACGACAATACAATTGCTCTCTCTTCTGCTTGTTCCATGAAATTATACTGGCATCGAGTTGTTGCACGTTCTTCGCAATTGCCCTTAAAATAAATCTGAAGAAATGTTGGATCTTCATTTGAAATCGGCATCAACGATCCAATTTTATGGTATACCTGGCCTTGAATTTTGAATGCTGCTTCAAAATTACTACCATCAGATGACAAATCACAAACTTTGGATGCTCCAAACGACGTCATTTGGAGGAAGGAATTGAATTTTCGTGTCTTACGCAAAAATAATTTTGATTAATTTGAAATGCCAGAAAGAAGGGAAATACAACTTTTCCTGATGCGCAACACATGCCGGGTGTTTCTTTGTGAAACGCCTGACAATAATTGCATGTTATGTCCATCGCACCATAAGTGGCTTTAGAATCAGCCGAGTAATTAATGTCTGATTCGTAATTAAATGCAAAACGAACAAATGATCCACGTGTTACTGCGCGGTTGGTCCGATGATTTTCGCGATTGTGTTCTCTAAATGAATATATGTGTTGTTGACGTTCCACCCTGGCTCTCAATGCATTTTCTTGTCGACGATTATCACGCTGTTCTCGTGATTCTCGTGCACGAATTTCAGCTGTACGAATTCTTTGAGCTGCATTTCTTTCTGCTCTCTGTTCGACTGATTCATGAGCACTTTCAACACGTGCACGTCGAGTCTTTTTGCTACGGGCGTTAAGGTTAGATTTTTTGGGTGGCATTTTACTAAAAATAGTAATCGAATTTTTAATGTGAATGAATTTTACTGTTTTCTGATTTTGTAGATTATGTATGCATTTGGCTGTATTTATGTAACTGTAAATTTGAAGTAAAACAAAGTGTTAACTATTAATTATGGAGACAATTAATTTGAATAATAACTATCCTATCATCTAAGTTGGATCAAATTACATGCATATGCCAACTTTCATGAAAATCAGTTGACTCCTTTTTGAGTTCATTCGGAACATACACACGGACACTGGATTTTTATATATTAAGATGCAATCCTCCTATCGAATAAAGAACATTCTTCTGATTCTGGTTTATTGTTTCTTTAATAAGCTGTATTGTTGAGTTAAAGTGACTGTTAATTTTTATTTGCTGATTTAATTTTGTTATAGAATTATGGAAGTTAGAATCGACTGTGTTAAGGTGGTTGGTGATATCTTCGTGATTATCTATTGTACCAAAAATATATTTACATGCATTGCCTCTTATGTTTCTTGATCCCCTTTTTTGTCTACCTGTAGTTGTTATTGTTTTTAGTTTAGTTATGAGTGTATCTACTTGATTTATTATATAATTTCTTTGACTTTCACTAAAAATATCTATGTTATCTTTCATTGATGCGAGTAGATTTTTTGTTTCTTGAACATCTTCTTTATGTAAAATGAAATCGGATTCTATTGGTATGCTTTGAATATTATTATAAATTTCTATGTATCCGTTAGTTTTTGTAATTTTTAGTGGTTAAATTACCTCTTACTCCTACTAAAGGTGATGAGATTAAATATAATATCCACATTATTACTTTTATATTTCTATTATTCTTTATTTGTTAAAGATGTCGCCATATGTTGTCTTTGGTCTTCCTTGTTGTATTAATTTAGTTTTAATTTCCTGCCTTGTTGGGTTGTCGCCTAGTTCTTGTATGTGTCTTCCCGCTTCTCCCACGGTCTTTTCATTAGCTATTATTGTCATCGCCAGGTTTATCAATTGTTGGTTGTTTTGTGGGCATAAGTGGATGATGGCTTCCACTGATTTTATAAACGCCATTATATTATGTCACTCGTCCAAACACCCCAGCTGTCTAAATTGTTGTAACAGCTCTTTCGTGTTTAATAATGATTGAGGTTGCACTTGATTTGCATATTGCAATCTCATTTGGTTAATGGCTTCCTCTTGTTGAGTAATCACTTTAGCCATCTGAGCCATTTGTTGCTCCTGCTCGGTTAGTTCTCCTCCGTTTCCTAAATCTCGGTTGACATCAAATCGACTCATCTTTTTTTGTTTTGTATTAGAAGATTAACTAAATAGTTATTTAATTAAAGTGCATAGATTTTTTATTTTTTACACATCGACTTCACTTTGAACTTTATATTATTTTATTCACTTTCGTATATACTTTCACTTTTAGTTATGAAAGTAAAAGGCATGGAGACAGAAAATTGCGGTGGAAAAAGAGACAGTAGCTGAGTTGAATTGAATTCAATAAAACATGTTAAAACAAAATGCTCTTAACTTATAATTTAATTGATATAGTAGGTATCTTTGCTTTTGCATCTCTCGGTCTTGATAAAGTGGTTTCCTCGAGCGTTTCAAACTCGATGATGTTTTTTCTTCTATTATTTCATCGGTATTGCTGCCTTCATTTACAATAATAATGTTATGAATTATCATACATGCCATTGTTATTAATTTTGGCATATATAGACGTTGAATCTCAATATATTTTAGTATTCTAAATTTCTTTTTAAAACGCCAAATGCCTGTTCCACAACAACCCGAGTTGAGCTTAGAATTACATTATACTTCATTTGCATTGGTGTTAAGAATCCGTTATCACGATAAGGTATCATTAATAAACTTTTCCAACGGATAAACTTCATCGCCTAAAAAATGGTAATTGGAATAAATATTAATTTCTTTATTAAATATAGCCTTCCTGATAGAACTCATTTGCCATACGGATGTGTCATGGCATGCACCAGGGCAACCAATAAATACATCTATGAATTTCATGCGACTGTTGACAATAGCCTTGCAAAAAAGTATTCAACTTAAAAAATTATAAGTTAGGGTAAAAAACTTCAAATATTTACTTGAGCAAGGATTGAGTATGTTCCCTTTCGGTTGCGATAACTGATTTCATCTTTGATTGGTTGTGAAATTGGAACATGTGTTCTATCGACGCACCCTAGAACAAAGGGGAATGGATTGAAGCACAGAATTGAAAATTCTTCACTGATTTGCTTTTGTTCAGCTGCAGTCTTTGGAAATTTTATAACATCACCCTTTAAGCGGCAGATCATCTTTATTATTTTAACAAAAATTTTATAAGCTGGGCCAATTGCTACACCAAAACGATCGCTGACGTCTCTAAACCAGCAATTGTTGCCCAGCTTATGCCTTGACGATAGAATAATGGAGTAACTTTATATGTTGTACATTTCTTTTCAATAACTGGATATTTATAAATTACAATGAAAGTGTCCTTAGCACATTACACGTGGTGCTTTATTAAATCTCCAAAAAGGAAGTAACTGTTACAAAATGACAATTCAATTATAAGAGGTTACATGACATTTAGCGGTAGATGGCGCATAACACGGCGCAGTGTTGCCACATGTCGTCTATTCTAACTACATGCGTGTCTGTATATTCGAGTAATGCAATAACCTATAATCCTAATATCCTTTCAATCTCGTCCGTATTTATTACCGCTGAATAAAAATCTCCGTTCTTCGCGAAATTAATTGTCGTAGTTAAGTCAAATAACTCCTTGTATAAATCTTGCAATATAACTGTTCGTTTAATCGTCCTAATATCAAATGTTTTCATCATTATTTCAAAGTTGGAATTAATTTGTCTTTGTTTATTAATATTTTCAATTATTAATTGTTTATTAATAATTTCAATCAGGTCGTCGTGGTCTGGGACTCCTATGATAAATTTCAAAATCGATCCTAAGAAATCAAGTGATCGTCTTGAGCGTCTGGCTCGTCCATTATTCAGTAGTTGTTTTCTGAGGATCTCTATTATGTTGAACAATGCTATTTCTGTTGCGTCTTCACTAGGCATCTCTCCTTGGTTTCAGTATTTTGCTTAAGTTCGTCATATGGAATAGAAAAATTATAAGTTTATTCAGCACAATTACTTTTTAAATATAAACTTTATTAAATTAAAGCATTTTTACAAACGAAAATCTTAAAATATTATCTTCTTTTTGCAACCGGTGTGTTCTGCCAAAAGGTCTATTTGCAACCCACTGCACTGCTGTTAATTCCAATTGGAACAAGCTGAACGTCCCTCTCTGTCACATCTCGCTGTTAGCTGCTCAGTTTGCTCTCACAATTATTCAATTCAACTTGTATTGGAGTCTTTTGCTGCTAAATGCACTGATCGCTCTCACATTCGTTCGCCCCAATTATGAATAATCCTTAATTATTCGTTAAAAATATATTTTCCTTCGATTCCTTGAAGGTTCCTTTGTTTAAATATTTAATATTTGAATACACAAAATATCATAACTGACTATGTCTAAATCTATATTCAAACTGAGGAGAAGAGTTGCTTGCGCGTCGTTCTTTTATAGATGCGTGAGTAACTCGTGTTGGCTTTTGGTTGGTTGTTGCGGGTGATGTGATATCAAGGAATGATGTCCGCTATGTTCGTAAATGCATCATGACTTGCAGCATAAGCAACAGTAGCAACACTGCAAGTTTGACGTTTGATACTTCTTATACAATTTTTGACAATTTGCAGATACATTTGTTTGCATTTTTGAACGCGTATAATACTAAAATGGAAATTTTGCTGAATCTAACACTAGACGAAATTTATAAGCAAAGAAATGATAGATTTTCTTTAAATTTAACAAAAAGAAGGGTATTGAAGTCAAAAAGAAAAATTTGTAGGTACGTTGACAGTACGAAATCCAAAGAGGCTTGCAAATTTGCTATTGGAGGAGTAATTGAGTGTCTTGTACCATAAACTTCGTCGAAGTCCTCAAAATACCTCCAGGATGTAGCTTTTCTACCTAAAGGATTATTAGTTTTCATTGACAGCTCACAAATTTATTTGTTTGTTTACATTTGAGCAACGAGAATGGTAAGTTTTTAAATCCTTATAATTTTATTTATAATTATTACTAAAGATCGTATTTTTAGAATTCTGAAAAAAAGATGTTAATTGCGAAAGCATTGGCTTTGAGAAGCCAAATAAATATCCTGCTCATCGACAATTCTTCAAGAGAACTATTAGAATGTCTTACTAATCAGCACCATGCCTTGGCAAAAAAGATAGCCGAGTTAAAGAAACAACATCTAATCGTATTAGATTTAATAAAGGACCTTGGGATGCCGATTAATTCATGTTGGACAAAAGTGTGTATATTATATTATATTCACTATTTTTTTTATTTATTTAGAAATTGAAGTAATCGTTCATTTATTTCTTTAGAATCTTTTATATATTGTTCCATCATTTCGGTTTTTTTGTTGTCGTTTTCAACCATTTTTTTTGTCAAGTCCTTAATTTCTTACTGGTTTCAATGGATTCCTGACTTGCTTTCTCTAGTTGTTTTTCAATTTGTTCAAATTTTTTTAATATGATGCTCTGAAAATGATTCCTTCTTTTATTAATAGAATCACTCGGCTCAGGAGACGCTACTGATAGCGAAGAAGTATCGGTTGGCGACATCGGCATCGCTGAGGGTGATGGTTCGGTGAGGTTCGGAGTTCGTAGAACATTTTTAAAAATGCATATATGTATGTAAATATAAATAATATATTGAATTACAAAAAAAATGTTTCTTACTTTGAAATCTCTCCTTCACTAAGCCCTCGGCGCACAGTGTGAGATTTAGTCAATCTAGCATCTCAAAATTAATTTTTATATGAAGTTGTAGAGATATGAACTTGAAATTTGGCACGAACGTTAAGTAGATTATAAGCTTCAATATGGTGAAAGACAACTAGTTCCAACTAGTGTCAAAGGGGACTAGTTCCGAACTATCCTCAAAAACACTAGTTGGGGACAATTTTTTTTACACATTTATATTACAAATTTCTTCTTGTTTTCTCTCCTAACTAAAACTTGTCGATATATTGATACTTATAAGCACCCACATACAACCATTTCTATAAAATTCTTCAAGTTTCGAACTTTAGTTTTCGATGATTCTTTGCAAATGAGAAAAATAAAAAGTTAATGTTGTTTCAATGTTAAATTTATTGATATCTAAAACATAATAAAAAAGAAAAACTAAAACATTCAACGAAAGTTCTTAAAATAATGGAAAATATTCAAAATAAGATATTAATCAAAAACCAAAATAAAGAAATTATATACAAATTATACAAAAGTAAAAAGCGAAAAGTAGAAATAAATAAGGAATTTATACAAAAATAAAAATTCCAGAGAGCTGCAACCAAAGTTTTTTATGCTAAATCATCAAATTAATCATTTAGTTGGGTGTCAGACAGAAGTGCAATGACCTCAGAAGGTAAAGTAGAACGCTTGGTTTTTGGGTACAAACGTAAACTTGCAATCAAAGGGTCTGACGTGATAAGCAACCTTTGCAATAAATCTATGTTGGTGTCAATTCGGGACGTTTTTCTTGTGAACAGTTCGCGATACTGTCTCGACTCTTTATTACGTGCTTCTTGCGCTTCTTCAGAAAAGTTTCCTATGGGAAGAATGCATGAAGAAATGATAGCTCCTCCATGAAACAATATTTTGTGGAGAGTTACTGGCATATAGTACCAAGGATATAAACTCAAATAAAGCTCTCTTGTTTCTGACGTAAAATTTTGGAACGCATCTATATTGATAAAATAGCCGCTGTTTATGCAAATAAGTATTACTCGAAACCGCTTGATCAGATCGACATTTATGCCTGTAATATCCGATGTCTTTTCTGCTTCTTTGAAAAATCTTCTGGCCGTATTGCCATCATTTGTGTTTCCTTTGTTCTGTTTCGGCATATCCACAAGAAGACCCATTTCGTTCCTAAACCTGTCTTGTATTTTTTTCTTCCTTCTTGCAACGCTCTCCTTATTTTCATCGCCTGATACGTACCATTTTTCTATTTCCAATCGGTAAGAAATGTGCAACAAGCACTCCATAAACCTTATGTAGGCATGTAGAGGTGAAAGACCAACAGCAAGCATATTTTCATCGATTTCGCGCTGTGATAAGGCATTCATGTCGTTCATAGTTTTTGGAGTTGCACCACATAAATAGCACGCCTGGGATGACGTGTAATTTGAAAGAGCGGTGCAGACTTTGCCGTCAATCATACATAGAATTAAATTGGCTTTAACCGTGAAACTATAACCGTGAAGCTCAAAGCTAGTTGGTTTCAAAACAGAAATTTGCTGCCGAATATGCTCCACTTCCGCTTTAATGACCTCACGCGTCTCTTTCGTGAAAATAAATTTGATCGGTCTACAATATCTTGTCGAAGACGCAGCTGGATTTTGCCAAAAAATATGTTTCCTTCCTTCAGATCCAGAGTTAAGTTGAAGAGGCACCATCGAAAGAGAAAACATGCTTTCGTCTGACATGTTGTCATCCGAAAATTTTTGCTTGTAACGGTTCTGTTCAGCTCCATCGCATCCCCATTTTATTATTATGCTTAATTCATCCTGAATGGCAGGGAACGACTTAAAAACCTCATATTGTGCATCTATTAATCTTTTCACCGTGTGGTCTATTAAGGATTGCAAATTGATTTCGGCGTATGTTTCAGTAACAGTAACAAGGCTTGGGTAGCACAATAATTTTGATTGCTTAACGAGGTCATAGCATGGATACAATTTCGGACTGTATGGCATCGTATGCAATCGTATTCCACGGTATTGCTCAGTTGATAAATTTTCGTCTACGATCATGGCCAGTGCTTGATCTGGTGTAAGACTTTTCTTTTCAGTAATGCTTACCCTTCCTCTTTTTATAGCTGTACCTCTCGAAGGGGATGAAGCCGACAACTCTTTAACAATGTTTGCTGAGTCTCTTTTTCCACAAGATCTCAGATGCATAGCGGTAGCCATAGTTAATTGTTCCGAAGCTACATTTGATATTAACTCTTTGCATTTCCGTTTTTGTGTACTCGAAGCACTTTCAGCAAACTCTTTTTCTCGCCTTCCGCGTTGAGGTATTTGTTTTGAAGATGATGGTGCATGATCAAGAGCAAAATCAACAGCAGAAATTTTTGAACTTAGCCAAATAGCATTGTCATGCATAAATCTTGCTTTCTCTCGGTGAGATTTGCTCCATCGCGATTGAAATTGGAAGCAAAGCTTTTTTATACAATCTTTAATTTTGGTATCGTCAACATCTGGTCCAAAAATTGATATAACGTGCTTTTCGACCGCTTTTGTTTTTTCGCTTTTCACCTTGCTCAACCAAATCCAAAATAGCTCCTCTCGCGATATTTCACTCATACTAAAAAAAGGCAAAAAATGGGCAGGATTTTATTTTTTAAATTTGTTTTGGGCACATTAACAAAGATTCTGCTGGCATTCCCATCACGGAACTCCGTGGGACTTGGAAGTTCTAGTCTATCAAATATTTGAAAACTTTGAAATTTGTCTTACCTTTCAGGTGGTTATAAAACAATTTTTTCAAAACACTTGAGTGCAAAAATAAATATTGTATAAAACAAAAATTTAAAGTTTAAGTAATAACCTTCAATACAAAAAAAATTTTAGGCCAAAAAAACCACTCACAACTTCGACCTGATCACTCAAACTTTTGTGATTAATGCAAGCTTGCAAAACAATTGTAGCATGCTATGCAAATGCACGTGTTTGATAGCCGTTATCACGCCAATAACATTTTTTTATTCTCTTTTGTGTTTGTTTTCGTAACAATTGGGGTCTGTTCTCACGTAGAAAAAAATATGAGCGAGTTACGAAAACATTTTTTTTTGAATTTCGAGATGCTAGATTGACTAAATCTCACACTGTGCGGCGTTGTAGCTGACGTACGGCAACAGTACGGCTCTCATTTTATCATAAAGTGGCCACTGCGAGGGAGAACCGCCAGTTGACCCGACTGCTGTCTTCCCTTTCCTGTAAAACATGATATATATGTAAAAACTCTATTTTTTCTTAATTTTATTTAATTACATACCTATGTATATCTCTGTAAAAGATTGTGCATTTTCGATTTTATTTCACTCGCCGTGAAATGCACACCTTGTTGCTGCAACTCCATTGCCATTTCCTCCACTATGTGGTTGTTTTTCCTAGGACCGCGAAAAGCACTTATTTTGTTCTGCCACAATTCAATTAGTAGGGTTCTGCCCTATCACTCCAACAACTTCTTTTCTTATATTTTTGTTTTTCCATATTTCAAATTAATATCAAGTGACAGCTGTATTTTTATATGGAATGTAAACAAATATCAAGTGACATTTAGGGCCGACAAAATATGTCTTCCAAAAAAATCTAGGTTAATTAATTAATATTAGCGTTATCTTCATCATTGTTTCTGAGGTTGTCCTTGTTTACGATCTTCCCCTCCATTGTTAAATTTTGTCCTTACGATTCTCTTGTACTGTTTTCTTCAAATAGCGTGGATTTGTTTTATTTTGTCGGTTTTGTTTCACATAAACTGTTTATCCTGCTTTATATTCCTTTCGTGTTCGTTTTTTATTGTGGTATGATAGCATATACTCCTGCTTGTTTTCGTTCAATTATTTTATTCCTTTAGTCTTGCTCATTTCAAAAAATAATTCAATAGGTTTCCTTTTTGTGACGGAATGTATTGTCCTATTGTATTCCTTGATTGCGGTGAATAGTACTTCAGTCGCGGTTGCCTTATTTTGTTTAATGCGAATTCTAGTAATTTCCAGAATGGTTGAATGCAGCCGTTCAATTTGAGCGTTAGACGTTGAATGGTTTGCTGGGGTCATTGAATGTTCAATATATAGCCGTTGGAATAAAGCTTTGCTGCCATGCTATTAAGTACAGTCTCGTTATCTGTCATTAGTTTATTACAAAACGGGAATATTTGTGTGAGTACTTCCTCTAGTATTTTTTAGAATTCACTTTTGTTTGTGATTTCAAATGTGTCCATTTGTATTTGTGTGCCTATACCTTTGGCATAAACTTGTCTCTGAATCCTGTTATGTTCACTTTCTTTTTATATTTAATTAATGATTTGCCGTGTAAAGTAGCGGCTTGCTTTTTACTTTCCACTTCTATCCTTTTTGCGTGAGGGAATTTTGGATTTGGTATATTGATCCTTTACTTGCAGTTTGTTGTCGTATTAGGATTTTTATGTGAATCCCTTTTGATTGACGATGTGCGGAATGATGCACTGGTAAACTTCTTGGATGGTTTAAATGAATCCTTTATTTGTTCCCAGGGACTAGGTTCTTCCCTTTCAGGCAGACTGACTAAGGATATTATTGATGATCCTTTTTTTGTTGCTGTCCCACGTTGGGCGCCAGTTAATTTATTTACTCGGGTTTGGAAAAATTCGTATATTAACTCACAGTATACACATGTACTATCATATTGAATATATTAAACTTAAAACTGTACTTTTACAAGTGGTATACAGAACTTGTTGCTCGGCAATCGACAATGGTAAAATGACCTAGAGGCTATTGTTCCAGTGGTTTATATAGGCTATGCTTATCGCTGCTCAATGCTGTTCTCCTCATTCTATTAATACATTAGATTGTTTAGTCAGCGGGTTTTGCAGTTTACAGTGGTATGATATGCTTATTATGCTGCTATATATATCTAGCAGGGTTGGGCATAGTGCACTAAAAAATAAATGCAATAAGGTTTCACTAGCACTACTTCTTCAGTGGTAGTTAAACAGCAAAATTCACTATCACTGAAAATTTAATGATAGTGAAAAAAAAATGCACTACCACTAAACCTTTAGTGATAGTGAAAAACAAATTGCACTACCACTAAATATTTAGTGATAGTGAAAACCTTTAGTGTAGTGAAAACCCTTAGTGATAATAAACATTTTTCAGTAACTTAACACTGTTTCTTGAAGAATAAAAATAAGATTATGTATGTATATGTATAAGCTGAAGCAGTATGAGGCAATGTATTCAAAATAAACCATATATTTGAATAGAGACTTCTAATTATGCGCATATGATTTAACTTTTTCTCGAATATCATCTAGAGTGTATGACTCAGCACTTTCCAACAAGACTTTACAAAATTTTAATTTGATATCGGGAAGGGTGATTGCTGCAATAACTGCATCCCAGGAGTCAGAGTGCAAACAAAAATATTTTTCAAACCTTTCCACTAACTTTGATTGCATTTCAGTATTAATTTCCGCAAGAAATTTTAAGTTTTCAGAAGCTAAACGTCGCATTTTTATTTTGATAGACACTAAAGTGGGAATGAAATACCCAAAGAACATATTTTGTTCTCTTTGCAGGAAGTCGATAGCTTCTGCGATAGGTTGCATTACTCTTGCATATTCTTCCAAATACTCTATTTCTTCCTCGTTAAAAGTAGAAATTTCCAGCTTGTAGCATAGTTCACTTAATCACTAAATATTTAGTGGTAATGCAATTTGTTTTTCACTATCACTAAAGGTTTAGTGGTAGTGCAAATTGTTTTTCACTATCACTAAAGGTTTAGTGGTAGTGCAATTTGTTTTTCACTATCACTAAATATTTAGTGGTAGTGCAATTTAGTGGTAGTGCAAAAATGTCCAACCCTGATATCTAGGAATCTTTTCTGTTTGAAAATATAAAAAAAACGTCTGTTCTTCTAACAATTTATAAAACTCTTTTATTTATATTTGTGTTAAATATGTCCTTATAAAATAATGTAGTTTACAATAAATTTAGTAGGAAGATGTGTTCGCTTCAACAGTCGTCTCAGAATGACGCTTCTTCGAACTGTACACAAGCGTTCTGACGCTTCGTTAAATTTTCGTTTCAGTTCAGAGTGGTAATTTGTCTTTGTCGTGTTCAGTAACTTAATTATAAAATATGAAATTATCAAGTAACGAACTTATCTCTTTAAAATCTAAAATAAACTGCGCTTTTCGCTTTTTTCTTCTTCTTGAAAAATTGGGTATTCGTCTTTCCATTTCTAGCAAGTAAATATTACAATATGTTTAGAATGTTCATAGTTTTTCTCTATCTTACTTACGCATTCTTCCATTCAATTGAAAATTTCAGTAAATGTAGCAGTGTAGCAGTGTTGGTGAACAGCTGAAAATATTTCAATCTGTTACTTACCTCCGACTTGCAGGGTAGCTGCTGGCTTTAATGATATTCAGCAGTTGCTTTTCCAAACGTGCCGGCTGACGCTGCAGCACATCCCTGGTACTGGTCCTAAAGATATTGATATTTTTGGTTAATTAACTCTTATTTTCTCTCCTGTAGATGAAACGCTGGTACAAATCGGTTCAAAATAATCTAATAATACTTTTGGTACCTTGTATTCTGCATCACCAAAAGCAGCTTTCAGATCTATAAACTGGTTTAAACTGTCGCCGTTATCGAACCGCTGATGCTGAGCGATTCTCATTTGTAAAATGCCGACCATCACATGTGTAAACACAGTACACAGTGGAACTTTGCGTTCAAAAAGATTATTTTCACGAACTGCGAATTGTTCAATTAAAATGATTAGACTCGAATACTCAAGCTTGTGGCTTAGGGAGGTCGTGACTAGGCACGAGGCAGAGATGGAACCTTCATATAGTGGTTCATTCTTCGGCGGTGTCTCAGTTGTTGCTAGAGGCGGAGGTTCCCGACCGCCATATCAGCTTTTTAAATAAATTTGGCATCCCGGTTGAGCCCAATTAATTTATACATAAAGTAAAAATGTGTCAAAAGATATGTATATTTGTGAGCTGTACCGAGATGCACCCTCTTTATTAATACCCTTAAGACTGGCTGCTGGAGAGCAAGTTAATTTGCAATCCCGATTGAGCCCAGTTAAGTAATAAATACTATTGTTAATAAATATAACTGATGATTAAACTGAATGCACACGTCCTTTTATTATGGCAATCCAAAGAAGAAGAGATCAACGATATTAATACAATAGTTGAATGAAATATAAGGAGTAAGGAATACTAAATAATTGAGGAACACTGCACAGGGTGCATCGTGTGATATGAAATAATAAACTTAAAATATATCTTAGACAACTATTTGTTATTAATTTTATTTATTTGAGTATAATTTACCTTCTTGAGTGATGGCAATACAAAGCCTAAAGTATATTGGTTTTCGCTTCTCGTTTAGTACACACATCGTACTACTTCCTTCTGTAATTCTATAACGTTTTTTGTAGATAGCAGGTATTCAGTGCTATTAAAAAACGTGTTGATTATTATGTCTCCCGTCCTCGTAAATATAGGCACGTCCTTGAGTGTTTTTTATCAGTGGCGTTGCTAGCATAGGTTATAGCCGGGGAAGATTTTGAAGGTGTCACCCCAAAACTCAATCGAAACTTTTAAAATAAAAAAAGGAATAACCATTAACATTTTATTAAAACACGAGTATCACAAATATTAGTATATTATGTGAAAAAATTAAAATTTCTTCCTTCTAGCTTTGACACTTGCAAACTCCGAAATCACGTCTTTAAAATTTATATTTTGTATTGCTTTATGTTTTACCGTTAAAATGCCAAGATTGTTTAATCTGGTTTCAGTCATTGTAATCTGCAAGTAATTTTTAATTAATTTTAATTTGCTGAAACTTCTCTCACATGAAGCGACTGATGCACATATTGTCATAAATAACTTTAGTGCGACCGTTAGATTCGGAAGAGATGCTGTAAAATCCCATTCCACAATGAATTTCAAATAGTCCAGCGTCACCCAATTAGAGACAGTAATATTAGCCGCTTTTAAATGTCTTCTCAATCTTTGTATTTCTAAAAGTAGTTCTGTTTCTGATACTTCATCGTAAAGGTTAGTTTTGTTTGCCAAAAGCAAGGTCTTTGACTGCACAACCTCAAACAATGAAGCTACGTCTTTAATGGACTTTACTCGTGTTTCGAGTTCAATATTGAATCTGTCAAGACATTCCAACATGTCCTTTTGAAGTTCCGCTCTAAGTGTAAGTCCAGTATCGGTGGCTAACTCACCGGGCATGTGTTTCTTGCGACGAATTCGTCGTTTAATCGAAATGTTGTATTCTTCCGATTTTTGTACAGCAAAATCTGTATCCTCTCCTGCTAGATGCTACAGTTTCTCTCCAATGAATAGACGAAGTGCTTCTAGTTTTATGATTATATCATCAACACATAAACCTTTACTTTGCAATGCAATCTGAGCATTGTTCACTTCCCTTAGCACATCAAAGACCTTTAAGCGATTTTTTAGCAAACACAAATTTTTGAAATTCGTCCCAAAACATAATTGCCGCTGTCTCTTCAAACTCTTCTATCCATATTTCAACTGGTATATTTCCTGTGCCGAAAAATGTTCTCACTGAATCCTCTATGTCTCGAAAATTAGTAGCAAACCGTGACATTTGTGTCGTAATATTTCTCGCCGTGTCTGTATTTATATTCGCTTCACCCTCATTCGCAAAAGAGAGAAAGCAATCGTCGTTAATATTTTTTCTTATATTCGTTGTTCTCGTTGAATTTACTCCCATAGTCTGTACTCGTTGATTTACGCCATCGTTGTTGTGTTTTAAGCTTGCCACGTCGCTTGCATCGTCTTTGCTTGCGCCGTCGCCGTCGTTGCTCTCGTCGTCGCTCTCTTCGTTTTCGTTAGCACTGTTGCTGCCGTCGTCGTCGTTAGCGCCTGCGCATAACAAGCGTCCCTTTTGAAGATTTTCAAATATGTAATGTTTTAAATTTTCGCGTTTGTAATTTATACTTAAAATGTTGCATATGCAAGCGAGGTCGTTTTCGTTTAAATTTTTGTCTACGTATGCTAACTTTTGTAAGTATGCCTCGTCGCTGGCATCAAACAAAAATCCTTCAAATTCGCGCAACCGTTTGCGGTTTGCCCGGTCACCGTCACTTTCAAACATGAACTTGTGCAACGCCGCGATAGCCTCTTTTCTGCTACGCTTTAGATTTTCACGTATCTTTTCAAACGCACCAAGCGACGCCATTATGCCGAATCGCACACACGCACGCACACAGCAAAATTTTCACTTATGGACGAGCCCCCAAAATGTAGATTTTAATTTATTTAAATATAGCTATAGAGTTGCCATCCCACATAATTAATTTTATTGTATTAATTTATAATGATTGACTTACAAACTACACGAAATGAGCCAATAGAAAATAGAAATTAAAAAATACTTTTATGATTGCACGTGCGTTCCGATTCACTTGATGATTAGAAGAGAGAAAAAGCATTGTCACATTTTCCGTTTATAGCGTGGCTAGAGTGTTGTAACTGTATAACAGTGTGACCAGAGTGTGGGCAATGCATTGGCAATCCGTAACAAATAATCTAGATAAAAGATTTTTCCACTTCTGTTTTTCCGTATTAATTAATTGCAAGTTTGCGTCATCTATTATGGTGTGAGATTTTAATCTCATTTCCAATGTTTTCCACTTTTCGAAATTTTCTAAATGTTCACATGAACTTACATGGTCCAATACTTTAGGATTTAGTTTCCACCACTTCTGAAATCCAGTTGTAAATGTTTTTTTTGTATGTTACTTACAGCAAATAAACGACAGCAAAAACAGTGCAGGTTATTTGATATAGGAGAAAATACCATCCATGATCGTAGAATTTTTTCACCACTAGGCATCTCTTTATAAAACCATTCCTGTGAAAGATTACGAGAATCACCTTTAACCCTTGAACCATGACGAGATACAGCAGAAAACGGTCCTTCTTTGTTCTGGAGATGTTCACTGCTCTTTTTTACTATGTCAATGCGAACATTATTGGGAACCGGTAAACTCCAATGTGAAAAATCTCTCAAGTGTTGCACTTGATCGGTCGTCTTCATTGATTCTGTCGTGTCGATGTTGCTATCTGAATGTGATTCGTCAAGATGTGAATCATTACTTTCGTCAGCAGGAGACTCGGGTACTTTACTTGAACTTTGGCCGCTATCTGCTTTTGTGACATATTTGAAAAGAGATCCAGATATGCTCTGAATTTCATCCATTTTAGCCTTTTTGGCTTTTCTCTGCTGAAACCCGCTTTGTCTTTTCGAAGTATGAATTCCCTGCGGCATATTTCGTTACTTTTATTTAATAAGTGATACGTTGATTTCATAAAGAAATTGTAACAGTAAATAAACACCTGAGAAACCCGCGGTGAAAAAATTAGTAAATTTTAAAATCTAAATGCAAAAAAATAATATCTCCTCTTAAAAATTAATTTTTTTTTATCACCAATTTAAAGCTGATATAATAAATTAATACCTGAGATAGTAAATTTTAGAACATATTAAATAATTATATTCATAACATCAAAAAGTACTGACTCGATTTAATTTATTACTATTTGATTATAAGAATTTAAAAAGTATAAAAAGAAATTCTATGAACTGTAATACAATAAGAGCTATGTCAGCATTGACATTTTTACTAACTAATATAGTAATATTTCTTTTTAATCGATTCTAATAATAACTACACAATATATAAATAATTGCTATTCTCTTTACAAATATTACAAATACTATATGTAAGAATACTTATACTAATTTTTAATATACAGTGCTGTGCATACGCTAAGCAACTCATCCCAACTTTCAAAAACTTGTCAAATTACTCTCAAATAAACAGTCATCAGTTAAACGTTATAATATTTATTGATAGCCTAGGTGAAAACAAAAAGAATACGTAACAACAAAACTTGTACTTTATTCTTTTACTGTTAAATAAAAAACAAAAACAAAATCAATCCAATAATAAGCTGTGCATAATCTAAGCAACTTTTTAATATTTTGTATAAGAACCGTTATTTTTTATAACGGCAGCACATCTTTTGGGCATTGAGGCAATTAAATTTCTCAATGTAGTTTTTTCGATGCTTGTCCATTCTTTTTTAAATCCTTTAAACAAGTTGTCCTTGCTTGTAAATCGACTTGATCCCAAGCGCCGTTTGACAATTGCAAACAAATTCTCGATAGGATTCAAGTCGGGTGATTGTGCCGGCCAATCAAGGACTTGAATCCTTTTCGTCCTAAACCAATCTTTGACCAACGTCGAAGTGTGCTTCGGATCGTTATCCTGCTGAAACACCCGACGAAGTGGCATATGCTATTCTCCATAAGGGAGCATCTTTGTTTCTAAAATGTCCTTATACATAAAATGGTCCATTTTGTCCACTATTTTGAGTAAATTATTCAAAATGCCAACTTTGTTTTTATTGACTTTATTACGAGCATTCGAGTGGAGCGCGTCCAGCTCGAAGAGCACCAAACATTATTCTGAAAATTGTTCTAATTATAAACTACCCTCAAGCTAACTGTTGCTGTTGCTGCCGCCGCTGCTGCGTAGCAGTTGTGGTGTTGCGAGCTGTTATTTGCAGACGTATAATTGCTGACTCAGTCTACGCGCAACTTTTGGATGCAACTTAAAACTTGTTATTTCCGTTCATGATTCTGAGTGCGCTACTTGTTGCTGACTCAGGCCACGCGCAATATTTTGTGGCTGCTTCAATTACATTCTTGTGTCGCGTGATAACTCCTCCCCTCCTAAGTGAGGGACGTCCTCGGACCTTTCTTTTGACACCTGAGTGATGTTTTCTACTACTCTTACTATTGCAGCCTGTCGCTTCAGCTTTTTATAGAATGTTATTATGGAAAAAAGCACGGCGATAATTATTATTACCATGAGAATTATTGACGTCGTTGTCAATCCTTTTTCATACCCATCGGTTAGCTGTTTTTATTATAAGTTTTTATTATACGTAAGTCCTCGTTCCTTTAGTATCTGTACTAATTGAATTGATGAAAACCAATTATCCGCGGTAATGTTTCTGTTAGCTCCTTCTATATTCTTACATATTCTTACAAGCGCTTGAGTTGGCACTGCAAGCTTTTTTCGGCATTTGTAAGATTAACACCATCTGAATACTTTCCATAATAAATATAGGCGTTTGAAAGATAATGCGTACGTGCGCCTGTTAAAGCCATTATTTTTAAATCATATTTTGCCGGTTTCTGTGGCATATAAATTACGAATAACCGTCTTGTTTCTTTATTATTATCACTTTATTAATCAGATGTCTGATGAGTTTTCTGTTACAAACTGAAACTTACATTCTAAAGCTAATGTCTTAAATAAGTCCCTGCACCTTGTCTTAGTTGTTGTGTCCCGCAATTCGTTGTTAGTAGTAGTTGTAGAGTTATTGGAGCGGATACGACGCCGACGCTTGCGTTGGCGTGGGAATGTGAATTCGTTGACTCAGGCCACGCGCGGACTTTGTTGTTGACAAAGTGCTGCTTATGTTAACTGCTAGCTGCCAGCGTGAGAATGTGGATTCGCTGACTCAGGCCACGCGCGGACTTTATTGTTGACAAAGGGCAGCTTATGTTAACTTATACACTTTAAACTTACATCTGCCACGAAATGGAGCTAACATTTCGTCTATACAGGCATGAGTGCCTATGGAATAATTCGTTTTGCAATTCTCAATTACCTTATTAAAAAGTTCTGAAATTTCTACTGTTGGATCATTAGACAGCCTTTCTTTCCTATCTAATGAATTGTCAAACCGTAAGCACGAAAGTATATTGAGAAATCGAAGCTTAGACATGGTAGCCCTAAATATATCTCTGCCTGTTCCATCAGTAGCAAATATAAGATCTGTGGATTCTCGATTAGATTTAAAAACAGATGAATACAGTAGTAGGCCTAAAAACGCTCGCAATTCTATGTAGTAATAGTCAATTCACTGTTTATTTAGGTGTTTAAATATATAGAAATGTTTATTTTATATGTATTGATTACATAGTTTTCTCTTAAATTAAATATTACTAATAGCAAGTTAATATTCTGGTATTTAATACACGACTTCGATGTTGGCTATTCAACTTTCAATTTTCAACTGCTGTTTTGCTTGCAACGCGTTCGTCAGGTTCGTTCAACATTGTCAGGGTTGTATTGTTAAGTAAATATATTCTAAGTCTTTCGTCCACTGCGGTGTTGCCGTCCTACATCTATTCTATCCAAAGATTTCGCTTCAACTTTATTTGTAAGCTGAAATATTTCTGCTAATTTCTTGTTGGTGTGTTCAATGATTATATTCTCAATGCTTTCATCAAAAAAACGTGACCAATATTGACACATCATGCTTTCGCGCTCACCTTGAGTACGTGTACAACCTATTAAAGTTGGCAATCTCACAATATTATGTAATGGAGTTCTACCAAACCTTTGTGGTGGTTGCGCCGACCACATAAAATGATTTTTTCCGTAGTAATAAACTCTTTCAGATCTATTATTATTTATTATTTCAACCTCATCCACTTCAATCCTTTCTAAATCTTTCACTTCTCCTGTAAGCACTGTTGGGTTTATTTCCTCTTCATTATCTCTTTCTGGCATTTCGGAGTTACTGTCACTGCAAGTCTCAGTGCAAAAATTTGGATCGATGTCTTCGTCATCGAATTCACTTACATTATCATAAATTTCGTCATCGTAAAAGTCATCATCTTCCAAAATTCTGGTAATCTCCTCTGTTTATTTTTTTCCAATGTGCCATTTTTCACTATATAATTGAAATTTTATATTGCAATTTACTTAAAATTTAAGGGCTATTTTATGAAAAGTTGTTTGCTAACATTTTTCTTAAAAAAGCTACACTAACGTTGATGTGTAGTGGTTTTTTTCTATGAGATACTTACGGTAACTAAAATGTGGTACTAAAATATTTTCTATCCAAAAATTTCACTAATGACGACGTGTGGTAAATTTTACACCCATACTTTAATTTTTCCGTGTTACTCTTCGTTGCCACGAGCGAAACAATACTGACAATAAGAGTGGAACAAAATATGAGAGTCT
Organism: Bactrocera zonata; assembly: GCA_037783105.1. Taxonomy (NCBI): domain Eukaryota; kingdom Metazoa; phylum Arthropoda; class Insecta; order Diptera; family Tephritidae; genus Bactrocera; species Bactrocera zonata. The sequence continues at coordinate 47,937 of JBAWJQ010004551.1, read as the reverse complement.
CAGTACTGTATAAAGTTATGAGAGCGAAATGGAGCGAAGTTATGAGAAAATCAAAACACAAGGTGTAAAATTTATTACCACGTCATAAGTTAAAGGTTAAAATTAATTGAACTTCCATAACTGAAATATTTCGCTTTTCAATTTTTTTGATTTGTTTCTCAATTACAAATGCTTGGCTGTGTATGAATGTGAAATATAGTTCTGCTAACGGATTTTTAAAAAAGTCAGTAATTACTTTCGCTGCTCCTTTTTCAACCTCAAAGAATTCTTTGAGCGGTATCCAAAGCTGTAATATACGCTCTATTGCAGGCAAAAGTGACAACCACCGACTTCTTGTATGGGAGAGTATTTCGTTAAATATTACCTGTGCGTTTTCACAAAACTGTTTCAATCGTTCAGTTCTAACCGTGAAGATGCAGAAATATTTATATATTGTTGCGATTTTACTGCTTGCTAGTTTACTTTGCTAGGTTCGTACCGCTGGATTGACAAATAAAACCAAACACTATTTAATCCAATTCAACAACTCTTTATTTCGCAATTTGTCTTCACTATAACAGTATACTCTTAGCACTGGATGGATACGTTGACGCTGCCACGGCTTATATAGCCACGCACTTCTCGCTAATGCCGAAGTGTCCTTCTAGAATATTGCGTCTGGCAATTATAAGAACATAATGCTATACGGCGCCAGATGCAGCTATTGTTAGGCAAGCAGACAGCTGCGGCGCTAAATGCAGCTATTGTTTAAGTAGACAAGCAGACAGCTGTGGCGCCAAATGCAGCTATTGTTTAAGTAGACAAACGCGGCGCCCAATGTTTATAATAAGGGATGCATACAGCAATGCAAATACCAAACTTAATACTACTTTTGTAACAATATCTTCAAAACAACAGATTCAATGTCAATTGACAGTACATCTGTAGCACGTGAAATAGTTTTGTGGAGTATATGAGCAGAGCAACCAATGCCCTCTATTTCTCGACCTAATTCGGATTTCAACTTGTAAAAAACGTTAGTTACGCCATTCCTTTGTCTGCCCCCAAAATTCGCGTTTGTGTTGTCTGCACCAAAAGCCGTAAGATTTTTTAGTGGAATATCAGCTGTTTTTAGTGCATCGATGCAGTATGTTGTTATTGTTTCGGATGTTTCATTTGGCAATGACTGTATTTTTAATAATTTTATTTCCAACCCTTTCTCCGTAAAATAATGAATTATCAGGGGGAACATTTTCTGTGCTTTGTGATTGCTCGAATCGGTAGATATTCCAAAGAATGGAACATGATCTTTTAGTATTTTAGTGAATTCCGTAACTGAATGTGGTGCCAAAACATTCTTTATGATGGCTGTTGCTTTTGTTCTGGCGTTCGATTGTTTTGCGGCGATTTTTGAATCTGGATATAATACGGCATCCAGGTTTGTGGTACAATCCAATGAGCTGAATGATCGATGATGATTTACAATTCTGTAGGCGCTTGTGATTTCAGCAACCTTTATCAAATGCTCAAGTTGTGTATTCTTCTGAACCATAAAAGAACTAATATCTTTTGAACATAAAGCAATTGTTATTTTTGAAAGATGTTAAGCACCTTTTACATGATCTTGAATGCTTGACTTTCCACCATTTGCAATGTTAATGTCAAATCCACATATCGAGCAATACGCAGTGTCATCAGTTTTTCCTTTTTTCATATACGACTATTCAGCTGTGTAGGTGTCTAAAAATTTGCACTTTCTTTTTGGCATTTGCTACAGAAGAATGAAATAACATTTAAATGAAATTTATTAAACGGAAAATAGAAAAACTTACGAGCAATACAAATCCACGTTCACCAGCAAACCATAAATCATGTGTTCAATATTATAGAGAAGAAACAAATTTTATTATCGATTTTCGATTAAACTAGCGATGAACATTTTTTCATAATAGCGGATTTACACTTGTCAAGTACTGGAAAGCAACTCTGCTTGCATAGGATGAGAGGGGTGAGAAGCAGGGGAAATTTCTCTTGCTTTCAAGTACTTGACAAGTGTGAATCCGCTCTAACAATTATCTGAAAAAAGAAAAGCTTTTTTTTTGCATTTTATTTATTCACATACATGACAATTTGACAGTAGACCAGAACAATTTAAGGATTGACCAAGACACCAGGACAATTCGTGCAAAGCCATTACAAATCCTAGTAAACCAGGACATATGGCAGCCCTAACGTAGGACAACCAGTGACAATGAGTCTCTGGAATTCCTTAAGGAAGAAGCTAAAAATGAAAAGGAAAGGCACGATCAGATTATAGAGCTTGAACGGGAAAAGATGCAAATAGAGCACGAGAGAATACAAACCATGGCTAGCCTTAGAGATATGCTTCAAAAGTTTTTAGACAGATAAGATGATAGTATTTAGTCTTAAATATGAATATGGCTGTAAAACAGTGAAATTAGAGTTTTTTTTATTTTTACTTACGAATAATTTTAAGTTGTTAATTAGTACATAAATAAAACACAATGGATTCCACTCATAGTGTATTAAGTAAGTATTTTACTTATATTTATTTAAGAACAAAACAACGTTGTCAAATTGCGCCTTATAGCAATTCCATCTAAATCGTCATTTTCTTGAGGTGGCAGTGAAGTACTAAGGTGATTTTCATTTTCTTCATTTATGACGTTATTATTTTCTGGTAATCCAACAGGATATTCCGAAGGTTTTTCTCTATTTATAATAAAGTTGTGCAATATTGTACAGGCATATATTACCATTGATGCTTTTTTGACTGACCTCAAGTTTATATAATTTAGTATTTTAAACTTTTGTTTCAAAATCCCATACGACTGCTCGATAAAAACACGAGTTGAGCTTAAGCAGTAATTAAAGTTTCTTTCTTCCGATCTTAAATGCCCATTATCTCCGTAAGGTGTGGGCAGGAATTTTAATGAAGGATAGGCAGAATCTCCTAAAATGACTGCATTTTCAGCAAGTTCCACTTCACCGGAAATAATTCCTTTATAAATAGGGGTAGTTTTCCATACATGAGAATCATGGCAACTGCCTGGACATCCAATAAATACATCCAGAAAGCGAAATTTACTGTCACATATGGCCTAAACATAAGAGTTAGCAGAAATTTTGTGTTGATAAAACTGAAGCTTAAATACACAAACCTGCAAAATAATTGTATGATTTCCTTTTCGGTTGTAGTAACTAATCGCATCATTTTTTGGAAGCAAGATGTTGAAATGCGTCCCATCTACACATCCCACAACAAATGGAAAAGGATTGCATCGGCTCCTTTCGAAATATTCCATTACTTGCCTTTGTTTAACAGCAGAAGGCCATATTATTTCATTTTTTAATGAAGATACCATTTTAATAACATTAAAAAATATTTTATGCGTGGTTCCCTTCGCAACACCAAACCGGTCACTAAGCTCGCGAAACGTGACATTGCTGTTACCCAATTTCCACAGCGTTACATAAAGGCACATTTCAAAGGAATGCCCCAACCGGCCGCGCAATGATCTGGTCCAATATGGTTGGGTAGAGTTTCGCAATATCTAAAACACAAAGTAACACATTACATACATATCAAATTCAACAACAAAAAATTAGGCTTACCATAAAAGTTGATCGCGCCATCCGAAAATGCGATTGAAATACATCGTCTGGATAGTTTTTTATTATATTCAGGTAATTTCTCACTTTTGGTACGGACCGCCTTTTCTTTTTTAAATCACTTTTTAGTAAAATATTCCTTCTCTTTACTTGTTTAATCCTTTTTTTATTGTAATTCAATAAAATATTCTCACTCTGAGTTTCCTGGTTATCAATAATTACGTTAATTAAAAATTCCATTTCTCTGGCATTCGTAAACGCGAAAAAATTCTTCGCAGCACAATCGCAATTGTACAAAGTGAAATTACCGCTATATAACATTAAACAAATGAACAATAGAAAAGGCTATAAATTTATTAACTAAAAGTTTTAATCCTCTTATATTCTCAAAGCTGCAGATAAATTTATAAGTATATCCTGCTTACTTGGAATAACTTAGATATGTTGAGAAAATTTTGACTTGAGTTTGCCTTTCTTAGTGCATGTTAAATACGCTATTTGTAATAAAATCCTTCTACGCTTTCACAGCTCGCAAAACGGGTTTTTGAAATCTATATTTCAATTTTTCTCTTCTCATATAGAGTTCGCAATCTTGCAGTTTTTAACGATGGAAAAAATTATGGAACCAACTTGTATTACGAAAATTTCAATTAATCAATTAACTTTTCAACACATGTATGTTACGTAACTCACTATGATCCAACAATACTTAAAAAAGGCACTGACATACATACAGTTTTAATTTATTTGACGTCAATATCAAATTTTATATATTTTTTTTAAATTTTTCAGTATTGAACAATTATCAATTTCGATCATTACTTACATAATTTCAACAAATTTCTAATTCTGGTTTGCCAAGCTTAAAATGAAGAGTAAAGACTCGAATGTAGAATTCCCACAACGCAAAAAAGTGTCCAGCCACGTGAAGATGAAAAAAGTTCCACAACGCCGCAACTTGCCGACTTCGTTTGGAATTTATATTGGTTTTTGTGTAACCTGCCGCTTGGTTCGTCCTTCCTTATAGGAATAATACTTGTAGAATTGATCAAATCGACCGTTCAAAACAAGTTGCGAATAGAATTTTCTCGATAAGCCCCACGTTGGGCGCCACTTAAAATAATTCAATAAAACAAGGCAGTAGAATCAGCTGATTGTGCAGTAGCAACCACAGCCGGCAAGAATGCAGCAGGGTTGCACAAAATTACTGCGTTTACGAACTAACCCTACATTCTTGTGTCGCGTGATAACTTATACAGGGCCAAGCCGATTTCCCGAGAAGCATGTCCACACCATGACATTTCCTCCACCATGCTTGACAGTCTGTTTACAGTAACGTCGATGTAGTCGCCTTTCTGGCGCCTTACTGTACACATGCTGTCTGAATTGAAAAGGTTGACTTTGACCTCATCGCTAAAAAGAACACTATTCCACTTTTCAACCGTCCAATCAATGTACTTCTTTGCGAATTCAAAACTAAAAAATACAAAACGAATATTGTTGTTGTTGAAGATGTTACTTAAAAGTAACATACCGTTTCTTCATGTGATTTTTCGTCAGCATTGGCTTTTTAATGGCCTGATAACTTTTTAAACCAAGTTTAATTGCATGTCTTCGTATGGTACTTGAGTCGACATTCAAATTAAGAGTTTCTTTTATTTCTTTCGAAGATATGAACGGGTTTTTCTTAATTAACCTTTTGATATTAATGTCATCACGATAAGAAATTTTTCGTGGTGGCGCGCCTGTGTTTAGTGTTGTAACACTACCTGTTGTTTTAAATTTATTAATCCATCTTGAAACCATGGATTTATTAATATTTAATGACTTCGCTATAAGAGCTTGACCTTTTCCAGCCTGGTACAGGGTGGTCCAAAAGAAACCAAGGGATGTAAAAAAAATTTGACTTAAAAGTGCTATTGTGTCTCGGGCAGAATGGGCAGTAGCTCCGTCCTGCTGAAACCACATACCAGGTCTGTTTTCAAGAGCAGGACGTAAAAAATTTTCTATCATAAACCGAAACCGCTCTCCATTTACGGTTACAGCACTTCCATCTTCATTCTCGAAGAAGTAAGGCCCAATGACATTTTCAGATGTGATCCCACACCATACTGTACACCTGATGGGGTGTAATTGGCGTTGATGAATGGCTCTTGGATTTTGAGAACCCCAGATCCTACAGTTCTGCTTATTAAGAAAGCCATTCAAATGAAAATGAGCTTCATCACTCATAATCAAATTTTTAATAAAGTTGATATCATTTCTGGCCAACTCTTGAAATTTAGCTGCAAAATTTAGACGTTGTGTACCTCTTCATTATAAATTCTCCAAGTGTTGTCTTTATAATCTGAAAGAAAAAAAAAAAAAAAAAAATTAATTAACGAAAAAGTTATTAAACTTTTACACCCCTTGGTTTCTTTTGGCCCACCCTGTACAATGAAATAACGGAAGATTTGAATCTGTTATCGTACTGAACGCGCTGCATATTCAAACTTAATAATTTTAACTCAATTGAACCCTCGAGACGGCTAAACTGCACTGATCTTAATGTGCGAAGCAAACAGCTCAAAAGCCTTTAGGATCATCGGAATCCTTGGAATAAGAACTTCCTCATCTTTAAATTTTCCTTCGAGTATCGACGCGTGAATCACATTGCTCATCAGTTTTCTTATTACCAAACGCGTTCCGTTGCACAGTTTTGGTTGGTTTAAATTTCTAAGGATGACAACTACCGAGCCAACCTTCAGTTGTAAATTGTGCGGTGGTAAACCAGGTACATTCAAGGATTTGGATAATTAGTGGCTTCTTCTTCGTTGGTTACACAGTCGATAGATTTGAATGAATACAGAGTACCTACGATTTGATTTTGAATTATAAAATTGAGGTCATCTACATCTTTATTTTTAGCGGCCAAAATTGCTCGCTCACTTAATCATTTAGTATTTTTGTGGTTGGCAACGATATCCGGGAATACTTTGTTGATAAGATCGTTCTTTGATGAGACGAAATTGCAAAAATTTGAAGGAAATGAAATCAACCCGCTCGATTCGTCAACAGGAACACGGCCATTACCGTTAGTCAGCAATTGCTTCGAGAGATCATCAGCAGATAGATCGTTCAACAATGCAACTCTCATATTTACAAAAAGTGAAGTTTCTTTACATATCGCCACAGATTTGATGCTTTGAGGCAAGCGTTTATTTCGTCGGCAGCAGTAGATCTTGGAATGACTGGTAGTGTTTGTCGGAAATCGCCAGATAACAAAATCATTGCACCACCAAAACATCTCGAGTCATTGCGCAGATCTTTTAATGTTCGGTCTAGCGCTTCCAATGCGCGTTTATGCGCCATTGTGCATTCGTCCTATATGATTATTTTTGATGCTACTAAAACTTTAGCCATTGTGGAGTGTTTCGAAATGTTACATGTCGGCTGTTCAGTAGTTTGAAGGTTTAATGGCAATTTTAACGCTGAGTGAGCCGTACGGCATCCATCTAACAATGTGGCCGCTATTCCAGAAGAAGCAATTGCTACCGCAATTTCGGATCTCGCACGTACAGTGGCCAAAATTAATGACATGAGGAATGTCTTCCAGTTCCACCGGTGGCATCTAAAAAAATTAAGCCACCGTTGCCATCATCAATTGCATTAATCAGTGTATCATAGATTTCCTTCTGCTTAGGATTCAACAGCGGTACATTCGATTGAACTGATTGGATTAGTTCATGTGGATCATATTCTCGTTCACGTTCCAATTCTTTATGAAATGCGTCATTCATTCCGCGATCTGGCGCTGGCATTCCTAACCTAACTAACAAACTGCCGCACATGAGGTAACACACATCTTCGATCAAGAGCAAAGTCTGGTTACATGTCCTCATTCACCTGAAGATCGGAATTTCTTAAGCTGACACGAATTCGATGTAAAATATCTTTTGACATGTTTGTTCCACAGATCACGTGGGTTCGATGGGAAGCATGTCGAAATGATGATAGCAAATAATGTGCGTATCTGTCTTGGAGATGCAGAAATAATTGCTTCAGCGATTATCGTGTCCCAATGAGTATCGTTTTCAAGCAAAATCAGCTCTTGACATGCTGCACGAAATGTGGGGTACACTATACCATTAACAGTTCGTAGTGATTCAAACGATGTTGGCCCTCGAACATGTACCAGCAACAATCGCAAATAGAAACATTCATCGTTCTTCGGATTAACTGTGTAAATACGACCAAGAGCATCAGTAGAACGCATGTCTGAATGACCAGGAACTGCATCGCCTTGCTTACGACGTTAAAATTTTTTCGATGTAATGTTCCAAGTGTAATAACGTGGTATTTCTGAGTAAAACAACGTTCGTGCGAACGGATCGCTTTGACAAATCGCTGGAGGTGTTTCGGCACGTTGAGCAGCATTCGACGCTGTGAAATATACTCTCTGACCGTTCTCTAGATGCACCCCCAAATGTACAACAGTGGGATGACGTTCGTGAATAGGGAATGAAAATATACGCCAAATTGCTTCATTGCAGTTCACATATCTACCAACTTGATAGCGCGTGATTTCATCGTTGATATTGGATGTTTGGATACCAAAAACCGCCATGTCGCGCTCTTTCGTGACACATTTGCAAATGTATTTAATTGACTTGACCGAATTGCAATACTCAACATTACAATGTGCCTTGAATGTTTTGGAAAGAAGTGGCGAATATGGAACAATCCAACTGGTGTCAACTACGAAATCGTTTTCTTTTACTTTAGTTGTGTTAGTTCTACCATTATCATCGGGCGATCGACGCCGATACAATGGATAACCATCGTTGCCTGTAATGGTTTCTGCCGTCAATTTTCGTGGATACCGTTTGGAACACTTGCGGTCGACCATGCACGGTGATTGGCGGTTGCCACACGGTCCATGAATCATATTCGTGATTACAACATCATGTAGGTCTGGATCGGTTTCAGGAGCAGGAATCTCCGCACATATGATGTCATCTATTTGATCTGGCCGAATTCTTTCAACTAACCAAATTAGAATGTGAGCATGTGGTAGGCCTCGTTTTTGCCATTCGACTGAATACATCCAGCATCGAGTAATCCCAAAGACGTGTTGCTTAACAATCTATTTCATTAGTGACCGAATTTTTTGCCTGAAAACACGTGCGGTGATGTCGTGTCGATCACTTGATGTTTGTCCGGGAAGCAGCAATTGAATAATTTCCGTCCATTTTGGATTACATGTAAATGTAATGAATAGATCTGGCCGACCATAATGACGAACATATGTCATTGCATCCTGCGCATATTCATGCAAATGACGCGGGCTACCTGTGTATGTCGCCGGTAAAATGGTCAATCGACCAACATTTTCTGAATCACCTTCTGTGCAAATTGCCTCGCGCAAATGAATATACTCTTCCGAACGAAATTTAGCTTGATTCAATTGAATGAAATTCAGGCGCTTCGTTTCGATTTTAACGTACATGTCAACGCAATATTGTTGTAGCAGTCGACGAAATCGCTACAAATAATTGTCACAATTTTCACGAATCATCAAACGATATGCGTAATAATTCATCGAACTAACCTTCTTGGTAGTTTCCTCACTTGAAACAAATACAGTAAAATTTGTATTTTAGAACCCCTAATAGGTTATAGGTTAACGACTCTTACAGCTACTCTCTACTAAATTAGAAATGACAACTTTTTTGGTTACCAAAAGCAAACAGAATAAAATGTAATCAAGTTAAAATGAAAACAATAATATTGATCTTACCATTCAATGGATTAATCATTTTGATATTAAAGTGATATCCATCATCTCCTTGCCAAAACATCAGCGGGTATTGTAACGCGTCATATGAACGGTGTGTTTCATATACTCTTTGTAGTTGCCCAGTATTGCGTCGTGTAAGTACAATATCACGTGTTTCCAAGTTTTCACCAACAATCAGGATTGCCACTTCATCGATTGTTGGAGCATTAAATGTGCGTTCAAGTGTTCCAGCTGGTCTTTTATCTGCTCTGATCACAACCTTAAAGTCATCACTTGGCATGCGCTCTAAAGCAGTCTTGAACAGCTTGACCAATGCATGATGTTCATGAAGCATTTGCTGCAGATCTTGGAGAATTGCTCTTTTCGTAGCTGTGTTGATCCCTTGACGCCGGTCGAGTTATTCATCCATATTGCCCATGAAATATATTTGCAAGAATTTATGCTGTTCATCAATTGGTTGTAATGATCCAATGCGATGGCAAATCTGGCCTTGAATCTGTAAAGTCAAAGCCATAGTTATAAAACTTACTTTACAAACACTTTTTTTTTCAAATATTAACATCCCATTTTAATTTCGGAGAAAAATACAGAAATCTAACAAACTACATTCCAGATTTTTTTTACAATAATAGAAAATAAAGGTTTTAACGCAAATTACCTTAAATGTCGGATTATATCCGTGTTCTTCTATAATTTCCGCCCAAACGAAGTCATTTGTAAACAAACATTGTATTTTTGAGTGTTCGTTAGAAAATGTGATTCTTGTGTTTCGTCATAAAGCAGGGAGCGCAATGGCTCTGGTGGCGGGACCAATAATGGCAATTTCACTTTACCACTAAAGCAGCACAAACCAGGCGTTTCACCAGCAAACTTCAATGCGCCACAATACTGGCAAACAACGTCTATTTGACCAATGCAAACTAAACGATGCAAGCTGTAGCCGATGGTGCAATCATATAGAAACGCTGCTCGATTCAAATCAATACTAGAACCATTTCTTCTTGCACTTCGAAGATTATTCCTCTGTTCATCTGTACGATAAGCTCGACGACTTTTCGTTTCCAACCTAGCCGTTTATTGATTCTGTTAGCATTCTGGTTGGCGGGTCCGTACGGACCGTCCCTTTCGTAAACAAGGACTATGTTATTACTAAGGGACCAACTACCAGAAGTTTTTAATAGAAAACGCGAATTTATTAGTTAATTCAAAATTGTTCACTGGTTTTGTTTAATATTGAGTGCACCGGTTTCAGATGTTACACCCCACGTTTATTGCCATGAGGACTGATCTATTAAATCAGCCCTCACTTTACACACAGCCTTTTGTACCTTGATTTGATTGCTTTTATTATATTAATTTACTTACAAATTAACTTAATTTAGCCAATGAAAATTTGATAAATACTTTTTGGATTGCACGTGCACGACTTGACGATTGAAAAACGAAGAAGGGAAGAACCAAGCCACATTTTCCATTTATAGCGTGGCTAGAGTGTTGTAACTGTATAACAGTGTGACCAGAGTGTAGGCAGTGCATTGGCAATTTTATAATAGTGTGACTAGAGTGTGGGCAATGCATTGGCAATCCGTAACAGGTTTACATTTGCGATTTTCAAACTATCTTTAGCGGTCCCTGCTCGGGCGCCACATAAAATAAAATGATAAGTTTTTATTTACAGCACAATGTGCTTTGAGCTTTATTTCAAACTGAGTACGTAATTCTATTGTTAGTTATTATTAAGCTAAGCTCAAGCCCTAGAAGTGCCTATTCATCAAAATTAGGTTTGCGTGTGTTTCGCTCAACTGCCTAATAATTGGGAGAGCGGATGCGCATGTAGCACATTCCATTAAGCTAAGAGTGCAATAGGAGTCTCAATTGTAAGTTGACTCCTAATTGTTGTCAGCGAACTTATGTTGTGTTAACTTATATAGTTGTCTCTTGATGGCGGGATAATAAACTTTCGCTTAAGAAAAACGCGGGCAAATTATTATTTTTTGTCTTCTCTTCTCATTACCTGTTGAGTGTGTTAATATTTCTCTGCATTACGCCTCTATTACTTTATGTAATTTGTGGGAGTAATGGAGAGGAGTATTTGTTTTGATTAAACAGAGTCCCTATAACTCTTTTAAAAAATGATCCTACCGACTGCGCCAATTTAATATTACACTCGTGTTCGCACGTTTTTTTTTTAAATTATAGCCGAGTTACGAACTAGAGATACCAGTTGGTTTAGATGGTTGAATCAGACTGAATTTTCAATTTATTAATTGTCATGATTCAATTTAATGGTACAATGTGTTATTGTCTACAAATCATAATTACTTATATTATTAATTATCCCCTTACCAAGACTACAATCAAACTCCTTCAATGACGCCTTTACTTTTTGTATAATTCTTTCACCTATATTAAATAAAGTTACACTTCGTTTTTAAATATGAAACTTTCGCAAGTATAATGAAAAACTAAAAATTAAAAAAAATGTATACATGGTATCAAAGCATATTGAACATCATCACTGCATGTGAAAATCCCATGTATTTTGTTGTTACCTGAAACCTCGAATGCATCAACCTACGAAATATCAAGTTTGATTTGAAAATACGTATGTACAGCTGCGAGCACTGAAATATTAGTGTGCAATTGTGGCAAACATTTCTTGAAATTACAACAAATTGTTGTACTTGACACCACATATAGTACGTAACGTACATATCTGCAAATATATACCGTTTCAACAAATACTTACTGCCACAAGATTCAAAATCCATTGATCGAAAAGCAATAAGCTTCATTCCAATTTTTCCGCTTTTTATATAGTGAATAGTTATAGACAAAAACGATTGTTTTAAATAATTATCGGTCCATAAATCTGAGGTAAGTCCAAAGTTACTAAGTTCACTTAGTTCTAAATTTAAGGAATCGTGGGCTATATTGTATAGATTGTCTATGTTTCTAGATATCGTTGTTGGATGAGGTAATAGTTGATCAGTATCTACGTTCGACCCATACTTAGCTCCAATTGAAAGTATTAGATCCGTATATTTTTTCAGTCCTGCATCTTCGATCATCTTGAATGGTCTGCAATTTTTAGTGACCCATCCAGTGAACGTATCAGCAACATTTCTTTTTTGTGTCGTTGTCCACTAATATCTTTGGGTTATCCGAACGGTTTTTTAAATTTTTATATCATTTATTTTTCACAAGGTTAGACGTGCTATTCATAAATTTAAAAACGCTGTTAAAATTTTTGCATGCAACACCATCTCTTACCAAACTGCCACTATTTTCAACCTTGCCAAAAATTTCCCAAACCTTGCTTTTCCCAACTTCAATAACCACTGTATATTTCCCTTTCACTATATTATCCTTAATTTCATTAATTGCCTTAGTACAGGCGTCGACTGGGTTGACGATGCAGATTCATCTAAAGTTACCTATTTTTGTAAAACAGAGTGTTTAATATTGAGGGTTCCGGATTGGGTGTTGCACCCCACGTTTATTAACATGAGGACTGATCACTTTACAGCAAATCAGCCCTCACTTTATACACAACTTTTGCATGTTTACAATTAAATATGTTTTTTATAAAAATTGTCTTACAAAATAGATGATGAGATGATTTACAATTTTGATGAACGTGGAATGATGTGCCCGATTGTCTCTGATTTGATTCCAAAAAAATGTCGATGAATGCACTTATACACTTGATGACTGAAAAAAAAAGAAGGAAGAACCCAGCCACATTTTCCATTTATAGCGTGGCTAGAGTGTTCTAACTGGATAACAGTGTGACCCGAGTGTGGGCAATGCATTGGCAATTTTATAATAGTGTGACTAGAGTATGGGCAATGCATTGGCAATCCGTAACACAGAGACACAGGTGTAAATTGTATTACAATATGGCAAATATTAGCAAACAATTGCACTGAATTTCGCGGTCAATTACTTACATCCATTATTTTTGATGAAAAATATAAAATATTAAAATAAAAATCTGCCAAAACTATTTTACCCCCTTTTATCTCCGTATACACAAAACAAATGACGAATTTAAATATTTAATAAACTGTCTCGGTTAAGCGTCTACGGCCAGTACAATGCAGGCAAACATGTTGTGGGGAAAACCTTTCCGTTAATCTTCTCTATTTGCTTGCTTAGCTGAACACTATGGGTGCACCCTGTTCTGTTAAAAGAATAAGAGAAACAATGAATTCACATAACAATAAGTGACGATCACACACTATTCCACTACTAAGCGAACGCTAACGCTTTGCATTCACTGCCGGTTGATGATATGAGTGTGAGTTGGGTTTGTTTATGAAAGGAATGAGCTGAGTCTACCTGCTAGCGATAAACAACAACTCACAATGTCTTCTCTGTACCTGCATTCACATAATTCCAACTCAGCGTCGGCACTCAACTCGAGTTATGAGATGAATTCATAAATTCTCTGTTGCATTCATAGCGTGAAATAATTCTTGCAACCCTTTAGTTTATACAATCAATCTATGCTTCAGGGTTGGGAAGTCTTTGATGTTTGGTAAGCCCAATGACCTAGTTACAAGTCCATCCAGGTTTCGTTCGTCATCTTCGAGTAGAATGTGCTGTTGTCGTACGTCATTCCTTTGGTAAAGCGATAAAATATAGTCAACTCTAATAATGAAGACTTTCTGGTTCTCACTTGGACGGGGGAATATGTTAATTTATTATTCACTCGCGGTTCTTTAGTCGGATACTTTAAGTATCTTACCGACTGCGCCAGTAAAATGACTCAAATAATTGTGTGTAAATCCCTAATAATTGAAATACAAACACAGAATTATGAGTGCACATCTTTATTATTTCAGATTCGGCTTAAGACTAATTTTTGGGTGAACAGAGAATTTTAACTATACTTGCTATTGCTTGTTTGTTTATGTTATGTAAGTGAGACCACCCAGAATCGTTTATTGTTACTTTTGATATTTAAATCAGTTTAAAACTGTTGGAATGATGATATTTTTATGTTTGAAATACAACTTACTTTAACTTTGTTGAAATGATGATATATTTACATATATTTGAAATACAATTCAATCTATCTATTAAATTTTGCCTTTTTTCTTCGAGCACACGTGTTCTTATTTCTTGTTGCAGAGTGAGTGTGTATAATAGTGAGTATGTTTAATTTAACAATTCATTCATAGATAGTAATTTAACATTTCAATCATAGATGGCGATTTCATATACCAATGTGGTGGTTGTTTCCACACTTCTGTCTTTTGCCTATTTCTCAATTTATCAGAAAAAGCGCTGTACACAATATTTGGCTTCTATTCTATTTATTTTATTTTCTCAGAATTGTTAAATTTGTTCAGTTCGATTTTCTTACATAAAAAGGTTGCCAGACGGCTCGAGAAACTTAACGAAAAATGATATATTTGAATTGTGTTGCCACACCAATCATGTTATAGATTATAATATTTACTAAATTACAACATAAACAACTAAACTCAGTTTAATAAACTAAAACGTTACCTATTTCGATTTTGCAGCACTTTGTATTGGTCCTCTACAAGAATTTAGTTCATCTGCCAGCTGTTGTCATAATTCCTTCATTTGTTGAATAATTGGAATAGAATTTAGCTGTTTCTATTTACAATATTTTGTTCATGACACGTGTATGAAAAAGTTTTGCGAACTGAAGCTTTTACTTCTATCAAGATTGCCGTAGAATACCAAAACATTTCTTACTTGATAAGTATTTTAATTAGTTTTCATTATTTTATCAATTTGTTGACCTTTAAACATGACTTAAATCTACTAAAATATATTTCCTCCAGTATTAAGAGGATTGTTAGCGTAATTATTGAACCTCGGCTTGAATCCTTGATTATTTTGCTTATATGTAATTGGTGGAGTGTTGGGGATACCGATTTGGTTGGCGACCGAATGCATGTTGGTCGAAATTTCGTCTTGGGCAGTGGGATCGGAATGTCATCGTGGCGTTGGACCAGAGTGGTCATCTGGTATTCAAGGGTACCTATGTATGTCCCTTTTATCCGAATAATGCATCATAAGGTATTTCCGGATTTGACTCCAATCAAGTGGAGTATTGTACGATTCCAATGCGGTGTGGGCATCGCCAATTATTTTATGCCTGATCGTATGGAGTATCGCGAAGTACTTAGGGGTATTCTTGACTTGCTCCAGGAGTTAAATTCTCGTGGTCGTCCCGAAAATTCTCTAAGTCATTTAGCCATGTCCAGAATCTTGTCTAATTCGTTTATATTGTTTGCGTTCAGTGTAACGCTGTGGTCGTGTTCGGTAAAGTCAGTTATAGTCTGCGTATATATTCGTTCGAGTACTTCTCGAACTATTGTCATTATAGAGTTGGGTTGGGGGTGGGGGGTTGAAAGGATGGGTGGTTTGCCCATAATCTAACCTCTTTTGGTTTAGGTGCTCGATCAATTCTTCAGCAGTGTCTGCCATTATATTAAAATTTTTATTTTTATGTCAATTAATTAAATTTATTTTCCTTAAAATAGCACTCGATTTCTTTTCTATTACTTTTATCTCAATTATTTAAGTTTCTTTTTCTTGTAATAGCTCTTGATTTCTTTAATAATATTATGATTTTTTTTTGTAAAAGCTTACAGTAATTTAAGACCTTTTTTTGATTCTCCCTTTTTTGTGTCGAATAATTAAATTTCTTATTCTTTGTAATAACAATATTTTCTTTAATAATATTTTATAAATGCTTACAGTAGTGGTTTCCAGCTTTCCATAGTATTTTTTTTAAGACGTTCCTGGGTTGTCCTTTTTTCTGATGATACTGGGGTCCCTCGACGTTGCCAAATCTCACGTGGTATTGCGTTGTAGCCGCTCGTCAGCACAGTATTTGTTATTAGTTCTCACGCGAGTTAATCACAATTGATTCACTTCTGTATGTACTTTGCACCATCAGGGCAAGTTCCTTTATTAATACAAAACTAAGACTAAAATACTTTTTGATAATTTAGTGCTATTTATACTACTTTATGGTACTAGTTTCTATTTGCTGTCTGCTATGTTATTTGAAGATAGACACACTATCTACAGTCGATTGTTTGTCGTTACAAACAGTCCCGAGAGAATAGCGTGTAGGAGATAACACTTTCAGGATGCCAAGTCTTTTCACTTTTATTTCTCAAACTGTACTGCCCCAGTAGCTTTTTCACCGAAGACGGTTACATATACTCATTCTTTTTTTTTACATATATATTCTTTAAATATATATCTTCGTTATCGTGACTATCTTTTTTACATTTATAGTTTAGTTCGGTTCTAATGTCGTGCCGATTTTTCGTCATACCTACATCACAAAAATTTTTTTTCCAGCTCTGAATAACTTAAAATTACAAATTCTCAAAAAATCTCTTCCCAATACAGCCTCATAATACATAGTGCAATCAACAACTATTAGGTACAAAATTTAATTCAAATAATTCATTATTTATTCTAATACAACACAAAAACTTTCCATAAGTTACAATTCTCGTATTATTTAAACCAAAATAAAAGGTATTCACATTTGATAAAAACTCCAATTTCAAATTTTCTGCAACGCAAGATTTTTTTATGAAGCTGATTGGGCTACCCGAGTCGATCAGACATTCTAGTGAAAATGAAATATTTGTATAATCTCTTTTAACAAAATGAAATAATCTTACATATTCATTAACTGCGTGGACAGTTTTCTTCTCTGGACATGTTGCTATTTGATGATTTCGACTGCCACACCCATAACACTTACCCATCTCTCGCTTTGGTTTACCGCATTCTGCTGCTAGGTGTCCGCGACTGCTGCAGTTGTAACATCTTCTTTCTTGAATCTGCGACTGAGCTGGCGCCATCGGTTTTGGCCCAGTTTCAATTTTGGAAAATGCTTGGAGTAATTGTGCCTTTCTTGTGTAGCACTGCATATACGCTTGGTTGCGTAGCCGATAATCAGGTATGCCGTCGATTATGTATTCGACCAACTCCTCTTCTCCCAGCTGTAGTTGGTTTGCCAATACCACCTTATCGTTGAAATATTCAATAAACCGCTCGCCCGACTTCCACTTCCTGGTCTCAAATTTTCGCCGCAGCACCACTCTGTTTTCACCTGAGCCAAACACTTGATTCATTTGACTGATGAGCTCATCTACTTGTTGAGTTGCGAAATCGGGGTTGCCATATAACCATTGTTGTGCTTTGCCTTTCAGTTTGTTAAGAAATATAATGCGCGACTCGCCTTTATTTATAGTGTAGGCACTGGCGACGCTTTTGAACTGTGCCGCCCACAAATTGAAATTAACCCCACCTTCGTACTCTGGTATCAGATTTTTTATCAGGTCAAGTGATATTGTTGCTTGATTCAATTGCGGGTGGCTCAATGTTTCACCACCAAGCATCATTCGCTGTAGCATTGCATTCTCCCGCTCAAGCAAATCTTTTTCACGTTTCAATAAGTTTGTCTCTCACTTCAGTAATTCAACCTCTGTCGGACCTGCGTCTGCAACGATTTTCACTGGCTGCTCTTCGATTTGTTGTATGGTGCTACCATTTTCCATCTGCGCAGCAGCAACGTCGTCCGTATCTGGTACAGTCTGTTGATCTTCAAATATTGGGAGCAAAATTTCGTCAACTTCTGCACCACTTGGACACTCGCCACGTTCACTTGCAGGAACCTCTGTCAATTGTACACGCACTTTTTGTTTTCATAAATTGTGTCATAAAATTGTTCGCTTCTTTGTGTTTTTTCAAAATAGTACATAAATTGTTAAAATTTTTTTTTTTTTAATTTTAAAGTTGGGCAAATCAGACTTCTGAGATTTTAGGATGCCAAGTCTTTTCACTTTTATTTCTCAAACTGTACTGCCCCAGTAGCTTTTTCACCGAAGACGGTTACGTATACTCATTCCAACATACATACATTCATTTTCTCTGCTTACATGCTATGTATTTACTTATATATCTTTGAAATGGACACATGAACTTGTGAAACATGAATATATGTGTCAACACAATGACAACCAAGAATGTGTTTAAATGAATACAAATGAACTTTAAAAGAGAATCAACAATAACTGAAAACGAATCTTAAGTTAACGGGATATATCTACATTAACCCTTCAATGGTTTACTCTTTTATATTTAAATTAACCCGTCAATGGTTTACTCCTTTATATATAAGTATAATTAGAATAACTTAAAGTTAGGATGTATTATCATACACATAGTACTTATTACTACACACTTGTTATGTGTGATACCATTTTTATTTCACACCATATATTGGAATTGCTTATCACTATTTGTTTATGCGTGGTTCGACATAAACAAGAGATGTTTCGGTTTTTTTTTGATAAATGAAACGTTTCTTAACTCGCGCGTAGCCTTACTTTTTTCAGGCCTTTTTATTGCGTTTCGCGTTTGTGTATTTTGTTTTTGCTTTAATTTCACAATTCAGTAGCATTACTTGTTGATTTTCAGGCTGTTAACTATTTTCGCTCGTTGGTCCTTGCTCGGGCGCCAGTTAAAAAACTTTTATTTACTTATTTATAAAAAAAAAGAAATTTTGTGAGCTATGCTCCTTTATTGAATTCTGTCTTAGAATTAAAATTTACAATTAATTATACTTTACGCTAAGCCGACTGACTGAGGTTGTACTTGATTTGCATATTGCAACCTAATTTGGTTAATAGCTTTTTAGCGTTAAAGCTTTATTTCTTATCTTATATAAAATGCAATAACAATTCGAATCTTTAACTTTTAAAATGAACGTTTTTATTTATATATATGTAGAAGATCTGCTTGTAGATGTCTCCATATCACTTTACTTCACACTTTTACACTTTACTCAATTACTTCACTTCACTATACGAGCACAGCAAGTTCTGCTCCTATCAAGATCACTTCTTGAATTGATTCTGCGAGGACATTGCGCCTAATTATATACGTACCCCTTTATTGCTCTACTAGTAGCTAACGGTTCCTGAGTCTCTTCACTCTGTTCGCAGAATACGAACAGACCTCACTCAGTAACAGTTTCTCTTGTCCTGTTATTATGCTCATTTGCGTATTTCCATTTTATAGTACCGTAATGTATGCCGCCAATGCGTCGCCTACTTCAAATAACATTGTGGCACATACAGTTATCTACAAAATAATAGCACTACAACATACGCATTTACAGTGACATACAAAATACAAGCATAAGCGCTCCGACATATAAGTATAATATTAACGTTTGGTTGCGTCAGAAGTTGCTAGAATAATTATTGTTCAGTGGCATAAGACTCGTAACTGCAATTCAGCTCAACATTGAATTTGTTGCAGTTGCCACAGTTTCTTGAGCCATTTGCTGCTCCTGGTCGGTTAATTTTATGTTTCCTCCGTTCCCCAAATTCCGGTTAGTATCAAACCGACTATTTTTTTTTTTTTTAATATACATTTTTTGTTATTCTAAGGTTTTAATTATTTAACGTTTTAACACTGTGACTTCTTTTGATTACGGTTCTTTACGTAAATGTTCTTTAGAAATATTACTCTGCGACTACGCCAATTATGTATATAAATTATTCCTCCAGTCCTATGAGCTGTTGTCTAGAAAATAAAATCACAGTTAACTCTTTCAACACTATGTGCTGTTGTTCAGGAAATATAATTACAGTTAACTTTTCCAACCAAATAATTTTTATTAAGTACTACTTATGTGCTTTTGTTCAAGTCTGGCTTGAGACTAAAACTTAAAAATATGAGCCCTGCTTCATATCCTATACTTGGCACAATTTAGGCATTTCTGCTACTATTGCACCTGATACTGTTGTTGTTGTTTAGACAACAGGTGAATCGCTGCTACCCAGCTGATATTGGAGTAGCGAAGAATTTGCCAGTTGATGAGAAAATGCTGACGCGGACTATTCCCACGCTAACTGGTTGGCGTGGAGTAGTTCTAAGAACGCTACAGTGGGCAGACTAGCAGACTAATGTGTTAACTGCCCCCTTCTAAATCTAGGCCGCTTGCATGATCTTGGCTACTGCTTCCTTCTTGTCATTTGTGTCCTTTATGCGTTTATTCGTCCTGTGTATCCAAAATACTAATGCTGCACCTAGAATGATAGCAACAGCCAGTATCACTAACATGCAGAGGGTAGTGCGGTTATGGACCATTCCATGTAGGTTTTCAATGTGTCCAAGGTTCCTCAAATTACTTTTGTGCAAATAAGGTAGGCTTAAAAATTCCAAATGGTAGGTTAAGTTAACAAACTGCGTTGAAGGAATCCCAGGTCGGAGCGTTGCCTTCACTTTTTCATTTATAAAACTTGTACCATTTGTCCAAACTTCTCCCTCGAATGTCACTAAATAAGTGCCGGATATTGTAACCGATAATGTTTCTTCTTCCCGAACTTCGGCAATTTGGTCGTTTATGATAATTAAGCCACTGTCAACTTCGATAATTGGATCAAGGTTATTGTAGGTAGTTTTGCATGTCGCCTTATTATTGTTGAATAGTTGTCTCATACATCTAGAATCCGTTTTTATTTTACGGAAACTTGCAGATAGCGCTGCCGTGCAGTTTTTAACTGGAATTGTTGAATTGCCCCAATCCGCAACAGTTAGACACACTATCTACAGTCGATTGTTTGTCGTTACAAACAGTCCCGAGAGAATAGCGTGTAGGCGATAACACTTGTTATGTGTGATACCATTTCTATTTCACACCATATATTGGAATTGCTTATCACTATTTGTTTATGCGTGGTTCGACATAAACAAGAGATGTTTTTTTTTTTTTTTTTTTGATAAATGAAACGTTCCTTAACTCGTGCGTGTTAGATTCACTATGCTGTTATATAAAATAATGATAACTTTAAACTAAAAACCACGTATTAAACAATTTTGAATCTTATTTGACCTATGCCACTTTTATCAATTGAAAAAGTTATTGTACAGATAGAACATTTTGCTTAAAACTGATCTTCATCTTTTTCAAGCCATGGAAATTTACTTTTCCATTCTTTTTTAAACTTTTGCAGTCTTTTTACCTTAACTTTTCTCTGTTTTTTAGGTGTTTCATATAATATGCTGCAATCATAGGAAGACATTCTTAAAATTTACCTGCGAAAAACAGCTGATTGAGCTAGTGCCTAAAATGCTTTATCGATTTATCGATATGTTAGATATTCGCAAATTCAAACAACCTTTTATGCACAGCTTTATCAGCCGATTTTCGCAGTTGCGAAAAAAATAAAAAATTATGCATGAATAGGGATTCAAATTTTTAGAAAAGTATGAATTAAATTGCTTAGAGTATAAATATAGTATTTTAGCGTACTATATTTATTGTGAACAGTATATAGTATTCAAGCGAAAAATATGGAACAATACTATAAATATAGTACGTCTGGCAACCCTACATAGAGCCCATATTTTTAATCCGTATTTTGCGGGCTTCGATGGAATGTACATCTATTGTTACATTTTCATGTAAGTGATAATATGACCTGAGCTGCCGATTCCTTTGATCCCAAATGTTTCTTATAGGTGCTAATTTATCACGCTGTCTTCTCATCCCTGTCTGCAGCGGAGTCAAAACGATGGCATCGTGGTATGTTCATAAGTCTTTCCAAGCTCGTTGTGGCCCGAAAAATTGGTCTGCCATTATTTTCATCCCACAAATGAATTAACTTTCATTGTGCGATTTGTATACTCCTGATAAGATTTGCAATCCTATGTATGCTTCCAATTCTATAAGGTCTATAATTTTCCAATTGTCTCCAAAAAACTGCAATCCTTTGATGATGCTCATTTCTACCACTATGTTTTTTATACTTGAGGACATGAAAATATCAAAAGAGGATTTTATATCTGTGACCATAGAAATAGCACACTTTGATGGGCCAGGACTTCGACATAAAATTTGATTTCGAGGAATTTTGCCTCTTAAAATTGGAAGTGGCTGATCATACCATATTATGCTTTTATCTTTCGATAAAATATTTAGCAAATTGACTTTTTCTGTCGCATTGCTACCTTCAAAACCGACATCTACTTCACTTTCACTGGATGAAGTATTGAATCGTCCGTTTCATTTTCTGCGATAGGTACTGTATTTTTCACTACCTCACTTTTTGCTGTGCACTTCGAATTCTTAATTTTCACACGCACTCACCTTCTCGATGACCAAATTTGGTTTCATAAAAAATGGAAAAATGGATTTGCATCAATGTGCATACGCGTGCACTAGTATAGGTACTTATATTGCGGTTGTATTTTGCTTATGTACAATTTAAAAAAATGCTTTGTAAAATGAGTAGCGGTTGATAATTCCGACTCGGGATGAACAATGAAGAAAAATTCACTTCTAAAAAATGCTTGTAAAGTGATTAGCGGTTGATAATTCCGACTCAGGATGAAAAAATGTTGAAACTGGAGGATGGTAAAAACGCCGTTCAAAGATGTTCGCACACGCGTAATTCCGATTTGATATGTTTTAAATATACCGATACTTAATCTGCACACTTGTCGCATCAACAGCAGCAACCACCAATCTCGTCCAGCAACAGCAGCAACATCCAATCCTTTCTAGCAACAGTAAGCAGTATAACCTGCCTCTATCTTCTGCACTCTTATTTCAGTAATGGCGCACAGAAAACAATAACACAATATATATATTTTATAATCCCGCACTACCACAATAAAGAATACCACTTTAGTTTTAATTTTAATCTTCCTTTTTAATTTTCTTCTTTCCTTCAGGTCTTGTCACACCGGCGTCATAAAACGAACGAATAAAATACAAGAAATTCAAACCTAGCATTTAGCAGAATATGTAAACTTAACATCCTAACGGAGTTTTGTAACATGCATGAATATTGTATTTTGCTTATGAAATTCAAACTAATTATTGCATCATCCAATGTTTACCAACATTGGTATAACATAGCTTCACATGCATGGGTTGCCATGTTTCTTCAATTTAGAGCTTCACATGCATGGATTGCCAACAATTATATAAGTTAATGCTACCCACCAATAATATCAACACGCACCTTTGCTGCTGGCAAAAATTAAACTCCGTTTATTCAACAAATTTACTTAGTTTTTATAATCAAATTTTGCTTACTTACTAAAAACTTACATATGTACGAGTTCTTACTGGCTAGAACTTATTTCTATACATCAAATAATCATAACGTAAGCTAAAACCAGGGCGAACCTCAGTTTGGTTGTGAAACGGCTCACATTGCGGCGGCACGGTTTCCGCTTGTTATAGTGCCGACGAAATGTGTTTTTGTTATTGCAATTTTTGGAAATTAATTTTATTTGATTTAATTTTACTTGAGCAATGCAAAATATTGCTGAATTGGATTTTACTTACAAAATTGTCTGTATATTTTGTAAATGTGCTAACTCCCCCTTTCTTAAGCATCAGCGTCTCGCTGATAAAATTTCATTTGCTACTGAAATCTGTGGATAATCTACTATTGGTGGAATAAAAAACGAATTCCTATTTTTTGGTTTTAGTATGATATACAAAGCTAATGATAGTGTTATTTTTTTGCTGTTATGCGTTCTAGCTTATTTACATTATTTAAATGAAGTTGATGTAAATAGTTTAGATCTAGTTTAATTTCATTTTCTGTTAGGTTATTCTGAAATATTGCGGGTAAGACCTAAAAGGAACTTGTTTGCCAGTTTGTGTAAGTAACGTTGTTCAAGGTTATAGTTTCATTAAAGAAGTTTATAAGAAATGTACCATTTAGTTTAAGAGATGTATTATTATAAGTAATATTTCCAATGAAATTTGAAAGAAATAATGTTCCTTCTTCGATTAACTCAATTATAGCTTTATTTTCGTATTGGTAATCGCATAGCGCTTTCTCTCCGCTAAGAATTTGTGCGATGCAGTGGGTTTTGTCCAGTTTTTGAAGTTGGTTTCTCTTGCATATTTTAGTGTCATCTATTTCAATGCATTTCCCAAGTATGCCGTATTTGTCATTTTGGGATATGAAAAGGTTAGTGAATTCTAAATAAACTCGCTTAAGGTGTTTTACAGTTGAACGTATAATAATATTATTGAATATGGTATCTTCGGTTTGTGGTAGTGAAATTACATATAAAAGAAGTGAATCTTTGACAATCATAGAGGGTTTTGCATATTTGAGTGCTTGTAGTTCATTTCTGAATGGTAGTGTCTCGGTTTGAGAAAGAACATTAGCGATATCTTCCTTATTTAAAATTTGGGAATGGACAATTCCTTGTTTTGCTAGCTGGGTTGCCATTATAATTTTCGCAATTTCATCTTTTACTATACCTAACCTATTATATAATGTCTGTTCGAACAATTCCCTGTTATCCTTACTTATTTCGTCCATTATTGTGTTATAACTATCTAGTATTTTATTATTTGTCTTGATAAGGTATTCGTTTGTGGTATATTGTATGTTACTGTTTTCAGTCAGTTCATGTGTTGTAGAAAGAATTCGGTCCCAGTCCGTAGCATCGGGGTTTCCTGCTAACCATTTCCAGGCGGATCCAATCCAATTGATTGATCTCTTCTGTATGGTTGTGTTTTTTGTTCGTAGTTGGCTTAGAAGGTTATCTACATGTATTTCGGAAAGTTGATGTTCTAGTTGTGGAAGTAAAATACTTGTTTTACTAATTTCGTGGTTTATAGTAAGTCTGATGTCATGGGCAATTTTTTCGTATTCGTTCAAGTCGATAGTATGAATAATTTTATATGTTCCTTTACTGACTTTTCCTTGTCCTTGTTTGATCGTTACGAGCGGGCTGTTATATTCGTAAGTGTCTACCGTCGCAGTCGTCCAGTACGGTAAGAGTAACAGTATCGGGAGTATCAGCTTCTGCATCCTGATTTCGGGCGGTCCACTTGTTCCTTTTTGAGGTGTTTTACTCCGCTACTTGGGAGTGGATGACGTCACAGTTCAGGCTTTGATTGTTGTCTTGGTGGTTTTGCACTTTTGTCTACACAGTTGAATATGCTGCGAGAATAATTTTCTCAGTTGCACAGTTATTATTGTCGTATTAAGCTGAGATCACACGATTGGTCAAATGTACCGATTTTTGACAAAATTTTTCTGTACAAATTAGTACAAAATAAATTTTGTGTACCGATACAATTTTCAGTGTTCACACGATTGGCGTACTTGAGCCAGAACTTTTCTGTACTGATTTGTACAATTCAATAATATGACAGACATTTGTGCAACCCTGTCACATGGTTGGGCTCGGCATCTTTAATAAAGTAGATAGCTGATAAGCTTTGAATACATAATTACATATATTTGAACGTAATTTTATAATTTTTAAATATAATGATTTCTTCATCAAGAAAAAGAAAATAGTGACAATTATGTGTATTTGTGTACACCTAATTAATAAAAAGAAACAAATGAAAGAAAAACAAACATTGAAGAAGCGAAATTTTTGGGTGCTGGATTGGCTTCAGAGGAGAAGTACTGACGGCGCGTATGCATTCGCCCATATGGCTTTGCACTCATCAACGCTACGGCCATGACAGTTCGCTGCAACTTCTCTCCATGCGTTCTCTCTCTTCTGTCTGTTTTTATAGTCTGATGAAGAATATTCCCACAGATAAGGATGTTTTTCTATTATTTCTATTAAATTAAACACATCTTTCGAGGACCATGCCGTTGTAACTTGAAAACGCTTTCTCTTTTTATCTGGCGTTGGTGTTGGCTCTGCAGACATATTGGATATATTTTCGCATATTACTTTGACTATATGAAAGATTTCATCTTTATCTGTATCCATATTCTGGAAAATAAATGAACAATATTAATATATAAAATGTAAATAAAAAAATATATATAAACATATCATAAATATTTATACTCACCAATAAATGTAGTGACTTGTTTAATAACGGACAAATGGAATAAAGAGCTGTGGTGCATCAATTGTTTTTGCAGATATCAGTGTTGCCAAGTTTAATAATTATTTATTATTATTAGTTTAATAATCATAGAGTTGCCAAACAGTAAATAATGAAATTCCAGCCAGGTGTAAGGTATTCCTAGGATAATAAAAATAAAAAAAAACATAATTTTAGCTTTATTTGAATTGATTGGTCACTGTGATTGGTCCTGCAGTGGCAGATAAAATTATCGGTACATTTTTCCATTTTTTGTATTTACTTGATTTGTACAACAGTTCACATGATTGGTATAACAGAGCCGTATTTTATCGGTCTATCTGCACAAAAATTTTGTTAATTTGCCTTATGCCAAATATTTTCTGGCTGTCACACGATCTGTAGATATAAATGACAAAAAATTGGTACATTTGACCAATCGTGTGATTTCAGCTTTAGAGTCACTTTGAGCACTTGGTGTTATGGCAGCTTTTCTACGTTGATTCCTTCTTGTTTAGGGGCAACAATAGTTTTTATTAATGCACAGTTTTGAGTCTCTTTGAGCACGTTTTTAGATAACAGCAGTTTTGTTAAGCTGCTTAGTTACTTACACGCGGATAACAGAACTTTTATTAATGTGCGATTAGAGTTACTTTAAACACTTTGTTTAGATAACAGCAGTTTCCTAACGCTGTTTTTTTTTCTGCTCGCGGGCAACAACAATTTTATCAATGCGCGATTTAGAGTTTTCTAACGCTGCTTTTTTCAACCGATATAGACAATTTAAATTTGAAGTCTCGGGCGCCAGTTAATGCTGCCCACCAATAATATCAACACGCACCTTTGCTGCTGGCAAAAATTGAACTCCGTTTATTCAACAAATTTACTTAGTTTTTATAATCAAATTTTGCTTACTTACTAAAAACTTACATATGTACGAGTTCTTACTGGCTAGAACTTATTTCTATACATCAAATAATCATAACGTAAGCTAAAACCAGGGCGAACCTCAGTTTGGTTGTGAAACGGCTCACATTGCGGCGGCACGGTTTCCGCTTCGGTTTCCGCTTGTTATAGTGCCGACGAAATGTGTTTTTGTTATTGCAATTTTTGGAAATTAATTTTATTTGATTTAATTTTACTTGAGCAATGCAAAATATTGCTGAATTGGATTTTACTTACAAAATTGTCTGTATATTTTGTATATGTGCTAACTTATATGTATATGTATGTAATTTAGTTTTCTCTTACTTTTTTCATCCATTGTCGCTCGAAGTAATTTATAAATGGTTTAAAGAAGTTTTCTGCATTATTTGATGGATTAACAAATTTTACATCCATAGCATCTTGTTTTAAAATGCTATAGGCTTCTATAATATTAGCCGGTTTCAATAATTGTAGATACATAAATTTGGAAAATAGGTTTTTGGCATTTTTATCTCTGTTCAATTTAGCTGTGAATTTAGGAATTTGCATAACTTTCCGTCGAAGAGCATTCGTGTAGTGAAACGAACATCCAACCGTTTTCACTGTTGGGTATACGCCTTTAAAAGCATTACGTAAACTGCATTCAAAATCAGTGATTACTGACGTCGGACTCAAATCGATGACATTTGATTGCAAATATTGCAAAACATGTTTATATGCAGATTCTGACTTATGCGACATTAAAATATATATGAATAATAATGAAAAATGATCGAGTTATTTTAAGATAAATAATAAATTTTAATTTTAAAGTTCTTAAATGGTCTGCGTGAATAATGTGAATTACAAGCAATTGCTTATATTTCTTTGAAATAGGTATTATGTTAAATGTTCCATCCACTATGTAATTACGTTGTTCCATGTGGTTCCTTCCTTTAATAGCATTAGAAATGGTAGGAGGCACAAATAATGAGTAGGCAAAATTTTCTTCTACTATAGTGTCAATATAAAATTTGTAATTTTCCTCATATCTGGACATTGTGAATTTTGATGCAATTTCTTTATTTTTACAAACTTCAATAATTTCTTCAAAAGTCATCGGACTTTTTGGATATTTTTCTTGTTTTATATGAATCAAATGCCTACGCATTTTGCCGAACTGCACTGAATGTGATGTTTCCTTATATTTTTTACATTGTGCATCAAATATATCTCGCACACTTGAACGTTTTAATGATGCATTCATCACTTCAGTTTTTATCGAATTTATTAATTTTAATTTTTCAATTAAGGCACTTTGTTCCCCATGATTGTGGCCGTTCTTGACACTTTTCTCTGTTTTACGGCAAAATCTTGTGCTATTAAATTCAATGGCAACTGCAGCTGAACAGTTATCCACATAACAATAATAATATTTAACATTTTTATTCATATATTTATATTTGAAAATTTGATTTTCTTTTTCAATTAATAATAAAGAACTGTTTTTCCTAAAACCTGGAATCAACTTATATTCAAAAATTATTTCTTGATTTTCCATTTTAATCAAAGCACAAAATACGTGGATTATGAAAATATGCAAGTAATATTTTTATGACATATAATAGATTTTATTGAATAATGTTTTTGGAACAATTAACAGTTTTTATAAAATAATATTTTGTAACACGATCAACTAGAACCTTACGAGTAGGAAGACGAAATCAGAGTGGCGTGACAAAAACGATTTAGCAAAATGGTGCCGCTTAATGTGCGCTCCCGCTTTCAATAGCGAAAATGCTGAATTGAAGCACATTGGCAAATTTTGCATTCGATACTTTTGCTGACAAAAGTCTCCAATGCAACAATAGGATATGCCACTTGCAATTTGACAATATGCAATATGACATTGATTAAGAAAGTTGCCAGGTGCAATGAATAACAATTAAATGCACATTCACAATGAAAAATAAATTCATATGAGAGATAAGGCTATACGGCTTTAACTCACAATTGACAAAAAAAAAATGGCATTATCTCTTAATGCGAAGCGTGATAATGCCATATGGCTTTACCTCGCAATTGGATGGGGGATAGAGCCATATGGCGTTATCTCGCATGGCTTTATCGCACCCCACCCCGAGTATTATCTAAAATTGGCCACCACTTTCACTCTCACTCTTCTTTTTGAGACTTACCGTGTTAATTGTGGGATATCGTCTTAAGCTGAGATCACACGATTGGTCAAATGTACCGATTTTTGACAAAATTTTTCTGTACAAATTTGTACAAAATAAATTTTGTGTACCGATACAATTTTCAGTGTTCAGACGATTGGCGTACTTGAGCCAGAATTTTTCTGTACTGATTTGTACACTTCAATAATATGACAGATATTTGTACAACCCTGTCACATGGTTGGGCTTGTCATTTTAAATAAAATAGGTAGCTGATAAGCTTTGAATACATAATTACATATGTATATTTGAACGTAATTTTATAATTTTTAAATATAATGATTTCTTCATCAAGAAGGAAGAAAATAGTGGCAATTATGTGTATTTGTGTACACCTAATTAATAAAAAGAAACAAATAAAAGAAAAACGAACATTGAAGAAGCGAAGTGTTTGGGTGCTAGATTGGCTTCAGAGGAGAAGTACTGACGGCGCGTATGCAAAAACTCTGCGCGAGTTTCGTGAAGTGAACAATCAAAAATATTTGTTTAAAAATTATCTTCGCATGAACGAAGCCACTTTTAATTATATTCTTGAATTAGTCTCTCCAAACATAAAAAAAGTGACACCAATATGCGCAAAGCAATACCAGCCAATGAACGTTTGGCGGTTACACTTCGCTTCCTTGCCTCTGGAGACAGCTTCAAAAGTTTATCTGTTGACTTTCGCATTGCGCCGAATACAATATCTATATTTGTGCCGGAGGTTTGCGATGCAATTTACAAAGCTTTGAAAAATGAATACTTAAAGGTAGCTATACATAATCACATCAAAAATATAAATTGATATCACATTACACATT
The DNA here is from genome assembly GCA_037783105.1 of Bactrocera zonata. Lineage (NCBI taxonomy): Eukaryota > Metazoa > Arthropoda > Insecta > Diptera > Tephritidae > Bactrocera > Bactrocera zonata. Next base: position 17,697 of record JBAWJQ010004551.1, on the reverse strand, counting down.
TGCAAGGTTCCAAACAACGAACAGATGTGGATTGACATTGCCCAAAAATTTAGTGATAAATGGAATTTTCCCCATTGTATAGGCGCAGTTGACGGGAAACACATTGTGATGAAGGCTCCGCCGCGGTCCGGAAGTACCTTTTATAATTATAAAGGTACTAATAGTATTGTACTTATGGCCATTGCGGATGCGGACTACCGATTTATATATATTGATGTCGGGTGCAATGGCAGAGTTTCGGACGGCGGCGTTTTTGGAAAGTCCACATTTCAGAAAGCTTTGGACAATAACACACTGAGATTGCCTTTACCACAACCATTGCTAAATCGTGCTCGTGATTGTCCATACTTATTAGTGGCGGATGATGCATTCCGCATGCAAAAGCACATTTTAAAACCATACCCTGGTAGAAATTTAACTGCCGGTCAACGCATATTCAATTACCGATTGTCACGTGCTAGGCGCGTTGTCGAAAATGCATTTGGCATTATGGCAAAGCGGTTTCAAATTCTATATCGACCAATTCAACTGAATGAGCATAAAACGACCCAAATAACACTGGCCTGCTGTGCCTTGCATAATTTTTTAATTAAAAAAAATGCCAGTTATATGGAAGGTTTAACTACAGATAGGAGTGATCAACAAGACAATTCAGTTCATGAGCAAGGTACTCAAAATTGCCAACAAGGAGCAGAGGAACGTCCAACGACATTCATAACCAATGAAGCCAAAGAAATTCGTGAGGAGTTCGAACAATATTTTATGACAGCCGCTGGAGAAATACCATTTCAATATAGATGTTTATGTTAAATAAAATTAATGATTTAAATATGTCTGTAACTTTATTAATATAGAAGAAAAAACAATTCAATGAAATATCAATCGTCATTTAATTCTGAAAGCGCATCTATAGTGCACTTCATAATATTAATTTCAAGTTTTTTTGCTGCTTTCTCATTTTTTGCATTCATTTCACGCATTTGCGACGCTATGTACATGCCGAAGGAATACCACTTGTCCTCTTTTTCTGCATACAACAAATCTGTTGCGCGTTTTAAAATATCTTCTGGCGAATTGGTTGCTGCATCAGCTGGCGATGATGTTGTTGCGTTGGATTGCATGTTGATGGGTTGAAAATGCGTGTTTGGTAAACTTTCGCTATCAGGGCTTATATTTGAAACAGATGAGGTCATTTTTTTTGTCGTGGTTATGATAAAACTGCATTGCAGTCCAAAATTGCCAATGAGGTTGTGAACTTGACGCACTCTGACCGGACTTTGCCTGTAATTTGTTTTTTGTATTATTGTACGCTGTTTTCACATTCGCCCACTTGGCTTTGCACTCATCAACGCTACGGCCATGAGAGTTCGCTGCAACTTCTCTCCATGCGTTCTCTCTCTTCTGTCGGTTTTTATAGTCTGATGAAGAATATTCCCACAGACAAGGATGTTTTTCCATTATTTCTATTAAATTAAACACATCTTCCGAGGACCATGCCGTTGTAACTTGATAACGCTTTCTCTTTTTATCTGGCGTTGGTGTTGGTTCTGCAGACATATTGGATATATTTTCGCATATTGCGGTAGTCAAATTATCAAAGATTTCATCTTCATCTGTATCCATATTCTGAAAAATAAATGAACAATATTAATATATTAAATGTAAATAAATAAATATATTAATAAAAATACCAGACATTTGCACACTTCGGCAATCACATTTATTCTGATTTTTTCTCTGATTCGATACAATTTCTTTCACTTAAAAAACTAAAGCTGAAATCACACGATTGGTGAAATGTACCAATTTTTTGTCATTTATATGTACAGATCGTGTGACAGCCAGAAAATATTTGGCATAAGGCAAATTAACAAAATTTTTGTGCAGATAGACCGATAAAATACGGCTCTGTTGTACCAATCATGTGAACTGTTGTACAAATCAAGTAAATACAAAAAATGGACAAATGTACCGATAATTTTATCTGCCACTGCGGGACCAATCACAGTGGCAAATCATTTCAAATAAAGCCAAAATTATGTTTTTTTTATTTTTATTATCCTAGGAATACTTTACACCTGGCTGGAATTTCATTATTTACTGTTTGTGTATTTGTGTAGGCTTGGTAAGCTTAAGCTGAGATCACACGATTGGTCAAATGTACCGATTTTTGACAAAATTTTTCTGTACAAATTAGTACAAAATAAATTTTGTGTACCGATACAATTTTCAGTGTTCACACGATTGGCGTACTTGAGCCAGAACTTTTCTGTACTGATTTGTACAATTCAATAATATGACAGACATTTGTGCAACCCTGTCACATGGTTGGGCTCGGCATCTTTAATAAAGTAGATAGCTGATAAGCTTTGAATACATAATTACATATATTTGAACGTAATTTTATAATTTTTAAATATAATGATTTCTTCATCAAGAAAAAGAAAATAGTGACAATTATGTGTATTTGTGTACACCTAATTAATAAAAAGAAACAAATGAAAGAAAAACAAACATTGAAGAAGCGAAATTTTTGGGTGCTGGATTGGCTTCAGAGGAGAAGTACTGACGGCGCGTATGCATTCGCCCATATGGCTTTGCACTCATCAACGCTACGGCCATGACAGTTCGCTGCAACTTCTCTCCATGCGTTCTCTCTCTTCTGTCTGTTTTTATAGTCTGATGAAGAATATTCCCACAGATAAGGATGTTTTTCTATTATTTCTATTAAATTAAACACATCTTTCGAGGACCATGCCGTTGTAACTTGAAAACGCTTTCTCTTTTTATCTGGCGTTGGTGTTGGCTCTGCAGACATATTGGATATATTTTCGCATATTACTTTGACTATATGAAAGATTTCATCTTTATCTGTATCCATATTCTGGAAAATAAATGAACAATATTAATATATAAAATGTAAATAAAAAAATATATATAAACATATCATAAATATTTATACTCACCAATAAATGTAGTGACTTGTTTAATAACGGACAAATGGAATAAAGAGCTGTGGTGCATCAATTGTTTTTGCAGATATCAGTGTTGCCAAGTTTAATAATTATTTATTATTATTAGTTTAATAATCATAGAGTTGCCAAACAGTAAATAATGAAATTCCAGCCAGGTGTAAGGTATTCCTAGGATAATAAAAATAAAAAAAACATAATTTTAGCTTTATTTGAATTGATTGGTCACTGTGATTGGTCCTGCAGTGGCAGATAAAATTATCGGTACATTTTTCCATTTTTTGTATTTACTTGATTTGTACAACAGTTCACATGATTGGTATAACAGAGCCGTATTTTATCGGTCTATCTGCACAAAAATTTTGTTAATTTGCCTTATGCCAAATATTTTCTGGCTGTCACACGATCTGTAGATATAAATGACAAAAAATTGGTACATTTGACCAATCGTGTGATTTCAGCTTTAGAGTCACTTTGAGCACTTGGTGTTATGGCAGCTTTTCTACGTTGATTCCTTCTTGTTTAGGGGCAACAATAGTTTTTATTAATGCACAGTTTTGAGTCTCTTTGAGCACGTTTTTAGATAACAGCAGTTTTGTTAAGCTGCTTAGTTACTTACACGCGGATAACAGAACTTTTATTAATGTGCGATTAGAGTTACTTTAAACACTTTGTTTAGATAACAGCAGTTTCCTAACGCTGTTTTTTTTCTGCTCGCGGGCAACAACAATTTTATCAATGCGCGATTTAGAGTTTTCTAACGCTGCTTTTTTCAACCGATATAGACAATTTAAATTTGAAGTCTCGGGCGCCAGTTAATGCTGCCCACCAATAATATCAACACGCACCTTTGCTGCTGGCAAAAATTGAACTCCGTTTATTCAACAAATTTACTTAGTTTTTATAATCAAATTTTGCTTACTTACTAAAAACTTACATATGTACGAGTTCTTACTGGCTAGAACTTATTTCTATACATCAAATAATCATAACGTAAGCTAAAACCAGGGCGAACCTCAGTTTGGTTGTGAAACGGCTCACATTGCGGCGGCACGGTTTCCGCTTCGGTTTCCGCTTGTTATAGTGCCGACGAAATGTGTTTTTGTTATTGCAATTTTTGGAAATTAATTTTATTTGATTTAATTTTACTTGAGCAATGCAAAATATTGCTGAATTGGATTTTACTTACAAAATTGTCTGTATATTTTGTATATGTGCTAACTTATATGTATATGTATGTAATTTAGTTTTCTCTTACTTTTTTCATCCATTGTCGCTCGAAGTAATTTATAAATGGTTTAAAGAAGTTTTCTGCATTATTTGATGGATTAACAAATTTTACATCCATAGCATCTTGTTTTAAAATGCTATAGGCTTCTATAATATTAGCCGGTTTCAATAATTGTAGATACATAAATTTGGAAAATAGGTTTTTGGCATTTTTATCTCTGTTCAATTTAGCTGTGAATTTAGGAATTTGCATAACTTTCCGTCGAAGAGCATTCGTGTAGTGAAACGAACATCCAACCGTTTTCACTGTTGGGTATACGCCTTTAAAAGCATTACGTAAACTGCATTCAAAATCAGTGATTACTGACGTCGGACTCAAATCGATGACATTTGATTGCAAATATTGCAAAACATGTTTATATGCAGATTCTGACTTATGCGACATTAAAATATATATGAATAATAATGAAAAATGATCGAGTTATTTTAAGATAAATAATAAATTTTAATTTTAAAGTTCTTAAATGGTCTGCGTGAATAATGTGAATTACAAGCAATTGCTTATATTTCTTTGAAATAGGTATTATGTTAAATGTTCCATCCACTATGTAATTACGTTGTTCCATGTGGTTCCTTCCTTTAATAGCATTAGAAATGGTAGGAGGCACAAATAATGAGTAGGCAAAATTTTCTTCTACTATAGTGTCAATATAAAATTTGTAATTTTCCTCATATCTGGACATTGTGAATTTTGATGCAATTTCTTTATTTTTACAAACTTCAATAATTTCTTCAAAAGTCATCGGACTTTTTGGATATTTTTCTTGTTTTATATGAATCAAATGCCTACGCATTTTGCCGAACTGCACTGAATGTGATGTTTCCTTATATTTTTTACATTGTGCATCAAATATATCTCGCACACTTGAACGTTTTAATGATGCATTCATCACTTCAGTTTTTATCGAATTTATTAATTTTAATTTTTCAATTAAGGCACTTTGTTCCCCATGATTGTGGCCGTTCTTGACACTTTTCTCTGTTTTACGGCAAAATCTTGTGCTATTAAATTCAATGGCAACTGCAGCTGAACAGTTATCCACATAACAATAATAATATTTAACATTTTTATTCATATATTTATATTTGAAAATTTGATTTTCTTTTTCAATTAATAATAAAGAACTGTTTTTCCTAAAACCTGGAATCAACTTATATTCAAAAATTATTTCTTGATTTTCCATTTTAATCAAAGCACAAAATACGTGGATTATGAAAATATGCAAGTAATATTTTTATGACATATAATAGATTTTATTGAATAATGTTTTTGGAACAATTAACAGTTTTTATAAAATAATATTTTGTAACACGATCAACTAGAACCTTACGAGTAGGAAGACGAAATCAGAGTGGCGTGACAAAAACGATTTAGCAAAATGGTGCCGCTTAATGTGCGCTCCCGCTTTCAATAGCGAAAATGCTGAATTGAAGCACATTGGCAAATTTTGCATTCGATACTTTTGCTGACAAAAGTCTCCAATGCAACAATAGGATATGCCACTTGCAATTTGACAATATGCAATATGACATTGATTAAGAAAGTTGCCAGGTGCAATGAATAACAATTAAATGCACATTCACAATGAAAAATAAATTCATATGAGAGATAAGGCTATACGGCTTTAACTCACAATTGACAAAAAAAAAATGGCATTATCTCTTAATGCGAAGCGTGATAATGCCATATGGCTTTACCTCGCAATTGGATGGGGGATAGAGCCATATGGCGTTATCTCGCATGGCTTTATCGCACCCCACCCCGAGTATTATCTAAAATTGGCCACCACTTTCACTCTCACTCTTCTTTTTGAGACTTACCGTGTTAATTGTGGGATATCGTCTTAAGCTGAGATCACACGATTGGTCAAATGTACCGATTTTTGACAAAATTTTTCTGTACAAATTTGTACAAAATAAATTTTGTGTACCGATACAATTTTCAGTGTTCAGACGATTGGCGTACTTGAGCCAGAATTTTTCTGTACTGATTTGTACACTTCAATAATATGACAGATATTTGTACAACCCTGTCACATGGTTGGGCTTGTCATTTTAAATAAAATAGGTAGCTGATAAGCTTTGAATACATAATTACATATGTATATTTGAACGTAATTTTATAATTTTTAAATATAATGATTTCTTCATCAAGAAGGAAGAAAATAGTGGCAATTATGTGTATTTGTGTACACCTAATTAATAAAAAGAAACAAATAAAAGAAAAAACGAACATTGAAGAAGCGAAGTGTTTGGGTGCTAGATTGGCTTCAGAGGAGAAGTACTGACGGCGCGTATGCAAAAACTCTGCGCGAGTTTCGTGAAGTGAACAATCAAAAATATTTGTTTAAAAATTATCTTCGCATGAACGAAGCCACTTTTAATTATATTCTTGAATTAGTCTCTCCAAACATAAAAAAAAGTGACACCAATATGCGCAAAGCAATACCAGCCAATGAACGTTTGGCGGTTACACTTCGCTTCCTTGCCTCTGGAGACAGCTTCAAAAGTTTATCTGTTGACTTTCGCATTGCGCCGAATACAATATCTATATTTGTGCCGGAGGTTTGCGATGCAATTTACAAAGCTTTGAAAAATGAATACTTAAAGGTAGCTATACATAATCACATCAAAAATATAAATTGATATCACATTACACATTTGCAAGGTTCCAAACAACGAACAGATGTGGATTGACATTGCCCAAAAATTTAGTGATAAATGGAATTTTCCCCATTGTATAGGCGCAGTTGACGGGAAACACATTGTGATGAAGGCTCCGCCGCGGTCCGGAAGTACCTTTTATAATTATAAAGGTACTAATAGTATTGTACTTATGGCCATTGCGGATGCGGACTACCGATTTATATATATTGATGTCGGGTGCAATGGCAGAGTTTCGGACGGCGGCGTTTTTGGAAAGTCCACATTTCAGAAAGCTTTGGACAATAACACACTGAGATTGCCTTTACCACAACCATTGCTAAATCGTGCTCGTGATTGTCCATACTTATTAGTGGCGGATGATGCATTCCGCATGCAAAAGCACATTTTAAAACCATACCCTGGTAGAAATTTAACTGCCGGTCAACGCATATTCAATTACCGATTGTCACGTGCTAGGCGCGTTGTCGAAAATGCATTTGGCATTATGGCAAAGCGGTTTCAAATTCTATATCGACCAATTCAACTGAATGAGCATAAAACGACCCAAATAACACTGGCCTGCTGTGCCTTGCATAATTTTTTAATTAAAAAAAATGCCAGTTATATGGAAGGTTTAACTACAGATAGGAGTGATCAACAAGACAATTCAGTTCATGAGCAAGGTACTCAAAATTGCCAACAAGGAGCAGAGGAACGTCCAACGACATTCATAACCAATGAAGCCAAAGAAATTCGTGAGGAGTTCGAACAATATTTTATGACAGCCGCTGGAGAAATACCATTTCAATATAGATGTTTATGTTAAATAAAATTAATGATTTAAATATGTCTGTAACTTTATTAATATAGAAGAAAAAACAATTCAATGAAATATCAATCGTCATTTAATTCTGAAAGCGCATCTATAGTGCACTTCATAATATTAATTTCAAGTTTTTTTGCTGCTTTCTCATTTTTTGCATTCATTTCACGCATTTGCGACGCTATGTACATGCCGAAGGAATACCACTTGTCCTCTTTTTCTGCATACAACAAATCTGTTGCGCGTTTTAAAATATCTTCTGGCGAATTGGTTGCTGCATCAGCTGGCGATGATGTTGTTGCGTTGGATTGCATGTTGATGGGTTGAAAATGCGTGTTTGGTAAACTTTCGCTATCAGGGCTTATATTTGAAACAGATGAGGTCATTTTTTTTTTGTCGTGGTTATGATAAAACTGCATTGCAGTCCAAAATTGCCAATGAGGTTGTGAACTTGACGCACTCTGACCGGACTTTGCCTGTAATTTGTTTTTTGTATTATTGTACGCTGTTTTCACATTCGCCCACTTGGCTTTGCACTCATCAACGCTACGGCCATGAGAGTTCGCTGCAACTTCTCTCCATGCGTTCTCTCTCTTCTGTCGGTTTTTATAGTCTGATGAAGAATATTCCCACAGACAAGGATGTTTTTCCATTATTTCTATTAAATTAAACACATCTTCCGAGGACCATGCCGTTGTAACTTGATAACGCTTTCTCTTTTTATCTGGCGTTGGTGTTGGTTCTGCAGACATATTGGATATATTTTCGCATATTGCGGTAGTCAAATTATCAAAGATTTCATCTTCATCTGTATCCATATTCTGAAAAATAAATGAACAATATTAATATATTAAATGTAAATAAATAAATATATTAATAAAAATACCAGACATTTGCACACTTCGGCAATCACATTTATTCTGATTTTTTCTCTGATTCGATACAATTTCTTTCACTTAAAAAACTAAGCTTACCAAGCCTACACAAATACACAAACAGTAAATAATGAAATTCCAGCCAGGTGTAAAGTATTCCTAGGATAATAAAAATAAAAAAAACATAATTTTGGCTTTATTTGAAATGATTTGCCACTGTGATTGGTCCCGCAGTGGCAGATAAAATTATCGGTACATTTGTCCATTTTTTGTATTTACTTGATTTGTACAACAGTTCACATGATTGGTACAACAGAGCCGTATTTTATCGGTCTATCTGCACAAAAATTTTGTTAATTTGCCTTATGCCAAATATTTTCTGGCTGTCACACGATCTGTACATATAAATGACAAAAAATTGGTACATTTCACCAATCGTGTGATTTCAGCTTTAGTAAATGATTACGCAAGTTTGTTGCGTTTCCCTTAGTTTTTACTTCCTGGTGACAATATTTGCATGTGCCTCCTAAGTCCTTTTTTATGAAATGATTCCATAGATCACTTTTACCCGACATGCTGAAAAATACATTCGTTTCTCATTAATTTTTATAAACAATGAAACTTAGTAACTAGTTATATACTAGCTTTGAGTGATATTCAAAATCCTATTAGCAATAATTAGCATCAATTCTTATTCCCATTAGCATCAAATATTATCCCATCTCTCACCCGGCGGTCTCACCTAGCAGCACTTTTACTTACGAGAAAAAACTATATTATGAATACGTAAGTTGATTAAAATAAAATTCGAGTAAAATCGATAGTTTATGTAAATAAAAAATGATAGGAGCTTTATTATTTTTTATGTATACAAAACAAACAATTTTTAGGTTATATAGATGAACATGAAGTAATAGTAAAATATGAACATTTCCAACAATTGGGAATTTCACATATTACTTATTAGTTATTTCAACGCTCATTAGTAATTATTCATATGCACAAGTAAATTAAAATGACTTAAATACATGGTTAGATTTAATAATCATAATAACAGAACAAACTGAAAATTATAGCATCAAATAAAAATTAGGAGCGCTTTACTTACGTACTCTCAATTAGTTATTATTCCGCAAAAAACACTACATAAAAATCTGTATTTATTTCGTTGTTAACAGTATGTTTAATAAACCGTCACTTAGTCAAAAAACGAACGAACAACAAACAAATTAATCGAATGATGTGATGACGGAATCACAGAACAGATAAAAAAGTTGTAGGTTATAAACGTAACATTTTTCTATTGAAGAGAAGTGAGGCGAAGGAAATTAAACACAGCCATCTCATGAGTTTTTGAGTAATTAACCGGCAACACTCTTGAAATACGGGCACCTATAACTAATTGTGTGGTTAATATCGATTTTAAAGGGTGATGTATCGATCCAATGAATCGATTTTCTTGGCTCGAAAAATCGATTTTTCTATTGATCGATCTCAGATCGCCATCTCTACTGTCGTGGCCTGGAGCTTTCCGGTTTTTGAGGGAGCGGATAGCCTTGGAGACTTCTTTGGGGGAGGTGAGTTGAAACTCGGCAGTCTGGAAGGTTGTGTCCCGGACTGTTTCTGACACTTCTTCGTGAAAAGAAGAGAATTTTCGAAGGCTTGGAAAGGGGGAGCATTGATTTTTAAGGGATTGAGACAAGACGTTGGCTTTGTCCTTGTACTGTGGGTAAGAGATCCCATCTTTAATTAGTGCGGGGAGGTGAGGTTTACGGTTTCGTAAGGATCTGATAACTTTCCAGCAACTTTTAGGGTGCTGTTCAGCTTCGTCGATAAAGAAATTGAAGTCTTCGGAACTTCTTTGCAGGAGGAGAATTTTTAATTCCCTTTGAGTGGAACTAGCCGTGGCTTGATGATCCTAAACTGGAACGCCAACGGGCTTTCCACTCCCAAAAGGACCGAACTGACCCAGCTCATAGAAGACAAATTCATTGATGTCGTTTGCATCACCGAAACTCACCTAAGCTCCGAAAAATCCCTTTATATCCCGAACTTCACAATCCATAATAACGACCGCCCAGATTTCAAAGGGGGCGGTGTCGCCATCTGTGTGAAGAGCTCTATCCACCACCTAGCTGCCAACACTAGCCCCTCAACACTCGAGGCTGTAGGAATTGACATATTCCTCAAATCACGCAGGCACAGGATCATCACTGTATATATCCTTCCTGACAAAAGTCCTCTCAATATCTCATCCCTCTTCAACTCCTCCATTCCTACCATTATCGCAGGCGATTTCAATTCTAAATATAGGATTTGGAACCGTTCTACGAATAATGCTAACTGATTGACCCTCCGGAGAATGTCTCTCCAACACAACTTCAACATCGAAGCTCCCTCCGAACCGACCTACCACCCTACAAGCGCCAGGTTCCAAGCAAGCACCTTGGACTTATTTCTCACAAAAAACGTGACCCTCAACAGAGATCCCTGAACCCTCCCGGAGCTCAGTTCAGACCACTCCCCGGTCTACTTAGAGCTCGCGAATCGCCCCTTGTCTATCTTGTATTTTTTATTTGAAACATATGCATTTGTATGAATGTGCCTGCTAAACTTGGTGTTGGTGTCTGTGAATTAACTTCCCTTGCGTGGGAAGTATTAAAAAAAAATGTTTTCCGTTCCGCTATGCGCGGTAGAAATAAAACACAACGTGTTGGTTTGAGTGCGGTAATACTTGCTACGCTCTGATCTCAAGCTGATCACTCTCTGCGCTCGCCGATTACACACTGATCTTTATTAGTAAAATCACTTATATTTATATTCTTATAATTCTATGCTTATTACTAAAAACGCTTTGGCATTACATTAAGTGATGAAATGCCAGAGCATTGAATTTCCAATTATTTTCATTATCAGAACAAATAATGGGATATTGAATTATGCTTACTTATTAAAACAAATGATGTATTAATTTCTTATTAATTAAAGTATTCTGCTGACCAAGCACTAATACCGTGGGAAGATACAATTTGTTTACATTTATCATAATGTGCCTGTGTGGTTGCTGCCGTTAACTCCCTCCTCTCTAAGATGAATCGTTCCCGATTCAATATCATTTTTTGATATATTGTAAATTCTTTCTGAAATAGCGTTATATAGCAATTGTTGGAATTTTAATTCTTTGCTTTGCTTATTAGTTTTATATGATTTTTTTAATTTTATAATCTTATAGATTTTGTATGTTAATAGTACAAGTATTACAATCATGTATCGGAAAAGTGAATGATTTTTAAATTCTTTAATTCGTTCGCTCAAAATATTTATGTTTTCAAATTAAAATTCTTTTGGCCTGGAGTTAATCCATTCGGTGATAAGGAAAATTATTGTCGTTTTCAAAAACTCGCTTTTTGAAATATTCAACGTCAAATTAGCTTCTTTTAAAACTTCTGAAACTGTCGTAAGTTTTCTTCGTAGGTATTGCTGCAGATAAGTATGTTGTCCATATAATGAATCATATTATCTTTCGTTGTTTTTTCTTGAATTTTAGACATTAAACGTTGCAATACTATTGGAGCGTTCTTCAGTCCAAATGGCATTCTTTTAAATTCGTATAAAACGTCGGTAGTAACAAAAGATGTATACTTACGGCTTTCTGGTTCGATTTCAATTTGATAGTACCCACTATTCAAATAAAGCGTTGTGAAATATTTATAACGTGCTGCTTCCTGAAGACACTCTTCAATATTTGGAAGTGGAAATATTTGGTTATTAATTAATAATTAGTTTGTTTAAATGTCGATAATCAATACACAATCTATCGTTACAGTTTTTTCTTTTTTACAATCACAACTGGACTTGCATATTGTGATTCTGAACGTTGTATTATATAGAAACGATGTTGAACGTTTACTTCTTTCAAGTGTCTTTATTCAACTAACTCTTTACAAAAATTCTTATTAGCTAAAAGCTTAACTATTTTACCGAACCCCCCCGGTACCACCGTCAAGTATTACGTCGGGAGGAAGGTTGAGTATTACTCATACGTACGTGATGGTCCTAATGCATTCAGTAGCAAGCTACATTTACTTGGCCCCACCTCGGTTTGTCTTATACCCCCCTAGTACAGTGATTGTCACCAAAACCTCCTTGTCTGCTCCAGTCATGGTTTGTGTGTCGCGTCTTAGTTGTTCGTTGGAATTTGTAGGAATCTTCTACGTTGTTGTTCTCCAGCTCTTTGGCGTTTCATGATTTTTGCTGCCACTTCCGAGACACTAGATTTTCTGGGGTTGGGTCTTTCCCGAATGCGTTTTTCAAAAATTGCCTTTCTTTGTCGTATTTCTCACATTGGAACATTGTGTGCTCCACATTCTCGATGCTCTCGCCTCCGCAATAATCGCATACATCGTTGTCCTCATGTTTGAATCGCTTCAAATATGATTTAAAACAGCCGTGTCCATTGATAACTTGAGTGAGGTAAAAATCTACTTCTCCGTGCAATCTATTAAGCCATAGTTCTATTTTAGGGATTAGGCGGAATGTCCAGCGGCCATTTCGGCAGTCTTCCTATCGTTTTTGCCAGCCCTTCACCGTATCTGCTCTGGCTTTCTCTTTTTGGGTTCTGGGCGTTACTCTCTCATTCGAACGGTATGTGTGCTCTTTGGCTAAGAGGTCTAGCGGGTGTAAGCCCGCGATCACTAGGGCAGCGTCTTCGGATACCATACGAAACGCGGAGCCTACTCTCAATGCGCATATGGTGTACGTGGAAAATAGGCCGCGATGATATGATTTGACTTCAAGAGCTTTCTCCCATATTTGGGCGCCATATAGAGCAGCTGACTTTAATACTCCGGCTAGTAGTCGTCTCCTATTTTGCTTTAGTCCACGGGTATTGAGCATTAGCCGGGTTAGAGCTCTGCATATTTTCGTAGCTTTTTCGCTTGCATAAGCTACGTGTTCATTAAACGATAATCTTGCGTCAAAAACGATACCCAAATATTTTATAGCAGGCTGAGTGGTTATGCTTACACCTTTAGAGTAGAATGTAGCAACTTCTCGGACCTTTCTGCCTGTAATAAGTACGGCTTCTGTTTTGTTCTCTGCCAGAGATAGTCCATTAGTTTCGAGCCAGTCGCTAGTTTGAGAAATTGTCGTGTTGGTTACCGAAACTATATCCTCTATATGTTTAGCTATTACCACCACGGCAATGTCGTCTGCAAACCCAATGATATGAACGTTTTCCGGTACTTTGAGTCGCAGTACTCCGTCGTACATTATATTCCAGAGGAGGGGCCCGAGTGGCACTCCCCCTGAGATTTTGTATTTTTTTGTAACCCTGGTTTGTGTTATAGCATAGGATCCTGTCGTTAAAGTAGTTGACTATCAGGTTGTAGAGATATGCCGGCACAGAGAAGTTTTTTTAACACACTTAGTATACTTAGCCATGATGCCGTATTGAACGCATTTTTGACGTCGAGGGTTGCAACCATGCAGTATTTGATGGTACCACCTTTCCATCTTTTCCCACTAATGGCATTTTCCGCCAGTGATCTTGAGGTAATAATGTATGTTCGGGAATATGTTGTATGTATGTTTTGGGTGGGGCGAACGTGTGGGTGTAGAGTGGAAGAAAGTATGTAAAGTCTGAGTGGGAGTAGTTTAAATAAGAGTAAGACTAAGTTAGAATCAATAGTACGATTAAAATAAGTATAGGTAAAGTATACAGGGCTATTATGTAACTCCTCCACCCTTAAGTTATTTGTGTCCTCGCAAATATTTAGTTTACAAGGTATTTAATTTTATTACAGTTATTGAAAATTTTTATATTTAAATTAAATGAAATTACAATAAAATTAGTTAACATTTTCATTGTTCAAATTATATTTTCGTTTAAATTGACTTTTGTAATATTTTATTTTTCTATTATTCGAAGAATCCACAACATAATTACCTTGGCGATAATACTTTTCAAGTTTCTTATATTTAGGTTTAGTTTTCGCAATTTTCCTATTAAATACAATGTTTTCTATTTGATTTGGTTCAGCCTTTCTACTTTTATTCAATTTATTTACTCTTTGAACTTTTTTTTGTTCAAACTCTTTACATAATTCATTTATCTCTTCTTTGTCAAAGTTTTTTATTTTAAAATCAATTGGTCGCTTTTTTGTGGTAGAATGAATTGTTCTATTATATGCGTTAAAAATTTCAAAAAGTTTGTCGTCTAAATCTTTCGTTTTATGGCTAGTGTCTGCTTCTAATACCCTTAGATGCTCATTAAGTGTACCGTGTAATCTTTCAATGTCAGAATTACCTGTCTTTAGGTACGGCGTAGTTACGTGAGACTCAATATTTTGTTCACTTAAAAATAATTTAACAGCGCTGTGTAATATACAACGATCGTTATCCAAGATAAGTTTATTCATTTTCCCTAAAAATAAAATACGTTCTTTTAAAGCTGCTATTATTGCAATCCAATTTCTATCATTTAATTTATGAAATGTTGCATACTTTGAGAATTTATCTATGGTGGTGAGATACATTTTATTCCTACAAGAGTACCAAATGTCTATAATGGACTATGTCATTAAGGTGTGTAGGGGTTTCTGTAATTTGGTAGGGAAGTTTTAGGGTATTTCTGTCGTGCTTAGCTATAGTGCAAATTGAACAATTAATAATATAAAGTGTTATTGTTTTATAAAGCTTCCTAATTATTAAAAAACTTCCAGAAATAACAAAAAATTCGAACAAATTTTCTTTTTTATTTACTTGTTGGAATTCAGTTTTTGTATACATAACATTTTAATACTGTTGGATATAAATTAGGGTTAAAAACAAGAATGAAATCAAAAATAGACAAAATTCACTTCAGAAAAAGTTTGCGTACAAGAAAATAAAAACATTACAAAAATGTATTTTATATGAAAATGACAGTTTCTAGTAATTAGTTGGGTACCCTTTGCGTTGTAGCACCTCTCTTAGTCGTTTTGGCATTGAATTTACGATATTCGATGTCTCCTCCGATGTGATTTTGCTCCATTCCTCAAGGATAACATTTTTTAGCATCTCCTTCGAAGAAATGTGGTGTTGACGGATTCGACGCTCTACTAAATTCCCATATGTGCTCAATGGGGTTGAGATCTGGTGATTGAGGGGGCGTATGTAGTTGTTTGGGCACATTGTAGAGGAGCCAGAGCTTAACAATTTCTGCAGTGTGCTTGGGGTCATTGTCTTGTTGAAAAAAATATCTGTCTTCCAATCCCAATTTAACTGCGCTTTGCTTTAAATTCGCCTTAACGATGTCCAAATAAACTCTTTTATCCATTGTTGACTCAATAAACTGGATATTACCCACTCCTTTACTGGACATACACCCCCACACCATCACGCCACCACCACCGTGTTTCACGGTCGCCGCGAGATTTTCTTTATTGAGTGCAGTTCCGGGTTTTCTCCACACAAGCTTTCGTCCTTTTATTCCAAATATACAAAACTTGCTTTCATCTGAGAAAATAACGCGTTTCCAGAACTCAGGCGGCTTATTAATGTGCTCGTTAGCAAATTCAACTCGTTTTAGCCTGTTGGTCAATGATATGAATGGCTTCTTTCGTGCGACTCGGCTCCGATAACCGGCTTTTTTGAAAATTTTACATACGGTGTCACTGCAAATTGTTTTCTGGAACCTTATTTTAACATCTCTGGCAACATCTGAAGCCTTCACCTTTGGATTTTTTTGTAATTCCTTAAGAACTTTTCACGGTGGCTTAGTTTAGGGGGACGCCCTGAACGAGGCTTTTTGGCGGTAGAACTCATCGATTTGTACATTTCGATCACTCTTCGAATCGAGGAGTGTGCTGTGCCCACCGTCTGCCCGATTTCGCGAAGAGTTTTACCTTCTTTCCATAATTTTACAATTATTTCTCTTTCACCGCGGCTGGTTGGTTGACTTTGTCTGCCCATTTCACAAAATTTTCTTTTATTGTTTAAAATTTCAGTAAAATAGTTTATTTGATTTGAACAAATGTGATGTAACTAGTTTTAGTACGGCTTTCCCAGAAAAAACTATTGGGATTCCCCTTGTTTTATTTTGTACGCAAACTTTTTCTGCGACGATGTTGCCAATTTTTTAATAATTGTTTAAAAAAAAAGCTTGCCACATTTTATGATGGTTTCAAATTTCGAAAATTTCTTCTATGATATTCTAAATTAATAATGCAACCATAAAAATTAAAGTTTGTTTGTGTTAAAATTCATAATTAGCCATACAAATACGCTGGAAATTTTGTACGCAAACTTTTTCTGACTAGTGTATAAATTAACGAGACGGAGGTTTATATATTAATTAATTTTATTAGGTCGGCACTATGTGCCTATTTTATTATGTTAAAATTATTTATGTTTTTTAGCGGCACTATGTGCCTGTCGAGTCTAGTAACTTAAAAAGACTGACTACACTTAACTTTAATGTTGTAGCGCTCACCTGCAGCTATTTGGTTTTGGGGGAGAAGACATGGTTGCGCGTGTTTCGCTCACTTAAGAATTTAGCGGATGCGCGTTTAGCGCAGTTGCACTTTTGGTTGTAATAGGACTCCAAAGTATGCAAACGGTTTGTATGTTTCTAGCATATAATGTGGGAATGGAATTTATGTAGAAGTTCATAAAATATTGTGTTAACTTATATACGGTAAATGAGAGAGAACTGCATGGTTTTTTCAATAATTTATTCATCTATATAAAAAAACAATGATTCCTCTCAGTTCCAAAAGGCTACTCGGATGCAAGTGGATCAATTTAAGCTTCTTCTAAGCTTAATTAAAAGGCGTATAGCAAAACAGTTTCATATACATACTTACGTCGTCCAATACCAGCAGAATGTCGCCTGGCAATAACATTAGTGTAAGTACATTTTGTTAAATTTTATAATAAATAAATACATATGTTCATCAACTCTTACAATAGATATTTGGCCCATGGAGTTTGCCGCCAGATGTTGGCTTGGGCATTTCGAGTAGGAGTATCAACAATTGGCAAAATTTTATTGGAAACATCCGCAGCCATTTGGGATGAACTTTCAGGAATATACTTGGCGTAACCAAAT